>CM039680.1:44786400-45321400 GCA_022537955.1 Schmidtea mediterranea
ACCCCAAACTTGACCCGTACTTGTTAAATTTAATGACAATAAAAAAACACTTGACAAATTTAATACGGAAAAAAGTCATTGTTAACACTCAGTTGAACGAAAAAGCACCAATAAAATAAATATCTTGAAGGAAAATATTATTAAAGATGATTACAAATTGAACTAGGTTAAGTGCATTATATGTTGAACCAAAAATTGAATATATTACACTACCTCACATCGATTAAAAAGGAACATAGGAAATATAAATCTAAGAAAAATTCTTCATCTTTCTTTGGAAAAATAAAAATACATAAAGAAGAAAACATTCAACATGCAATTGGAAGTCCTAGTAGAATGAAAAATATGAACTCCAAGTATCAGTAAAATTCGCGCTGCTCATGACTACAACTTTTCTTGATAAGTGGTATAGAAAAATAAATGAAAAGATTTAACGCAACCAGAAATAGGAAGAGTGAAATAAAGCAAATATATAAAGTAAATTCAAAGAACCAAAGTTTCGAATATATCTACAGGGTTATTGGAAATAGTTATATCCCAACACCTAAAATCTCTATAGGTAAAGGCAATAGTAACGTACAAAAACCGATAAACCTAATGTCATATGATTTAGTGTTTTTGGCTCTATTGAAATTGATATAAATCAAGAAATAATGAGATAAGACCAAGTAAAATATTACCGTATATGAATGACTTGTAATACGATTTACGAAGTGCCAAGAAACGTGTATATTCCACTTTGAAAAGAAAAATCGTTAGCAATTAATGTAATGAATTACTAAAACAACGAATTTTTGAGGATACGAGAAGAACTTCAAGAAAGCATCCATTAGTATTAAAAATATTCAGCGAACAAAAGTAACTGGAGTGGATCCTAATTTATTTTATTATGGATAAAGGAGGGTGAAAATGATCATTATACAAGTAACTATATTACAATCCTTGATGAAATTGTCATAAAAAATGATTGTAATGTTTCGAATTCGTTGCAAATGGTGTGAAAATTGTTTAAGATGGATCGTAAGCCCAAAATTCCTTGAAAAAAAGCACCAAAGTATTAGAAAAATCAGTTGGGTTATACGCTATAACATACTCAAAAGATTAAAGATAAATATTTGGAGTTCAAAAAACTGGTCAAAAAACGATAACACCTCCTTTCGTTATCTATGCAGATTTGAATCTATTTTTTACCAAAAGATGACTTTTTATTTTCAAAAACAATTTGCCAATTTCTGCTGGACTTCTTTATTAATCAACAAACTTCACTGGTATGACAAGTTACCATCATTTCATTGGTTCAAAACTGGTGTTTATGAATTTTTGAGAAGGTTTCAGATATAGGAACAACATTGTGCTACAAAATTAAAAGAAAATGGAAAAAGCAATGTACCACTTACTTGACAAGAATACATTTGATAATTGTGAATATTGTATTTTTGTAATAGAAACATATAGATAAGGTTAGAGACCATACCATTTTACAGAAAATAATGGTCCAGCAGTAAAAAGTTTAATTTAATAGGAGCAATCAAAAGAATTATACCTTATTTTTCATAATTAACGTGGGGACTACATCATATCCTTAAAGTATAAATAAATCAATTTTCCAAATGGAACTACAGTATTCCAATTAAATATGAAAAGTTCTTATCCTTTATGGTATATGTGTCTGGTAATGCTAGAAAACTTTATCGACTCTTAACCGTTTGTAATGAATCATTAGATAGCGCTGTGAAATACTTGACTAGTTTCCCACTTCTAACAAAATCTGTTTTTACTGTACATATTAATGAAAATTATTTTCCCGTACCAACTTTGCAACGATTTAGAGGTCCTTGAAAATACTTAGAACTGCTCCAATCTGTAAGGATTGAGGAAGTCTGACATAGAGCAAGCTCAAAATTGCGAAACGAAATTGTAAATTACTTGAATATGATGATAATACTCAAACTCGAACCTTCTTTTAGCTAACTTTTTCCAACAATTTCGGCAAAACATATCACTCATAAAAATTTAGAGCCTTTAAAAATTATTTGGTATCCTGGAAGTCTGGAGTTCCGCGTAATAACTTAGAATAAACCATTGAACATGCAAAGCATGGGAATAATAATTTCTATGAGAGGGATCGGAGTCTTCACATTTTAAAGAAACACTTGTAAAAACGGATGAAACCACGGAGTGCTTATATCGAATTAATAATTATACGGTGACTTAATAACCTTACCTGTGGAAAATTCAGTTGGATACTTGATTGTTTTGAGATTCAATATTGCAGATTTTTTCTTTAAATCTGAATCTGTCGTAGGTAACTCTTAAAGTAATCTTGAAAATTCCTCTGATCTTCACATAGAGTTAAGACGACTTCCTATGCTGCTGAAGAAAAAACCTGAGGGATCTAAGGGTGAAAAATGTTATGACTCATACCAAAAAAGAATTTTGTGATCATGGCGTTACTAAAATATACGTCTCCTGTGTGTAATGACTCAGTGAATCGAGCTGTAAGATTCAAACAGTTCCTATTTTTAAGAACTACATTGATAACAATCACAGGTAAGAGCAAAAGTAAAACACCAATAAAAAATTATATAAAGCTCCTAAAAATAGTTTTAGGTAAAACGTCGAAACCTGAAAAAGAAAGAATGAATTTAAGATTATGTAATACAAGAATAAAAAGATACCATAGGCTCAAAACCAACTTGTGCGAAGTACAAAATTGCTGAATCTAATGCGCTTTGTAAAATCCTGACTCGGTATTCGTAGATCGACCAAGTATATTGACAATCGGTACTTGATTTCCAAACTTGAGTACGAGCTACAGTATATATAAAGATTAATATAGTCGCTGGAGATACGGACTCTTTCTTCTTGGAGATTAAAAATTGTTAACTAGATATTCTTTTGTCTGAAATGGTTAAGGATAATCTTTTGGATACATCTAATTATCCATATACTCATCCACTTTATTCTAAAAAACTTGATTCGGTCATTGGAAAATTAAGGATAAAGCAAGGGAGAAGTATGACGAATGGGTATTCCTTAGACCCAAATGTTATAGTTTACTAGGAAAATCAAAATGCCTAAAAGCTAAGGGAGTCACATTGAAGGACACAGTGTTAACTCATAATCTTATAAGGACTGTTACGAGAAAAACTCCACCTTTTCTTTACCTCAATTTCGTATTGGTATATAACAATCACCACTCTATAGTTTTAAACTTCAAAGGTTGCACTAACAAAGAGGATAAAAGGGTTGGGTAGAAAAGAATGTAAGCCTGGCATACGGTCATTATATGATGAGACTGACAATGAATAAAAATAATAATTTTCCACATGATTATCCAACAGCACATCCAACAGTACATCCAACAGCCTATCAAACAGATCATCCAACAGCTCAGCCAACTGTTCATTGAATTAATAAATGTATACCTATATACATTCTTGTTCTTATTCATTATTTGTAATTTTTTGTGTTTACATTATATTTTAGTTTGTTTTGTTTTGTTAGGGGGGAGGTACCAAAAAGTGCGCCAGATGTGACACATCTACCTACTCATACAAGTATAATCCTAATAATAATCGAGTGTTATATCATTCACATTCCATATTCGTCTATATTGTAAGAAGGAAAATATCCTTTTGTTGGCTCAGAGCCAAAATTAAAACAAAATTACAAAACCCATTTAAACAAAAAGGTGAAAATTGTATAAGTTAAAACAAATAATTAATGTCGTTTGAAATTGTCATATGGCTGCCGTACATAAACACGCACCGCAAGAAGAAACCAAAAATAAAATAAAACATATTAATTAAAACAAATTAAAAATATAACAAAAATTAAATAAAACAATATTAATTAAAATTCGGAAAAATGCCTACAGATGCAAAAAGAAACATATGAAAAAATAAAATAAACTGCCAAAACCTTGCAAAATAAGGTTTAGAAAAAACACAGGCAGAAGAGGCGACCAGAAAACAAAATATTGGTTTAAAAATAATATTTTAAGAAATATAATAAAAATAAAATCTACAATAAAATATTAATATATCAAAAAATAAGAAAAATATATAAAAATTACAAAAATATTTCAAAATAAATAAAATAATTAAAAATCCCTAAAAATGGCGAAAAATCGCCCATTGGTCGCACACAGGCACAAAAATACTATATATACAGCAGTCATTTTCACAATTTTTAGACTGTCTTAGACATTTTTTCAGTCAGGTGACTAATAGAAAATTTTTAGACTTTCTTAGACGAACCGTGAGTCATTTTAGACAAAGTGTTTATGCCAATTTATGCCAATTTTTCAAATCTGGTTGCATGACTGTGATTGTAAGTACTGTTATTTTTGTATAAATATATTTCGGTGTTAAAGTTTGATTTATTCTGGATGGTCGTGGAATCTTTTGGTGCCACTGACAAGTCCCCCTAAAATCTTATTTATATATATGTATTGCAATAGCTATCAATGGGACGGATCGCGTGCCGGCTGGTGGATTAAGTTCCCTAGTTGCGCTCGTGGTTGTGTTCCATTGAAACCTCGGTCGTACGCAGTAGGGTCTGGCCATGTGCACAGGACCTCCACGCAGTGCATCGTTGAACGCCTCGTGGCGACTGCTGAAAATGTGGTCGGAACGAGCAGAAATAAACTCACGGGAAGTGCGACTTTAGTTAAGAGGGAATAAAGTTTGTAGGGAAAATTTAAACTTGCCAGAAAATTAATCAGAAAATCAAGTAGGAAAGGATAGGATAGTATAGGAATGTAAATTTGAAAGTATTATTCTAATAGCTGAATGATATGATCTGACAGAAGAGAGAAACGTTTATTGAAGTGACTGCAGAGGGTTGTAATTACTTAAAATCATGGAAACGTAGCGCGAATTAAGGAATTGTTAATCAAATTTTAAAATAGGGAAAGATAAAAGTAAATTAGGAAAAATGTAGTCGATTCCGTGATTAAACAAATGAAATAGGAAATTTACCAAAAAATAAGGGAGGAACGCTGCCCAAATTTTTGAAAGATACATTTATAAATAATGGGTAAGACGACAAATAAGCATGGAAATTGTAGGAATAGACGAGTAAGGACCAGGATATAGAAAAAGAAAGACGTAAGACTTTCATCGGCAGTCCAGAACCCGAAAGTGAAAATATCATGAGGAGTAGTTCTAGTAATGGAGCTCACCTGCTCATGAATTTTCAACCTCTATGTACAGTACCAACATGGAAATCACCATGGGTACATAGGAGGGATAGAATAATAATCTTGCTGGCGTTTAGGGGTAGATACACAAAAACCCTAGAAAAAATAAATAAAAACCAACCTATTCGCAACATGATTTTTTGGGGCTCAGCCGGATTGAAAACCATGTCAATTAGAAAGATGCAAACCCAGGATGTTTAAAAATAACAGAGAGTTTAGTTAATGAACCCGCAGCCAATAGTCGAGTAAAACTATGCCGATAGGATCGAAATAAGGATACATGAACCTGGAAAGAAATTTGAGAATGGCAAAATACCAAAAGTTAAATCATTAGAATAAATATGTCGGGACGACATTTTAAAAAATCGATAGGGGATGACCGAACAAAACGCTACAATAATAATATTACAGGCAACTCTTAAAAAATTGAATAATAATGTTAATAAAAGTAACAAAGTGGTAAAAGTATCGATAATTAAAATGGAATATAATAACATAAATAATAATAATAATAATGGTAATAATAATAAATAATAATAATTATATAATAATAAATAATTAATAATAAATAACAATAATAATAATAAAATATAATTATAATAGTAATAATGTTAATATAATAATAATAATAATAATAATAATAATAATAATAATAATAATAATAATAATAATTATAATAGTAATGATGTATAATAGTGATAAAATAATAATAAAATAAATAATAATAATATAATAATAATAATAAAATTATAAATAATTAATGATGTAATAATAGTGATAATAATAATAATATATAATAATAATAATAATAATAATTATAATTATAATAATTATAATAGTAATGATGGTAATAATAGTGATAATAATAATAATAATAATAATATAATAATAATAATAATAATAATAATAATAATTATAATGGTAATTATGGTAATAATAGTGATAATAATCATCATGATAGAGATAGTAATAATGGTAATAATAACTGTATTAAAATTATTTTTGAAGCTTTTGTTGTATGATAAATTATTACATTGTACGATAATATTTAAAGTAATAAGGCATGGATAGGTAAACTGAATGATTGATGAAAATTAGGAATGATGAGGTAGAAGCATGGTATGATGAATGTATATAAAATAGGATGATTGAATGGTATGGAGTTTGATGAAGTAAAAATATGGAGTGAGAATGTGGAATGATTGGGTTTAAACAAAAATTAAAATAACAGACAAAATATATAAAAAGACAACTATAACAATAAGTATTAAACCGACTTGAAAATAATAGCAATAAAAACGACAAATAGAGGAAAATAGTTATTAGCAGTAAACTGATGACGGAATAGAAAGACCGCGAAAAATATCACAGAAAAATGAATTTCAACAACAATAAAAATAGAAATATCAGAATGAAATGAGAGAGAATGAACAGAGTCAATGAAAAATACAAAATGAATAAATATCGAAACAATGAATAATATCATCGATAAATAAATGGCGATAATAGAAAACAAAATTCGAAAAATAAAAGGGGTAAAACCACTAATTATACCAAAAGAAAAAATACAGAGACAACGAATAACAGTCGAAGGAGAAAATTAACGTCATACAATTGTAAACTACAACCCAAAACAGCAGTTAATCTCATTATGAATGACTTATAAGAAAAAGGAATAAAACATCAATGAGGACAAATAAAAATTAGAGCGAATAAAATTAAACACAGTAAAGAGAAAGAATTGAAGAGCGCAAAACAGTTGAATGAATGCAGAGACAATGTCAATAAATTGAAAGTTACGCGGAACTAGCAAATGGAAGATCAAAGCCATGGAAACAATTAAAAACATCATGGATAAATTATAACATGGGATAACAGAAAATAGTCGAAAAATAAAATCTACACAACGAATAGTACCCGATACGCACAATAAGGATGATAATGGTCGGTATTCAAACTGATATGGTTAAAATATATAACGAACAGCATAAAAGTCAAAAGTAAATTACAATAGTGAATGTACAAAGTAAAATAATAAAATAAAATACAAGACAATAAAGTGTCAGAAGGAATATAAAGATTATAAAAACGAAACATAAAATGAAGTGTAATGGTAGTGAATTGCAGCAAAATATCGAAAGTCAAAGTGTTTAAACAATAAACACAAATAACATTGAATAATTGAGGAACGAGAACAGTGAATAATATAACAAATGAATATAGAAAATAAAGAATGGCAACACATTTATATAATGAGATTGAATCAGAAGGAAATTGAATATCGACAAACGAAATAAAAAGGAATGAATAAAAATCATTGAATTATATACAAAATAATAAATAGCGTGAAAGTAAATATGATAACAACTAAAAGCGGCAAATGTAAATAAAACTGATGCTTGAAAATAGCGAAAAGCACCAACATCGAATCTGAAAATACTCGGAAAAATTTGAATAACAATAAAATAAATGAACATTCAGTGATAGTAGAGAACAACAACATTACAAAATAAATAGATATACATCAAGGAGGAGCATTGAAATGAAACTAATAAGATAATGAATAACACCAAAATAGTAAGAACGTGTCGAAGGAGGTTGACCAATGCAGAGGCTAAAAAGCAATACCAGTAATAGACCAACAATTATAAATAAATAAATAAATAATTAATTAATATCGAAAAGGAGGAAATAAGAATACTAACCATAATTAATAGCAAGTTGAGAAATTAAACGGGAATAACATATTTGAATGTTATAATAACGGATAATTAATAATATCAAAAAAAAAATCATAAATTGAAATCGGAAAATATTGAAAAGAGGAGGTATGTGAAAAGGCAATCAGTGAAACGTAGACCAAATATCAAGGGTACAGAAAAATAGTAAATAACGCCGACCTAAATATTCAATATCACGCGATAGAACAATAAGTCAAACAAATACCAGACGCGGTTAAAAATGAGATTCATAAAGGAGTAGAGTACGTACACGAATGTTGCATTAGTCAAATAAAGTTAGAATAGAAGTGTTTACGCTCCCCTGTGGTCACTTCAGTACTGTCGACAATGTGCCGAGACAATGAAAACTTGTGTACTTTGTTAAAATAACATTGACGAAAAGTAGTCGAGTATTACGATTAAATGAAGTTGAATTAATAAAATTCTAGCAGTTGACCCTTCCTGCGCCTATATCTCTATGTATAAAATATGAATATTTATATGTAAAAATGGAAAAGTGACGAATGGAGAAAGTTAAAAAATGAAAGTGTCCCGATCATCCGGAATAAAGTTCAAAAAGGGGTAAAATACTTTTGAGCTACCTTCGGGTAGTACGTCTGAAGCCAAATCGGGAGGGGATAACCGATCACCCAGAGGAGAAGTATAGGACCACCTTCCGGAGAGGTTTGCCAAGTTGAGAAGCTACTGTGGTAAGGCTGATCACCTTACCGTTGCAGTAGTGGACCAATGAAGCCGTTTTTGTATTTCAAATTTGGGGGGTAGGTGAAGAATTCTCGAAGAGGCAGAATGAGAAGCACGCGTGTAAGGAATAAACAAAGGAGTAAATAGAGGAAAAGAAAAGTAATAATAAAAAGAAAATAATTAACGAGCTCAAATAAGGAATAAATAAAAATCCGAAAATGAAAGCGATCGCGAAACCGGTAGAAAATGTAGTAATAAAACGATGATCATCGATCGGGATTAAGGAAACGAAGCTAAATTGTAACAATGGCCAAATTGAGTTTAAGGGGCATGTATTAACGAAACATGAACCCCATTCGGATTAATGAGATGTGTATCAACGGAACTCAATCTCAACTCGGAGACAGGTATTAACGGAACCTGATCTCAAATAAGGGACATGTATTAACGGAACATGAACCCCATGAGATGTGTATTAACGGAACACAGTCTCAACTCGGAGACAGGTATTAACGGAACCTGATCTCAAATAAGGGACATGTATTAACGGAACATGAACCCCATGAGATGTGTATTAACGGAACACAGTCTCAACTCGGAGACAGGTATTAACGGAACCTGATCTCATATAAGAGACATGCATTAACGGGACATGATCTCAAGGCGGAATTAAGGGGACAGGTATTAACGGAACCTGATCTCGAATTAAATGTAAGAGATACGGTATTACTGGAACCTATCTCACATTGTCGGATATAAGGGACAGGTATTAACGGAACCTGATCTCATTTGTTGAGTATAAAAGACATGTACTAACGAGACATGATCTCAATCGGAAATTAAGGAGATGCATAGTAATAGAACACAGTCTCAACTCCGATTAAAAGGGATTTGCATTAACGGAGCATAATCTCAACTAGAATTAGAAAAGACATGTGACAAAGAGACATGGTCCACGACTATAGTAGAAAATGTAAATTGTGAATGAGGAAAAAGAAATAACGAGAAACCAGTCAAGGAAACAGAATGAATCAATAAAATAAATGATGAGAAAATATCCGTGCACGGAGAAGTGAATATATTGTGTAAAAACGACAGCAGCTAACGACATTGAAAATAAAAGATTTGGAAAATGGAAAACGAAGTAACTGATGACAACGGTTGATGAGAAATAACGAAAATAAGAAAAATGGATTAAGAAAACGAAAGGACAAAACAAAAAGACAAAATTAAGGACCAGATGAGAGTAGAACAAAAATAGAATGGGTAAAATGATTAAAGATAAAGAAGAAAAGGGTAAAATAAAATTATATAAGTATAAAATAAAAAGGGAAGGCGAGATGCATGATGAATGAAAATAAAATACGGTGGGTAATAGAACTTGGGAAACGGCGTGGTCGAACGAATTGTTAAAAATAAATACTTATTACGACTATATAGATAATTGTTACTACTCACATAGATAATTAAAAATTGACGCAAAACGAAATCAAAGAGATAAAGAATACTGATGGGAATTATAAAAAAAAAAAAAAAAGGTGACGAAGCCTGAGGAATATGAATTATCATAAGTACGAGTGATATAACCGAGATAATTGGGAGAAACAGACAATATGGGAATCCTGAGAAACGAGGATAAGTTAACATTGATAAAAAGACAAATGAGTAAAGAAAATCTAGATGAAATAAAGATGTTTAAACGCAATTATAAAATAAATACCGTTGGTTGGAATTAAAAGTTAATAACGCAAGGAAAACGAACAGTAAAATGCTATGTTATGTAATCATTGTAATGTACGATTCATAGATGTTTAATAAACAGTGGAGGGGTGATATTTTTCTATTCAGGTAAATCAATCAAACAAGACAACAATTCAGTATCGATAGTGACAAAGAGATTAACCCCGTATCGACAACAACCAAGCCAACAATCCAGTATCGATAACAAGCAAGTCAATAATCCAGTAGCAACAACAACCAAGCCAATCAAGAAATAAAGCAACAAGACGAGATTCGTAAACGACGATGAATAACGAGAATTCTGAGAAATATTGTGATTACTACCAAAGACCAGGTCACAGATCTAGTAAATATCATGAGCAAATAGAATGTTGGAATTGTGGAAAATTAGGACATACCGCAACAAGATGTGGAGTACCCAAAATAAGTTTCCAATGTTGGCAAGAGAATCACCTCCCAGCTGCATATCGAACAAGAAGAAATCATGACCAAAATAACAACACCAAAACGCCAGAAAGCAAGTCAACTGAGTTGCAAAATGAGATAAACATCCCTACAAGAATGTGTAGCTATTTGCTTGATAACCAACCACACACGGAAATCAATCAACAATCAGAAATAAATGTACAGCAAGACTGGAACACGTTGAAGATCACCGAAGCATTAGAAGCAGAAAAACGGTATAGTGAGATAAGAACATTTCAAGCGCGTATAGAAGAAGAACGTTGGAGAAGAAGGAAAGAGGAGTTGTTGAAAGCTGACATAATAAAATTAACGACCAATGATAGCCAAGTAGAAAAGATTAACGAAATGTGGGAAAAACGAATAAATAGAATACCAAGAATCAATATGGTGCGAGCAATTACAAAAAAGGAACCAAGTGTACAAAGAATTCCACAAATAAGGATTGAAAGCGAGATAATCGAAAGAATGGAAAACGTGAATTTGAATAATGAGGATCAAAATGAACCGGCAATGGGAAGTGATGTAAATAGAAATACCGAAACAAGAAATCAATTCGGAAATACAATGTTTCAAAAGAACTGTAAATCACTAATAAAAGAGGAAAATGAAAAGAAAGCGAACACCAATGAAGATTATGCAAAACGAATAAACGAAACTACTGAAATCAGAAGAATAAACCAAACTAGGAAAGACAGAAGGAGTGAAGGAAAATCCAAACCAGAATATAAAACTTACGATAACGCTATCAGATACTGTAATGAATGCCGACAACAAGGTCACAATGAAAGCGAATGTTACAGAAAGAACATAAGTCGACTTATCAAAGAAATCGATACACGAAAAATCAACACTATCGCGCAAAGTTATGTTATGAATGCAGTGAAGTAGGGCATTTAGCAAACAGCTGCCCAAATATGAAAGATAAATTGGGAAATCAACTCCAGAGAAATAATGGAGAACAGAGCAATCAAATGTATGTAAAGAGAAGAATGTATCAGTCAGAGATAAGGAAGTACCAACCAGCGGTAACAACAAGGCAACAATATACGAATAAAGAAGAGAAAAAGAACTAACCAAACAAACAACTAGATATAAACTCATACCCAGTATTGAAAAGACAGTATATCGAACAAATTAGGATAATAAGGGAATTGATTGTAAAAGTAACTAAACAGGATGAAAAAATTGTAATGTGGAAGCAAGTAGCAGAAAACAAATCAAGAGAGAGTGAAACACTAATGACAACATTACTCAGACTAAAAGAAGAGGTAATGTTAGCAGAATTCAAAATAAACGAAATGAAGGAAGAGCAAGATAAACATGAGATATTGATTAGATGTACAGAATGGGTAGAGATGAGGAAGATTAAAAGTAATATAGAGAATAAAATGGAGATAAACAGCGAAGTGTAGATCAAAAAGTCAAAAAATATATGTATATAATTAAAAGTAGTATCGATGTATATGTAGAATTTGATGTATAAGTGGATAAAATAAAAGTAGCAAAACAACAATTGGTGTATATTACTAAGTATCAATAAATATGTAGTTTAAAAAAAAAATGATGATGAAGCAGTTTTAACCAGAGATCGAATGTTAAAAACATATAAAATTTTGATAAGAAAAATAAATGTCGAGGACGACATTTTTTGCGAAGACCGAGGAAGATATGCCTAAAGATGAAGACAATGACAATCAACAATAAAACAACGACGAAAAGGAAACAACGAAAAGAAAGGAAATGGCAAGGAAAATAAAGCTAACGGTTGTAACAACAATAAAAACTATAGAAACAACAAAAACGAAAACAAAAAGACGAAATATGGAAAACGCACTGTATGCCTACCACAAATAGAAATAAATTTGAAAAATAATATTACGATGTTACCAATGATACCAACAACTTGGAAATTAACCTTAACTCAACAGCGAGTAACAATCAATAAGAGAGAAAGAGAAAGTATACGAATAAATGTAGCAAATGAATATAACAAATATCGACGGTCAATCAATAAATCAAATATGCATAGCAAGAATTGAACTAGATAAATAACCTATCGTAATATGGAAGCGACTATGTATGAGAGAAATGTCACCAAAAACAAAGTATTACAGTATCATTTCTGCGAACTCAAAAAGGATCATCGATATAAAACAAATAACCTAACTTCAAAAACAAAATATTCCATAGGTAACGAAACGGAGGATGATATAAATGCAATAACAACATAACCAATCGTAGAAAACAACGAAACAACCAAATATATATATACGCATATATGTGTGTATATGTGTGTATATGTGTATGTATATATGTATGTGTATATATATATCACGAACCTGAAAAAAAAAAAAAAAAAAACTCAACGACAAAAAGTGAAACAAACGAATCAACAAAAATGGAAACGATCAAACAGGAAAATGAGCTGAGAAAACAAAAGCGGTGTAATGAGGCGGTTCAGAAAGTCAGAACCTCTCCTAAATTATAACGAATATAGATAAAGGGAATATGAGTGTATATAATGTGTAAAATACATGTATAAAAGTATTATAAAGCGTTATGTATAGTATATAACCCCTCCAAAAATTTTGTTAACGTTTAAAATTAGATGAGAAAGTGAATAGTGAGTATAAAAATCAAGATAAATGAATCAAAACTATCAGGAAGGCGTAAACGTTTACGGAGATGTGGAAACGGCATAGAATTATAATAACGAGTACAGTAAACCCAACACAATACAGTGAGCTGACAGCCAAATGATTCTGAAAAATACGAATAATTATTATAGGTCGATCATTGAAGAACAACAGAGAAGAATTATTAGAATGGGAAGATAAATTGAAACGCTAAAAACACAGAATCAGTGACAAAGAAACGAACTGCAATGGCAAACGCAACCGATCAGCAAGAGGAATGGACAGATTGTCTGCTGAATCAAGTAGAAGAAACACAAGGACCGGACTCGTCTAGTAGCGTGAAAGAAAATGACAGGAAATGTACTGGTGTAGAAGGATTAACTGTATAAATGTAGAAAGAAAATTCAAAATCAAATATATGTAAAATTCGATATAAAAAAAAAATACAAAGAAAAATATGGTAGAAGATGAATTCAACAAAAGGCATGACGGAAATCAACGAAATTATCAACATAACCAGGAAACAACCACAAATAAAACTAGAACCAAGATTTTGATGCTGATTATGTACGAAGTTACTAAAAGAGCCGTTCAAAGAGAGGTCCTGACTATGGAGATACTAAAATAGAATCCCTTAAAGAAACTCAAGAAGACTGAGCAACCACCAAAGAAATACTAACCATGAGAATAAATTGCCCAAACGAACCGTGCGAGTGAAAAGGGAGAATCAAAGACACAAATGACCATATGGACAAATGTAATTATAAAAGAAAACCATGTCAAAGATGTCAAAACCAGTAACAAAAAGTGAGAAAAGTGTCTGTGAAGAAGGGAGAGTAAAATGTGAACACTTAAACATGACCGAAATGTAGAAACAAATACAACAAAAACATGTGAATATAGATGAGGAAAAGGTCGGGGTAAATTCAGACGAATATGTCCAAGTCAATGTGGGTAATAGAAGAAGTAGATCTAAAATAGCATTTGGAAAGACGCAGCCGAAAGAGAACAGAATGCCCAACGGGATGTAAAACAAAAATTTTGAAAGAAGAACTGTTACAATAGCCACCGAAGCTCCCAAAACGATGAAGCAGGAAACCATGTGGAATTATGTGAAAGACAATATGTTGTTAGTAAAAGTATCGGTGAGAAAGACGGGAGCCGGGGGATATCAGATTGAGTACGCCGAGAATGTAAATTGATTATAAATACATATATGTATATATCGTAAAAGTATAACCCATAAATATTATAAAATCTGTACTGCGTAAAATTAAAACGATGAACACCGCAAAAGAAAAATAAACTGATTGTAGAAAATGAATACTGAACAAATGATAATTGAAGTGCAAGTTGATACTCCGACGGTAATGGTGATGAAACTAATGAACAACGAGGTAAATAGAGCAATTTTGATTAAAAACGATGCCACCGAAAAAATATATATATATAAATAAATAAATAAATAAATCGAATAAAAACCGAGATGGGAAGACATAAAGTGATGATGAAACAGTTGAGAGAACGAACCAAGAACATATACAACCATCAAACAATTAAACTTCATGATAGAGCGAATTGCAAAAAATATACGAGAAAGACATGGCGAAAATGAAGGAAATGATAGAAAGTAAAACGGAAAACGATGTCGGAGCAGCAAAGAAAAGGTAAATTTTACAAAAAACGTCAACAGTACAAAAAGCGGAAACGGAAAAACTATAAATGGCAAGCCGAGTGGTGAGAAAAGAAAACCAAAGAAAAGGACGAACAAGTAAACCAGTTGAACAAAATAAAAGAGTCCAATAAAGATCAAGAAACGAAATTAAAGTATAATAAGGTAATGTCAGAATTGCAAAACTGAAACAACGGGCAGTTAGAAAACGAAGTATATGAGTAAAGCAAAAGATTGATTAAAAAGATAGACGAATTAGGAACGATGAGAATCAAACACCAAGTAGCGGAAGCTGCATACTACGAATACCGAGAGAAACAAGCAAATAAGAAGAGAGAGAAACTCGAAACCGAAGTGGAGCAAGTGAGAAACATACAAATAAGAGTGAGAGAAGAACTAGTAAACACAAAAAGAGAGCTAATCCAACAAATAACTCAATGATCCAAAGTAATGAGACAAAGTGGAAGAGCCATAGAAGGGCTAAGGAAACAAGCAAGAATCTAGAAGAGAAAATACCAGGAAACTGTAAAACAGCTGAAGGAATTGCCGCAAAAGTGGACACCTCTGAATGATTGGAAAATATGGGAACAACACAAAGACCAGAGGAAGATTATCAACGAGATGCAAAAGCAATTAAAGAAAGCTAAAGAGAGAGAAGAGGATTCAAAATTGATCTTAGCAATTCGAGAAAACGAGATAACAGTAGCGCAAAGAACATTTAGAAAACTATCAGGATTAAATGAACAAAATCAACTGCAAGTGGAAATAGAGCATTCGCGCCTAGAACATGCGGAACGAGATGTGGTAGGATATAAGGACATGTGTGAGAAAAGAGACATCACACTACAAAGGCAAAAGGCACAATGGGAAAATAAGAAAGAGGCACTCAAGACGAAAGTGAGAAATTTGGAAAGTGATGTCGAAAGGCTCAAGGCCCATGAAAATACTACTATGCTAAAAAAGGAAGTAGAAGACCTCACGGGGAAGGTAAACCAACTATCTTATATGTTGGATGGAGAAATGGCTACCACACAAGAATTGCGAGAAAATGAAAACGAAAAAATATATATTTATAATCAGAAAATGTATAAAAACTCATAAAAACCAGAAAATCAAAACGATAATAAAAATAACAAAAATCATGAACATAAAAACTGTAGAAAAATGAATAGTCAGATTGAACTAACAACCATAGAAGTAGAGTCCGGCTAAACCTTTACCGACGAAATAGTAAATATCAAACTCATCAAAATTGAAGTGGAGAACGAATTTTCAATACCTATGGAATGTAAAATCGAAGAATCAGCGGAAACAAAAAAATGACGAACAAGAGGAGATGATAGAAAAGATGAGAATATCAATGGAACACCAACCCCGGGAAATAGAAAATATTACGAAGCAGTGGTTCAGTCTAGAAAATTGTTTAAAACGTTAAAAGAGGAATGTCTCATTCTGAATAAACAAAAAAATTTAGAAGAGGAAAACGAATTGCTCAGACAACAAATGGAAGTGTGTAAAGGATTGGAAGAAAAAGTGGACGAATTAGTAGCTAAATGGACAAGATACGTACAGGAAAAGCACTGGAAAGTACAAGCAAAAAGAATACAAAGAAAATATCGAAAAACAAAGAGACTAAACCGAGCATATAGAAAGCTCGAAGGATACGCAATGAAACAGTATAAAAAAAGTGCAACAGCACAAACCACAAATACGAATATTGAAAGAGACAAATGAGAATCAAAGAAGTATGATTGAAGAAAAAGACAAAGTCATCACCCTAATCCTCGAAATGACAAATCGATTAATAAGAGCGGAGTTGATGTCGATGAAAAGTCAAACCCTAGACGATCAAAGAGACGAACCCAGAGTAAAATAAGTGCAAAACAAAACCGTATATAAAAGTGGAAAAAAAAAATGAACATCTGTAAATAGAAGAAAAAGAACCTGTGTCAAAAATCACCTTACTCCTACTCTTCACCCTCGTTAACAAATCAAATTCGAACCTTTAGAAAATCCAAGAAGCCTTCTATTCAATCCAAACAATCAAGTCAAAACTCATACGAATCCAATAATATCTTCTCCGAAAATCCTTATGCAAAAACCCCAATCCACACCTATTGCTGAAAATAAACCAACTCTATCTTCTCGAAAACACCCTCTCACAAATATCAATACCGCCATCTCACCCAACCCCTGAAAATCCGAAACCAAATAAATTCGAAATTACCATACTCTGTTTGGGAATCGTCGAAATCGTTGTCCTCATCCTTGCAATAATCTGCAAAATCATCCAGACCGCGAAATCCTATCGAAATCTCAAATTAATCGACATCGGAGAAGAAGAGAACAAAACAATCAAACTATTCGTTTCGAAAAAACCCATCAACCCGAATCCGCAATACCAAAATAACTCAATAATAATCGATCAATTCCAATCGCAGTAATCTCACCCAGATCGTGAAATCCTATCTAAAATCTCAAATCAATCAACACCCGAGAAGAAGAAAATCAAAACAATCGATCAACTGAAACTCATCAAACCTATCAACGCAAGCTCTCAAAACTAAAACAACTCAATATCAATCGATCAACTCAGACTCATCAAATCTCAACCTAAACCAATCAACCAAGACAACGTCCCAGACCCAGTCACAGACACTAATCACAACGCGATTCGACTGATTCTAACGAACTTCATCTTGTGTGTGTAAATAAAAACTCACTAATAGTATTGATTTATGTATAAACATCCCATCACCTTAACTGATGTCTGCTTATAACTTGTAAATTGACATTTCATCTGTATAACCTTTTTCTTGTGTTGTATAAAAGTATTGTTAATGGAATGAGAATGTGTTGATGAGAAATTGCGGGGCGCAATTTAAACTGCCCCGGGAGTGGTTTGTTGGGCTCAGATCCAAAATTAAAACAAAATTACAAAACCAATTTAAACAAAAAGGTGAAAATTGTATAAGTTAAAACAAAATAATTAATGTCGTTTGGAAATTGTCAATATGGCTGCCGTAACATAAACACGCACCGCAAGAAGAAACCAAAAATAAAATAAAACATATTAATTAAAACAAATTAAAAATATAACAAAAATTAAATAAAACAAATAATTAATTAAAATTCGGAAAAATGCCTACAGATGCAAAAAGAAACATATGAAAAATAAAATAAACTGCCAAAACCTTGCAAAATAAGGTTTAGAAAAAACACAGGCAGAAGAGGCGACCAGAAAACAAAATATTGGGGTTTAAAAATAATATTTTAAGAAAATAATAATAAAAATAAAATCTAACAATAAAATATTAATATATCAAAAAATAAAGAAAAATATATAAAAAATTACAAAAATATTTCAAAATAAATAAAATAATTAAAAATCCCTAAAAATGGCGAAAAATCGCCCATTGGTCGCACACAGGCACAAAAACACTATATATACAGCAGTCATTTTCACAATTTTTAGACTGTCTTAGACATTTTTTCAGTCAGGTGACTAATAGAAAAATTTTTAGACTTTCTTAGACGAACCGTGAGTCATTTTTAGACAAAGTGTTTATGCCAATTTATGCCAATTTTTCAAATCTGGTTGCATGACTGTGGATTGTAAGTACTGTTATTTTTTGTATAAATATATATTTCGGTGTTAAAGTTTTGATTTTATTCTGGATGGTCGTGGAATCTTTTGGTGCCACTGACAAGTCCCTCTAAAATCTTATTTATATATATGTATTGCAATAGCTATCAATGGGACGGATCGCGTGCCGGCTGGTGGATTAAGTTCCCTAGTTGCGCTCGTGGGTTGTGTTCCATTGAAACCTCGGTCGTACGCAGTAGGGTCTGGCCATGTGCACAGGACCTCCACGCAGTGCATCGTTGAACGCCTCGTGGCGACTGCTGAAAAATGTGGTCGGAACGAGCAGAAATAAACTCACGGGAAGTGCGACTTTAGTTAAGAGGGAATAAAGTTTTGTAGGGAAAATTTTAAACTTTGCCAGAAAATTAATCAGAAAATCAAGCAGGAAAGGATAGGATAGTATAGGAATGTAAATTTGAAAGTATTATTCTAATAGCTGAATGATATGATCTGACAGAAGAGAGAAACGTTTATTGAAGTGACTGCAGAGGGTTGTAATTACTTAAAATCATGGGAAACGTAGCGGGAATTAAGGAATTGTTAATCAAATTTTAAAATAGGGAAAGATAAAAGTAAATTAGGAAAAATGTAGTCGATTCCGTGATTAAACAAATGAAATAGGAAATTTACCAAAAAATAAGGGAGGAACGCTGCCCAAATTTTTGAAAGATACATTTATAAATAATGGGTAAAGACGACAAATAAGCATGGAAATTGTAGGAATAGACGAGTAAGGACCAGGATATAGAAAAAGAAAGACGTAAGACCTTTCATCGGCAGTCCAGAACCCGAAAGTGAAAATATCATGAGGAGTAGTTCTAGCAATGGAGCTCACCTGCTCATGAATTTTCAACCTCTATGTACAGTACCAACATGGAAATCACCATGGGTACATAGGAGGGATAGAATAATAATCTTGCTGGCGTTTAGGGGGTAGATACACAAAAACCCTAGAAAAAATAAATAAAAAACCAACCCTATTCGCCAACACTTTGTTGAGCTTATAATGAATTTGGTAGTAGTGAATTGTGTTACACCTGGACCACTTTTTAACTCCTTTTTTATTAGAGAAAATAACAGTAACTGATAAACAATTTGCTTTTTATACAGATGATTAATTAATTTGATATTACCTAGAAAATGATTTATAATCATCGCAATCCTCTATTCCATCTACACCAACCGATTAAACAATGAATTATTTTGTGAAATTTTTCTCGTATGGGTTACTGGTACTAAAGTGGCAACTCAAAGCATACCACAAACTACTTTTTAGTTAGTCCCCGAAATTAGTTAATTTTAGTTAATTTCCGAAAGAATAAATTAGGAACAATTATTGATCTTATTTACAGACAAATGACCCAAATCATATTGGCAAACGAAAAAGCTATGACAAAAAGTGAAAATTTCAATGAAGAAAACAATAATTAAATATTTACTGGGTAAACATATTCATAAAAATCACTAAAGAAATATCGAAAAAAAATAATTAGATTGATTAAAACAATTAATAAAATGCGCGGTAATACAAATGACGCAAAGTGATAGTTCTCGCCTGTTTAGTGTCAAAAATGAGATAGGTTAAGAAAAAAAGTTAATGGAAAGGAAAATTAAATACACACAGAATTTCAGAGTTACAGTGAATGCGTGAGCGGACATCACAATTTATACACCAAGCCGCTCTCGGATAAATTACGCTAAAATGCAAGTTGATATGTAAATAAATTTATTGAAATTTAATTTAAGTGAAAAATCAATAGATTTTAGCAATTTTTGAAATGGCTGCAAAGCAAGTGATTTTTTAAAGTTATAAGCTTAAAGTTATAAAGTTTTACAAGTTGAATTATGATTCAACTTGGAAATTAAATCATTATTCAAGCTTTTATATATAACCTTTGATCTACAAATTCATATATATATTTTAGTAATGTTTATGAATATTCAGGAACTTATTTATTTCATGATGACTTATTTTTCGGAACTAATTCTAAAAAAAGTGAGTTAAATTATTTTTGAAGTAAAAAAATATATGGATGCAATATATGCAATAAATATGTATCATTTTTATACACCTTGGAAAAAATCTTCGAACATATACACACAAAATAATTGAATTCATAATTATTTTTTAAAACTTAAAATAAAATTTACAATTTATGGTTTTTTAGGATCTCGGACTTTGTATCTTTTTGACAGAAATGTCTGAAAACTTAAGAAATATTAAATTAATTTTAGTTTTGAGAGTAAATTCAACGAAGACACATCCTCATTTACACGAAATTTCGGATCAAAAACCTCAAAATTTAAATCGAAATGTTTTCCGCCATTTTTTTTGATAAAAATGTCCCAAAAATATCTATCAATTAACTTATTATAGGGTTTTGTCTCAACACTGGTTGACTACACGTTGAAAATTTGCATGTATGGTTTTATTATGTTGTGTTTGTGTGCATTACTTTTTTTTCTACCACTTTAGGATTTTCTGAAGTGTACGGTTTATCTCAACTCACGTTTTACAAACAACATCAATGTGATTTGGGTTGTATATATGTTATAAGATTACTGATTTTTGTTTTATTTTATAGGAGATTTTTTCTGAACGCGGCTTGGTGTATAAATAAACGTTAAAAATTCATTTCGATAACTCTTCCTCGCAGTTTTACTATGTATACATTTTCAGACTAAAATTTATTTGAATTTTAGCATACAGTTTATAGCATTTAAAGGACAATTTTAATATGGTGTATTGTTATTTTAGAATAAACGTTTTCTTTCAAATGATGCTACTTTTTCTCTTTATTTCCAGTTTAATATATTTTGAATTTATAAATTTGCTCAAATAGCTGTAATTTATTTTTCAATCTTAATTCTAAATTATTTGAGCACTGGACAGAATATGAACGATGAACTAGTTCTAGGTTGAAAAACCCTTGGACTATGTCTTTTTTGTGTTTCTTTCCCTTTATCGATTGCAACCCTGTTCAGCCCACAATGGTTACACTCCGACGAATGTTGATATCGTAAGGACTCACTCAAACTTCTTTCTGGCACTTAATGAGTAGACAAAGAAACCCAAGAGTCCTAGGTAATTTAAAATTAGCGAAGGGAAGACTTTGATAGAAATAGGTTTGAGTATATTTCCGTTGATTAAAAGCATAGGTAAATTTCAGTAAAATAATTTCTGAAGTAAAACAATATAGCCAAAATAGAGCTTGCAAATTTATAAAAAACACTAAGTTATAACTAGCAATGTTGACCATTGAAACAGGAATAGTAAAAGAATAATAACTCAGTTAGGAAAGTAAAATAATATAAAGACGTAAGACCCTCTTTCGAAAACAAAAAGATATCTTTAAGCACCAACAAAATTTAAGAAAATAAAATTCTTTCATGAAAACTTTTAATTCGAATTTGACGAGTTTTAATGAAAATAAACTCAACAACACGAGCTCGAAAAAATTTAGGTTTTGCCAACTCTGATGATTCATGCTTTCCGAATCTTGAATCACAGCTTTTACCAATTCTCATTCTTATTTTTCAGTTGAAATTTAAAATTTGATTTTAAAACGACATTTTGAAATGATCTTTGACGTTTTAGATAATAATATATAATTAATAATAATAAATATATTGCATATAACACGGTCGTACATGTTGGTTACATAATCAAGCGAGTTATGTAAAACAAGACAATACATGAATAAATCACCATTAGTTATCACCTATGATTATATAATGTACATGTGGGTTGGTTCTAACAGAACATAATCAGAAAATTAATACATTTATTATTTGCAATCATATATTGAGTTGAAAGTGACAATTCATATTTCCTTAAAAAACTCGTATCCGTCGTCTTTGTTGGCAAAATTAATTGTTTTCTGTTGTGGCTTATTTAATTTTTTTTGGTACAATATATGAATTGAGTGAAAATGTTTTGAATGAATGGAAGTTTTATTATATTGCTATTGTATATTATTCGGTCACTGAACCACGGTGTATTTTATTAATGTAAATATTACGGACTGATCCACCTTTTGTATTTGGAACTTTAAAAAAATTCGGTTTTATAGGGATTGTGAAGATAATTAAATAAAATAATTAATTTTCGTGTTAAAAATATGTAATGAATGTTAATATAATTATAATGATAAATTTTAATAAGTTTAAAAGTTAAAGTATGGAATGATGAAATTGCTTGATTGTAAAATTAATATTTAGGAATGTTTGTAATTTAAAATATATTAACTATTTATTGAATGTTTGTGTATTAATATTCCCTATTCAATTGTTAATTCATGCTTACTAAATATCCTCAAAAGAAATACTAAAAATATTTATGATTAAAAACAACTTTAGATCGTTGTTTTAATATTGTTTTATTTGTAGTTTTTTTTGAATAAAGTTTGGAATTTATTATTTAGTTTTTAATGGAAGTATTTAATTTACGAAATCAAACTGCTAATAGGGACCCTTAATTTTTTTTTATCGAAATAAAGTAAAGTTTACTTCTCGTATTAGTCCTTTTTCATAATTTAAAATATTTATATGGTATGACCTCTATAATATAAATCATTTTTAATAAATAAACTCAAATTATATTACTCTAATTTATGATCTAACCAATTTTATTCGAAAATAATTACAAGACCAACCAATATTACAAAAAATACAGTAAATTAATTAAAGTAATTAATTAATGTAATTAATATTATCATCAATTTTACAAACAACGATTCAATTAAAGATTGTTAATATGTTGTTAATTAATGCACATTGTTAAATTCCTTATTTATTCATTACTACATCGAAAGATAGACAATAGAGATTTTGTTTTAATATATTATCGCAAAGATTATTATTTGAATTAATAAATTTTTTTTTACAAACGGATTGAGCTAAAAACCCAGACCATAAACTTTCGAAGAGAAAATAAAATTGTATCTGAATTATACGATGTAATGAAAGTAATATTCGTTGCTGATAAACGTATTAAATTTTTTTAAATCATACTGCTATGAAATTAAGTCTGAATTTTGAATGTCTAATATTTTTTTATAAATATTAAAACATTAAAATATTCACCATTTAAGGATGTTAATATATATGAAATATAACACCTACTTAAGGAATTTTGTTAAAATTTTTAAAACTACATAAGCTAATCAAAAAACAATGAATAACCGTATTTTCAGGCATATAACCCGCAGGAAAATCAAGTATATCTTCTCGTCTATAATCTATATTTCAAATCTTTCTACCAGATTTAACTTGCATTACATCAATGTAATTTAAATCCGGTAGACAATTTGAAATATATATGGCATATAGATGATAGACGAGAAGATATACGGGTGTTGGTTGCGGGTTATATGCAGGAAAATACGGTAATTATATATTTTCCTAATTATATTTAGGAAAATTTGATTGAAAAGACTTAAAGCAATTAGATTATCAGCAAAGCTTCAGCACTTGAAATTAATTTTTAATTTGAGCAAACATTTGAGACATTCAAATTGAACTGTAAAAAATTCGCATTTCAAAAATACAAAAGTTGCACATAAAATTTTAATAAATTTAAGTTCTAATAAACTTTACTGTTACTCGGTTTATTATTTAAATTTTTACATACTATCACCATTATACATCTTAAAATTTATTAATTTTAGATATAAACTGTTACAAATTTTCTTACAACAATATTTTTAAGAAATTAAACAAGAAATATATAGCATCTTGTAATTTAAAAATATAAAGAAATTTTTAAATCTAAATTGATTTACTCAATATAATTTAGATTTTGATTATACAATATATATACTTCAAATTTTTGAATATACAATTAGATAAACCATTTTAGTTAGTCTGACCCATTACAATAGAAAAAATCTCCGAATGTAATAATAAAATAATTTAAGCATAAAGCAAACCTACCTTATCTATCTTGAATCAGCAGAATTAATTCTAAATGAATCAGGCAGTGTTCCATTGATGGGAGATCAAGCAACTCATGATTGAGACAAATCAACATTAATAATGATTAAATTCAATTAATTAATGAAGAAATTGCATTCGGTCATGAGGTCACATGACTACTAAGGAACTTCTTGCTAGTGACAGTTCACTAGACAGCGAAGCCGCTGCCCCTAATAATCACGTAACCGAATAGAGAAGTCCGATTTGAAAATCGGACCTTGCTGAAGTAAGCTTGATTCATTTAGAATTAATTTTGTTTTATCCAAGATAGAACGCCTTTCCAATCAGTAACCATTTTGGATGTGATCACTAATTAGATGCTCTCTATTAAATTATCTAAAAAAAACTACATATTTATACAGCTAAGTTGACGTACCTTCTATAATTAGCAACTGATAGACACGAGCTGGATTTTGATTGGCCAGTTAATATCGATTTGGATTAGCTCTTGAAAATACGTGGCAATTTATGAGTGCATTTACTGAAATAACAATTGCAAATGTCAATTATAAGTTTCAATTTTTATATTGAATTTAATTCTATTTTCAATTGTTTTTAAATTAAAATATTTTATAAATTGATTTCTTGAAATTTCTCATATCATTTTAATAACACCAAAAATAAATTAACTGCAAATTATTACTAGAAATTGATATGTCGTATTGATTTTGCGTCAACAAATATTTTAAGTGATCTGCTGCAATGGATCTCAACGTTTTTGTTGTACCATCAAGTTCAAAAGATAATTTTTGACTTAATATTATTAAAAAACTTTTTAGAAACGTACTTGATTTAATAAATTCTTTGGATATTTAATCCAAGTCTGGACTAACTCCCGACTCTTCGGTATTATTCAAATAAATCGAACAACCAAACACAATAACGTTCATTAAAAATTACTACAACCGTTGCAACAGTATAATATCTGCACAATTTTTAATTATAATTTTATTTAATAATAATTTTATTTTCACACTGAGATAGGTTATCCAGTAGTAGATCTCCCTTCTGATACGCTAAGTGTAATACTATACGCTCGTACTACATTAACTTTAGCCTTTTAATTTTTTTACTTTGTCTTCGACAACATGACTATTTGACTGGATTACCTCTTTTTTTTACTGCCTTTGAGTACATCCCCTATAATAATTTTTTTCGAGATAACCCTCCATGCTTTTTAAAATAAACTCTTTCAAATGTCCAAAAATGTTATTTATACATGAATTTACATTATGGTGTCACTAAGACCTTCAAAGGGTCGACCATGGTATATAGTATTACAAGGCAAGTATTTTTCATCAAGCAACTATTAGTACAAAATCTATTAATAAAAAGATATACAAATGATTTTTTAAACATGTATTTGTTAGTCATGCACTTGTATTGCACATGACATTGTTAAACAAGCATATAAATTGATAATGTCTTTTTAGTCATGTAGATATGTTGCACAAAAATCGAAACAAAATAAATATTTGATTAATATATTTGTTAGCAATACACATCAAAATCCAAATCAATTTACATTGTCTCCGGTGATTCGGTTATATTAATCAATCAAAAACATTCGAATAAAATGTATAAATATTCAATAATTTTTATATTTTTCATAAAATGAATTAAGAATAATATATTAACAAAGTTAAGATATATAATTATCTTGTGTTTAAATAATTGATTATTCTGGCAATTTTATGAAAAAAATCTTGATGGAAAATTAATTCGTTAAAAAATGAGTTGGATGTAGCTGGCGATCACTCCGAAAATAAGAATATTAACGCAGTTTCAAAAACAACGAAATCATTAATGGAATGTCTGCCAAAATAATGTCAAGATATGCTTACATTTAACATTCGACGTTATGATAGACGAGGATCGAAAGAAGCAGAAGAATGGATCAGAGACATAGAAGAATGACTGTTGACAAATGGACAGCGATCGACAAGTACATTCGATGTATTATTCGTAGCAGAAGCTAAAACATTGTGGGGAAACGTCAGAGAATCAGGAACAACAGATGCAAAAGGCAAAACTTGGTTCTTAAATACATTCACAATTACAAAATCAGAGAATTGGTAGATTTGGAACAAGAAGATGATGAAAAATTTGCAGCATTCGAAATTAGACTAAGGAAAATTTTAACTGAAGTTCTTAATTAAAGGTGAAAAGAAGAATACATTGTGCAAGATCTCATCGGGAATAAAGCACGTGATACGAGATTAAGAGAAATATTACTAACAAAACCAGAAACAAAAATTGAAGAAACGAGGGCGCTGGCAAAGATATTTGAAACTAATAAAAATGGAAGTAATAAAATAGAATCTATCAAGGCTATCCGCCAAAGAACATATTCTAACGTGGCTGAGAGAGACCAGATAAGAGAGCCACAGAATACACAACATTATAGATCTACACTAGTACAAAGAAGATTATCAGAAGAACCGATCAAATACAATGAATCAAGAAGAGACGAAAATCCAATACGCGAATCAATATAACAGGTAGAAAACTCCACAGAAGACGAGAACAATTTCAAAGAGAACATTTCTTTAGAAACGAGAGAAATTTAAATGGCCTAGAAAGGGAGCTGCCAACAGTTTCCAAGAAGAACATAGCAAAAAGTTGTATAATGACAGTAGAAAACTTCCACATTCACCAATTCCGAAATTAGCAGTAGGTGATTGTTTCTGTTGTGGGGAAAGGAACATAGAAGATATGAGTGTACACTTGGAAATAAATGTCTAATATGTGGCAAGAAGGGTCATGGGTTCCGAGACTGTATTTTATTACGAAAAGAGATTCCCCGACGATATCAAAGAATACCACACATCGAAGAAGAAGAGTCAAAATCTGGAAAACAAGATTATAGTGAGAACAATCAAGATTTCAGGATAGATCACGGTTAAATAGAAGAAAGATACACTGTTCTTTAGAAATATACTACTATAAGAGAAGAAGGAAAAAGAACATCGAATCCATGGGTTTCATTTTGTCGGTGGAGTCAAGACAATAAATGGTGAATTAAGAAATAAGCAACGAAGGGAAGATGCGATTGAAGAGATGTTTCAGACGAAAGATGGAAGAAGTTGGAGTAGAATAACTTTGAATAATACAGAAGTAGATATGTTATGTGATTCGGGAGCGTCAGTAACAGTTATTAGCAAAAATTTATGGGAAAAAATGGACAAACCAAACCTTCAACGTAGTGCTATACTATTATGTGGAGTATTTTTAACTGGAGAAGAATCAATGGGATACATGACTATACCAGCCAAATGAAATCAGATGACCAAAATTATTACAGTGATTGTTGTAAAAAAGATTGAGCCCGAATTCATCGATTGTATTGATATGATGGAAGAGTTTGTAGTAAAGTTTATGAGGATCAATAATATTGAAACTTAATTTATAAATAAAATCCACACTGATGATGAAAGAATAAACAAAGCTCTGATGGTGTTGACAGGTGAATAGAACAAAGAAATTGAAAGAATGATCAGGAAATATGGTGGAATTTTAATGGCAGCAAAATTTGATTTAAGATTTACTAATTTAGTACGACACGAGATGCAGACGTCAGGAGGTCCAATAATGCAACATCCACGGTGTCATCAATGCACACGGAGAAAAGAATTGAAGATCTGATTAAAGAATTAATTATAGCAAGGTTATTTTCTCAAGGTCATTGGATGAGTCATCATATTTTTCAAGGTGATTCGAAATTCGAAAAACTTTTAAATATAATTTTTAACATTATTATTTAATTATTTTTTAAATATTATTATTTTACTATAATTAATTTCATTATTACACATTTTTATTATTATTTTTATTAATATTATTAAAACTTTTTTATTATTATTATTACTATTATTATTATTATTATTACTAAAATTATTATTATTACAAGTTATTGTTAACACTTTTTATTATTATTTTTATTATTAAACTTTTATCATTTTAAGTTATTTTTATTAGTATTTTTACAAGTTAATATTATTATTTTATTATTATTATTTTTATTAATATTATTAAAACTTGTTATTATTACTAAAATTATTATATTACAAGTTATTATTACTCAAATTTTTATTCAAAATCTTTATAAATCTTATCACAATTTATAATATTTTTAGTATTTCAAATAAATTCAATAAATACATTTATATTAACACTTTTATTTTTTAACAATTTAATTACTAATAAAAAAATAAAATTAATATATCGATAAAATCAATTCAAGAAAAAATATATTGACATAAATAAATCAATCAGATAAAAGTATATCGTCAATATCTCGACTGTAACAGCTGTTCTGGTAAGAGCTGTTATAACTAGGGCTGTGAGTGCTTTGATAGCTTGGGCTGTGCGTTATTTGGTCATCATCAATGACATCGATTGCTAAATAATGGCCAAATGCGAGACTAGAATTTCTACCCACCAATTACGCTTATCATCTTTATTGATAAGTGCAATTTTACAGTTCTTAAATGTGAATAATTGATGGTTCCGCGATCTATTCTAGTTTGAGGAACCGTGAATATTGTGTCATTATTAAAACAATCTAAATATGACTGGTGCTCAATCTTTGTCCCCAACAACTTCACCTCATTAGCCCTCATTGAATCTTTAGTACCTAAAAGACTAGCACTTGGGTCTTAAGAAAATCCACTCCTCATACCCAAGACCCTTACTCTCATCTTTAAATTTTCCTATTACAGAGTCAAGCTTTTTTGAGTACAAGGGATGTGCCGGGTCGTAATTGGACGTATCTAAAAGGTTGTCTCTTATCATTGCCGGCAAAAGAGTGTCTAGCTTACAGTGCCTAACCTCAAGGAAAAATGAATCCGTGTCGCCGGCAACGATATCTATCTCGCAATTAAATTCAGTACGGTATTTTGCTAATTCCTTATATTGTAGCTCATACATTCTAAGTTTAGACAGGTCTAGAACTGATTGTTCAATGTAACTAGGCCTGTCTAAACATATCGTATCCTTATTCAGATGAGCAGCAATCAGATTATCATCAATTACGATAGATTTTCTGAAAGTCGGCTTTGAGGCATAAACAATCATCTTTTCATCAGAATTGCATAGTCTTAAATTAATCCGTTTTATTAGATTTTCGACAGACTCCATACAAACTATTATCATAAAGTTTAAACAAGTCTCTATATATCTTGCTAGTACTTGAGCTCTTAATTTTGTGTTCTTGTCTCTATATGCATGAAATTTAATTGCGCGATGAATTTTAACAACCTTTATACCGAGAGAAAGATAAAGTTTGAGAAGCCACCAATGAAGATCATGGTTCTTCTTTGGCCAATGCATGAGCATCAACTTTTCAACTTTAGATTTCGGTGGACACATCTTTTCCGGACCAATCGGAAAATCATTCAAATAATCATGCACACAATGAGGAATCTAAATATCAACCTCCATTGTATAACCATACGAATAAAAATTGATAAAAATATCCGATAAAAAATGATCTAAACCATCATATACCCAAAGGAAATCTTCATACGGCAGATTTTGGCCAACAGCCCAACCATAAAAATTATTTATATCTATATACAAGAGTTTTGTATCCTCAGAACTTGCAATATAATGCTTGTTAACAAATTTTAAACCACCCATATTCCTCCCTCGTAGAAATTAAACATTTCCATGTCATGCAGAAGTTCTATGGGTTCCTGCAATGTCACGAGAGCTGACGCCCATAACATAACAGGAATTACATAAAAATTAAGAGATTCTAGACTATTATAAGCAATTACATTTGCGCGAAATTGATGAAAATAATTCGCAAGGAGTAATACGTCTAATTTTAAGTAGGTTAACATATAAACTAACAAGTCCAAATTTGTTGGTCTGTAGCGTATTCATCAGCTGATACAGAACCCCAAATAGGAGGCAATTCAGTAGTCGATTCAAGAACCTCAAGAGAAATCGCAAAGTCATACTAGAAAATAGTCTTGGCTCTAACAATTGCGCCATCAAAAACAGAATCAGTTAAAGGCAAATCGGTAAGTGTCTTAACAGCTTTTGCTAAAGATGAATTAACAAATTTCATGCTGTCTATAAAACGAACAGGCAATTTATTAATGTACGCGATGAGGGAGATAACTTTTTCGGTAGTGGTCGGAATAATATTTAATTCCCAAGAAAAAAAATTATTTAAACCATACTTAAAAATATTATGGAGATCATATCCCTCTCAAATTGTGAAAAACCACAGGTAATTGTTTCTGGATTTGTTGAGAAACATTACACTTCCTACAACCAGCCCCTAAATACTTACCTGAGAAATGACAATGATCCTTAACTTTATCCCTAATAAACATTTGACACAAATAACAAGTGCAACATTCCTTGAACTCCCGTTTCTCATTAAAAGAAAGTGGTCCTATCGTTTTTTGGCAGTGAACCTCGTAATACGGCAAGACAATCGAAAGAGCGATTTTATCAATCTTTTTCAAAAACGCCAAAACGCAATCATCGCCAATAAAATTAAAATATTGTTTAGTATTTGTATAAATATTAATTAATAGTAGACCTGCTGCTATCGGTATGTGTATTTGATGATGCCTTATATCCAGAGGCAAAATTGACTCGAAATCCGCATAAATTACGAATGGTGGGGTAACGGTTTTCGCATAATTTGAAAATTTGAAATATTTATTTTTGGGCAACGTATAAAGGGTAGTGTGCCTGTTTGATTTTTCATGCATAAGGAAAGATGGATGTCAAATGCAGGTTTTAATCTAAAGCCATTAAGACAATGGGGACACTAATGTACAGAGTTTTGGATATTGCAAGATGTAGTCGCATGACAGTTCATTAATTTATCCAAATCAAAAACAGCCGTATAGTGATAATTATCACCGTCCCTCAAAAGAAGTAAATAAATAGGTGTACCGTCAGTAACCTTGGAGCGGTGGGGAATATAATTTATATCATCATTTTGAGGAATTTTAGACGGTTTTACTTTATAAGCCAAAACATTTATAGCAAGGTTAAGTCCTTGTTCTTTCTCTCGAATATGGGAATATTACAGAATCTCATGAGACAATCGTCAATGGGGTCAAAATTCAATTCGTACAAATAATTCTCGTAAGAAGTAACTCTGTTTCTATGGGTGCGAACTACATTACGTTTTAAAAGGCTAATATATTATATATAAAATAATGATGGTCATTATTTTGGACATTAACAATAACCTTTTTGCCAGATAAAGATCTTGGTATGGGGATATAACTAGGGCCGGCTAGTCTATTTATGGAATAATATTTAGTTAATACAAAATCAATCTCTTTGATTTTAACAACCCTCCATCCACTCCCTAAATATGTGAAACGTTCTATTTTATTATTTAATTTTTTTATCCCATCAAGCAGAAAATTATCAGAAAAAAATTCTACTTTATTACTAAAAAAGTTATCTTTAATTTCTCCATCTTTTTCAAATTGGATAAGAATGGTGAATTGTATTTTAACCGATCCCATTTTGTTTATTTCTGATTTTAATTTATTAATTATTTTATCTGTTAGGGAGATTTGAATTAGATTTTCGCGTTCAACATCGAATCTAATACTTTTATGGGTTCCATTTATATCCAACCTTATTTCAGGTTCATGTCAACATTAATTGAACCACCTATCTGATTATTATTAATTAAGCTCTCATCATCATCATCGCTAATGATGATTTCAATCCTTTAAACTTTAGAGGGAATACACTGGATATTTGCAGCAGGTCGTTTATTAGTTTTATTATTATTATTATGTCTCGAGGTATTATTTCGTTTATTACTATTATGTGTATTATTATTATTATTATTATGTGTTGTAAAATAATAATAATTATTATTATTATTTTGTTTATTTATCTTTCTTGAAACAGCTTTTTTATTTAAAATAAATTGATTTAAGTAGGTAGAGTGGCCATTATAAAACTCTAAATAATTTATGTTTTGGGCAGTCTCGCATTTGGGGCATATGAAAAACTCGATGCCAAAGAATTTATGACCGTAGTATCGCTTCATTTCACCATGACATTTTACCGAATGAAATGTTGAAGAGATGCAATACTTCGGATATAATCGGCCTGGTAAAATATATATATATGTAAATCTTATTATCATTTATTAAAATTTAATTCTTTTAAATATCGATAAATGATAAATGTTTATATTCATCTATAATTTTAAGTTTTTCAATAAATATCATAACTTTTTCATTAATTATTATTAGATTTTCAATAAATATTATTATAAGCTTTTTTTCAATAAATATCATAACTTTTCATCAATTATTATAAGTTTCTTCAATAAATATAAGATTTTTCAGTAAACATCATAAACCTTTCAATAAATATCATAATTTTCAATAAATATCATAATTATCAATAAATATCATAACTGTTTCATCAATTATTATAAGTTTTTTCAATAAATATCATAACGTTTTTCAATAAATATCATAACGTTTTTCAATAAATATCATAACGTTTTTCAATAAATATCATAATTTTCAATAAATATCATAACTTTTTCATCAATTATAGAAATTAATTATAAATATTTGTTTTTATTTAATCCATTTTAAATGGATTAAATAATAATAAATGTTAATAATAATATCTAAAATTACTAAAAAATATTAATTCTTAAAAATTTTAATAATATATAACTTATAAAAATATTAAAATTATAACAAACTAACATTTATCTGAATTCTTATCAGTATCATCGGTATTATCCACATCAATGTGGGCATCTCCAATAAAACCATCATCAATATAATCCACATCAATGTGGGCATCCCCAGAAACGGAGGCATATTCATCATCATCATCAGAAACGGGGCATCATCAGGAACATTATTTTCTTCATCTAAAAATTCATAATAATTTAATAATTAAATAATTAAATTTACCATGGTCGATAACTATGACTTCCATCGGCGTATCGTTTATTAGAATTACTTCATTTTCTAAACAAGTATTTTATAATTTATTAATTTAATAAATAAATTTACTAATATCCTCATCTGATTCCTCGATTAAAATAATTTCATCATTAACATGAATCTCTAAAATAATATTAAAAATAAATAATAATAAAATTTAACATTACCATTTTAAAATTCATTAACTCCGTCGAGCTGATTTTGCATTTCGGTTGTTGTAAACCAATCTAAAAAATAAATAATAAAAGAAAATAAATTAAAAAATAATTTACCATTCTTCGTCATCAATAGTGTTCTTAAAATATTAGATTTGCCGATTTTGAATATTGCGAATTTTGAATTAATTATGACAACTTTCGAAATTGTCAATGTTTATAAAGAGATAAATATGTTCAGGATTTAGCCAATCACATTTTAACAATACACATATATAGGCGAGAGATTTTGATGCATGCAGCGTATACTGTGTAGGTATGTATTCTTTGTAAAACACATGCAGTCTAGAGTGTGTATGAATGTGTTCCTTGTTACTAATCACGCATTTATCATGCACTGGCTTTGATAACATTAATTAAAGATTAATTAAATACATAATAATAAAAATAAAACATAACACAACATTAATACATTTATTAAACATCAAATCGGTTGGATAATAACCAAGCTAAACAATGTTGACCACATGTTAAAATCCATGGTTTTTGAAACATAGTTTTATTATACACAATAGGTTTACCCATTGTTTGCAGTTTCGAAACAATTAATGCAGGATAATAAAAACCCATAGGGTTAAATACAAATATCTTGCTAGGTTTCATATATATTGCTAACCAATGTTCTCTACCGAGATGAGACGATTGAGTATTGACGATTATACCTTGATTATTACGTAAATATGGAATTTTATCAAGAGGAAAAACCCCTAAAAATTCATGTCCTATTTCCAATCCTATGTCCTATTGTTTTCCAATTCGATAGACCTGAACAGAACTACATAATAATATTTATAATACATGAAAAACTTACTCTATGACAAATTATCATAAATTATCTATACATTTATACCATTCAAACCAACAATGTTTGAACTCTGTTAAAACTAGTGCTGTTCGGGTTGCAGTTATTTGAACCTCATTTTCAAATACTCCATATATTACAACATGTACCGGTTCAATTGTAGCTTTAGAAACTTTATATCTGCAAACCTACCAAGAGTTCTTAACCATCCAGATCCGTACTGTTTATCAATAAAATATGGTAATTTACCACCACTTTGGCTACTACTATACATACTAATAATATCGTTATTGGCCACCCTTGTTAATCTTCGAATACGGTATCATATCCATCAAATCCATTTGCCAAAAATCATTAATACCGAATGTCTTATAAGCTCTTGTTGGAAATCTTTCCGCATCGGTTTGTTTAAACTGTACGCAAGCTGATCTGACAACCACTTTTGCGTTTCCTTTTTCGAATTTGGGACTCTTTTTTTTAACTTTGCCACTCCACCGAAACCTGCTTCGTCTTCTGGGTTTGTCCAAATCTTCTCCATTACAACAAAATGATTTAAATTTTAATTTAACATTAGGTAAAGATTGCCCCATCGTTTATTGTGATAATAATGATATTGCTAATGGTAAAATTGCTCCGATAAAACCGCCTTGTGGTTTATATATGATTTTTCTCATTTGCTTACGACTTTTATTATTTACTAGCGATAACAGAAGTTTTCGATGTTTATTGAACACTAGTTTTTAGATTTACTGATTTTAATTTTATCTCTGACTACTTTTAGTAGAATTTTGAGTAAATCATCAACAACAAAATTTGGAAATTATTCTAAAATAGACATTCTTTTCATACTCGAAGCCTTTAACAATGCATTAAAATACGGAAAATTCCTACGATTTTTTACACTTTTAACTCTGTTCATTTTCTTACTCCTTTTAACGGTTTAGGGGTTTTTGAAATTAGATTCATTACGGAGTAATTCTCAGTTATTAGCTTTTTAGATGATGTATAACTGGTTTTTGGTGGAAAGTTTTCAGTCTTTATTTTCTTTTTAATAGCTTGTCTAGGTTTTCTTACATTTTCATAAATATTATTACATGTTAATGTTTTCAACATGGTTTATAAACCATGGCACCTTCTTTATTGAAAATATTTGTTTTTACCCGTAAATCATCATTGCATTGTTGTGTGAAATCAAGAAATATATATCCGTGTTGTGAATTTTTAGCATCTTGAAATGCACTGATAAGAAAATTACGATTATTAGGGTATGCTTGTCGAGCAAGAAAATCAATAACTGTTGCATCTCTAGGATTCTTGAAAATAACTAAATATTGAACATTTCAATTCCTTATTCGATGTGCGCCACCCTGATGAAATAGATTTTGAGTAATAAAGATCACAGTAACATCAACATGTCGACTGATGTTTGTGAATAAATTATTAAAATCCCTTTCCTGATACAAATCATCGATAATGATGACGTCACCTTTACTTAATCGACTTGACCAGTTTTTATCGAAACCCTTTACTATTTTCATGTTTTTCAATTTACAGAAATTATCATGAGTTTATCCATGTTCTTCATCTGCACCCCTATGACAATAAATCTTGTTGAATTTTGTTTGGAATAAATTAGATTTCAGTAATTTACACACAAATAGAGTTTTACCACTACCACTTGGGCCGACGATTTGATATACAGCATCATTTCTTAATTCCAATATTAATTTGTATAATTATAGTTTTTGTTTATATTATACAATTTAATGAACTCCTTCTAAAAATCATATATATAGATTAATATTTCTTTATAGTTTAATTATGCTATCAAATATAAATTATAAAGGAACTTTCGACGTGTCAAAAATGATGTTTACGAATGGTAAACCCCAGCAAATTATTAATAGGAGTGGAAAATACCCTATAATATTTTTCAAATCCGGCAAATGCAGAATCATGGGATGCAAGAAACCTTTATATCTCAATAAATTACAATATAGAATAAAGGATATTAAAATACAGTCAATTACGGTTACCATGGATATGGGACATTCTATCAATCTATACAACATGTCAACAAAATGTCTTTGTATGTTTGAACCAGAATTATTTCCTGCACTGAGTCTTTTAAAATATAACACAATATGTGTTAACGTGTTTGCCAGTGGCAAAATAGTCATATTAGGGTTGCGAAATCTAGAGTACAAAAATATTTTTACAGACATACACAATTAAATCATGGGATTGGTCGACTAATGATTGATTAAAACAACTTGCTTATTCGTTTTATTTCATTTTTAAAATGGAAAATATGTATGCTAAGCCGATGATAAATAACATTTGATATGGTAAATTATTTTTTAATTTATTTTCTTTTATTATTATTTTATTTAGAAGAATATGAAACCCTGGTAATTGGAAGACTGCAGTATTATTATCCTCAAACCAATGCAATAATAAAGAATAAGCCAGCATCAATGATTCCGGAGCTGATATTTAATGAGACGAGAATACGGATTTCGGAACTTATCAATCAGGTTCAATGGGACAATGAAATCAACGGGATAGAAACGGAAATGTCAACTGAATACCCATGTATTCTCGATTGTAGTTGCTGCAATTTCTGATACCAGCGGTAGGTCAAATGGTACCTCTTCAAATCTGTAAGGAACTTTTGTAAACTCCAACTTTTACGACAATAAATGCTTTGTGTTACATGTTTTTGATTTGTTTTTGGTTTTTATTTAGTATTAATAGTTAGTAATAATAATAACAAGTTTTAATATAAATAATTTTATTTAGTTAGTCATTGTTTTATATAATAAACGAAATAATAATATTAATAATAATACTAATAGTAATACTAATAATAATAGTAATAATAATAATAATACAACACATAATAATAATAATAATAATAATAATAATAATAATAATAATAGTTAATAATAATAGAAATAAGTAATATAGACTTGTATAGAAATACATACATGTAACATCGATGCAATATCCATGCACGATTCTGATTGCTTAATCAGTATCTATCAAGGGTATAAAAGCTCGTCACCTCCTTATAAAGATCATAAATCAAACATGACCAAGAAAATAGTGAGCTCTGCTATCATGGTCCAACCAGTTCAGATGTTCCACAATTATAAAATGTATTTTTTAACGGAGCTTATCTGGAAAATTGTTACTGCTAGACTTTCACAACTATTTTAATGTATATTTTAGTGTTAACAAATGTATTTAAACAGATTTTGTTTGTTTTCTTTACAACATATTCTATAAACAAAATTATAATTAGTTTTAAAACTGTTTAAAAATGATGTCTGTAAAAGGTAAAATATAAAATATAAAATATTTAATTAATTTTTGTTTAGAATATTTAATAAACTTTTTGTTTGATAAACTCGAAGAAATAACCGGTGTAAAAATTAGAGAAATATTGAATCTAGTTGAAGCATTAGGTAAAGAAGATTCATGTTGGGATTCAGAATATCAGAGTGATGATGAAGAAATTGTTATTGATGAAGATACTGAAATTATTAATAATGAAGATACTGAAATTATTAATGATGAAGAAACCCCAATTTTAGTTGAGCCTAACGAATTTAAGACTTGTGTTGACCATGTTATAGAAAATATAATGATAGAATATTGTAGTGATGAAGAATAATAATAATCAATGAATCTTTAAAAATGTAGTGTTTATTAATAATTCAGTTAATAACAAAGAATAATACATTTATTAAAATTTATGATAAACTTTAATACAGATATATAAAACCGATTCGCCAGTTAATAGTTTCAATAAAACTTTACAATTTGAAATATAAATATCTGAACGTTTGGCTTCTGCAGCAACTTGAATAATTGTTACCCATCCACTGTTTGTTTCTACCCATGGATCAATTTTTGTTTCTATTACCCAAATAATGATAAAAATAAAATAATAATATAAAGTAATATACCTCTATAGACCATTGGAAATAATTTTCATAGCCGGATCCGGATTTTAATATCATGTGTTTCATATACATTAATCCTACTATTATTCGCATACATTTATTATTTTTATCAAACATGCAACTAAATATCGATTGGAATGAATTTGTCTTTCTCTCCAATGTTAGAAAATTGAGAATAAGCTCCAATGGAATATCTTCTGCGATTTTCTCGGTACGGTTGACCATGAATTTTATGTTTTTAATGATATCATCATTATCTCCATTATTAGCAACCAGCTTTCAAATCTATATAAATTAATATTTATTGTTTATAGCTAAAAGGTTGTGTGTGTGTTTAACTTCTCATTGGTTTAAATTAGTATAAAAGTAATTGTTATTTCAATTGTTATCATTAAATGGGTGTTATTGTACCGAGTGCAGTTCAAGCTATGAACGAAATTGAACATTATGGTAATTTATTATTATTATTAGTATTATTATAAGGTTTGTAGATGGTTATTTTAAAGTTATCAAAGAACGTCTGGACTTCTATTATCCAGATATATATATATGAAATATTGAAGGATAAGCCAGCATCAATGATTCCAGACTTGATCTTTAATTTTACATCTATATAGATATTTTCCGTTATCGATAAGTTTGTATCGGACGTCGAACAAAACAAAATTTTAAAGGATATGGAACCCGAATATCCATGTGGTGATGGATGTCATTGCTGCGCTGCCCGATATCAGAAGTATGTGGAATGGGCTTTGAATAAAGGTCTTCGACAATATTACTATAGTCGAATTATTTCTTTTTAATAAAAGATTTTTGTTGTTAATTACTCTGTTTTTATTATATATTAATTATAGTATAATAATAATAATAATAATAATAATAATAATATTAATAATAATAATAATAATAATAATAATAATAATAATAATAATAATAATAATAATAATTAAAAATAGTAATAATAGTAAGTAATAGAATAAAAATTAAAAAATATTAATAATTAAAACACTACTTATAAAAATAAGTAGTAAATTTAAATTTTAAAATTAAAAAAAAACATATCCTTGAAAAATTTGAATGACCTTGAAAAATATGATAAGTCATCCAATGACCTTGAAAAAAACTGTATGACCTTGAAAATTGTTATGACTCACTCAATGACCTTGAATGAGTCATGGTTTTTGTTTAAATGACCTTGGAAATTATAATGACTCATCCAATAAACTTAAAAAGTTAAATGACCTTGAAAATTAATACGACTCATCCAATTACCTTGAGAAATTTTTAATGACCTTGGGAAAATTTTTGATGAGCCATGGTATTTGTTTAAAAGACCTTGAAAAAATATGATTAGTCACCCAATGATCTTGAATGAGTCATGGTCTTTGTTTAAATGACCATGAAAAAATATGATAAGTCACGGTATTTGTTTAAATGACCTTGAATGATTCATTGTCTGTATCTCAGAAAGAATTTATACATTTTTCTTAGCCCCGGGGAGTATGTGGTCCAGCGGTGACATGGTCTAGCGTGACATAACCATCTACTCACAAATAATCACCACAAGATACTATTATTTGATTTTTCGTAGACACCTTAAGTCACTACAATCTGATTAACTTCTTTATCTGTTTATTTCTTTCAATTCGTTTTCAAATTAATTAAATTTTTCTCGTCGACCAACTGGAAAATTATTTTGTTGTCAGTTCCTTTTTTAACTTTGGGTTGCCATTAATTAAGATTAGAACTAAGAAAACAATTGACAATTTTACTAATCCTGGGAAACCCATTACACTGACTTTTAGCTCAGCGGCCCTTGATTAATAGGTTCGTCGGCAAATAATTTAATTAATTAAGTAGTTTGTTTTTGGGCTCCCGACCCTTCAATATACCTCAGATCAATCTAATAGTATTTTATTCGTCTTTAAAATCAAATTTGCCACCGGTTACCACTACCCCCCCCACCCCCCCCGAAAAATATTGATTTTTACTTTTTCAAAATTTTAATTAATTTTAATTGATTTTGATATTTTTATTCATAGTTTTTCTATAATCCCAACATTAATAAACTTAACATCTTTTCAACATCTTCACCGTCTGCTTCGTCTACACACGCGTTAAAGCTGCTTTCCAATATTCATAATCTTTCATTTTTCCATCAAAGATTCGGATGGTAATTCTTTGTAAACTTTCTTATTTTCTTTTAGTTTTGGTAATTTTTTCTTGCTCATTTCAGTGGACTCATTTAAGCTGTCGTCTGCATGGAAAGATTGATTTGCCTTTTTTGTCATTATTCCTCAAATTTTTTGATATTTTTCTTCAATCTCTTGCAAATCTTTATCCAATGCTGCAGTGATATCCAATTTTTGCAATCTTTTACTAATTGCTCTCAGTTGCCACTATTCTTCATCTAGCTTCTCCTTTTGATCTTCGTATTCATTTAACCATTGGGCTACGTCCTTTCCATTTATATAATTTAGTATTTTATTTCTTAATCTTGTTAATTTCCTTTTTTGCATTCTCTTTTTCCATAATCGTTCTTCTAACATTTCGTCATAAATCCCACCTCTCAGACTTAACACTAGATGTACATTGGGTATATTCTGTTATTCAAAGATTTTTGAATCCATTGTTTCTGTTTATTTTGAGTAACTTTTGCATAAGTCGATTTAACTACTGTTTGGACTTCTCCAGATCACTCTTTCGTATCGTAACCTTCTCGTGCTTCATATACCTTTGCTAAATTTCTAATTTCTTCTCTTGTAACATTGGCCTTCGTCGATATATTTTCTTTCAAACGGACTTTCCGAACTCTGTTGCATAAAATCAGTTTGATGATGTTTTCTTTTGAAATTACAGTCATAAACTTCGTCAACGAGTTTCTTTACGGAAATTTCAAATGTCCTCAATGTCTAGTTGTTGTTGATAAAAGAATCCAATGTGTTACAATCTCTTCAAAAGTCATTATATAATTCAGAATATTAAAACAATGTTTTTAATATTCATTATTGGACATCGCTCCATGAATATTGACATTAAATTTTTTCAAATTAACCTGTTATTGCGGCTCATGGAAAATTGAAGAGTAAAATTAGTCTAAATACATAATAGTACCTTGCAAGTAACTTGTGATGAAGTTAATATATACTTATGTCAAAAACAACCCACTAAAGACAGAAGTATAAAAAAATGAACTTACTTCAGGTTTAAAGTTGCTCTTATAAATTTCAGGAGATTTAAAGTTAGAACAATACGAAATTAAAAGTTATTTTGAAATAGCCAAAGGTATAAATGTGAAGTCTATACTATTGCTGCAACATATATCACAAATTTATTTGAAACAGCTCATCTTGATCCAAAGGAAAGGGTATCTCTTTTCTATAACCAATATAAAATCAGTTAACGTTTTCCCATTTTATAAAATCAATAGATAATAATAACAATCACTTAAAAAATGGCAGTGCAAAAATTTGTAAATATCAAAAAAGGATCGATATCTTTACTAAGTCTTACTTATTGTCTTTTTTTAGTCAAAAAAAATTTAATGTCATTGGAAAATGAAAGAAAATCAGAGTTGGAAATCAAATGAAGTTCTTAGGATTTAAACATGAAAATATATTTATAAAAATTTGTTTAATTTTAATTTAAATATTACTGTTTTACTGTAAACCAAATTTATTTGTCACCCAAATATCTTTATTCTTAAATAAATTATTTAAGAGTTTATTAAATGTTACTTCAAAGAAACATGTATTACTTAAGACTTTGTAAATAACATTCAAATCTCGCAATTAGTGATCACGTAGATGCTTTTATTCGCCAGCAATACTTTTATTCAGCCAATCAGAAGCAACTGTACCCAATGGATAAAAACTCTTTAATTACCACTAAATCAGCAATCAAATATTACAAAACTGATTTGAGAAATTAATATTTTAAGGTTTATAATTTTAATTTTTTTATTAAATTTTGTTTTAATTTTCTCATAACATGAATATCATTTTGATAGAACATAGAAAGAGATTTATTATCGCATAATATAATTAAAAATAATATCTTGACAATATTATTGTGATTGAAAGCAAAGAAATCATTTCTTTCCGATTTTTGATGAAAAAAAATAATATATATTTCTGCTCAATATGAATAGATATATAATAAATTACTTTGAAGGATATTTCTATCCAAATTTAACGATTTCGTGTCTACTACTTCTTCGCCATATTTTAAACAGAGAATACACAGATCCACGTCTTCATTATAAAGATATTCAATACATTCAAGTCCCCTTTTGTAACATTCTATGTCGCAGTTATACCGTATTAAAGACGGAATATGAAGCCGTGGATAAAATGAAATTATACGTTAAAATCTCTCTTATTGACAACAAATTAATTAAAAGTAAAGTGAAAAGATTTTTTGAAATATAATTCATTGTTAATACAAAATTGAATTTCAATAATGATTATTTTCCAATTAAACAGAAAAACGTATTGATTTTGTCACAAAAATATGCAAATCAAATGTGGGAGAACATTTACATAATTTGAGATTATTATTTCAAATGAAATTCCACCTATTTGCACGAAATTACAAACTTCTCCGCATTAAAAATAAAAAAATTTCATGACATTATTACAACTATTACAGTAAATACTTTAATTAAAAATCAAGTTTTACTTTTAAAAAAACAATTAGACTAACTTTTATAAGTAGCGGCCAGTAAGTCATTTAGCACAGAAGCTTCTGATTGACCTAATAAATGTATAACTCATCAAAATACTTACTCATTCAATGAGCCGTGAGTCAGCAGTAGGTAAAATAAAATCAAAATTTTCAGTCCGGTTAAAAATCGTCTAATATATTTTTGAGCATTTTTAGAAATATTATGTCCATGTAACTTTCCCGAAAAACCAAAACAAATCCTCCAACCCCATTTACGAGATATATGTATTTTTATTTTTCTAATATCATTGCCATCATTTTCATTAATTAATTTCGTCATCATAAACATTTAATTTTTATACATCTTCATTGTAAAAACGTTATTCTTTATTAGATGGTATTTGTCATAGTTTCATCCACTTGCAGCCATTTTTTGACATCTTTTTCCTACATTGATTCAAATTGATATTAAAACTGAACTGCCAATTTTATTTGATTACATACAGTAGCCGGACCTTAAGTCCATCTTTATCTTGATATTTCGTTACTCCGTAGACACTTTTTATGAATGTGAATGTTGAAAATGAAAATGTATATATCATTTTGAAAAGACAATTGAAATTGCGGGTCGCAATTTTATGGACCTCCGAGTGTTTTATGTTGGGCCAGAACACAAACGGCCTTGAGAAATGTTTAAATGGATCGGTAGCACACATGCAAACATAACAAGCAAATTCAAAATAAACCTACTAAAACACCAATTAAACCCTACCAAATATGAGGAAAAAAGAGAATTAAATATAAAATAATAAACATAAAAATAAATTAAAATAATAACAAAACGCAACAAGATCCGCACGATACAAACACAAACATAACAAGAAAACCCAACAAATTCGACAAAAATTGATAAATTAATAAAAGTTCATGAAAATGAAATTTAAATCAAAGAATTTGAATTAGAAATAATTCAATAAAAATTCTAAATAAAAAATGATTAAAATAAATTGAAAAATAATAAAATTAAAGATTAGAATACACTAGAAAATAACAAGGTCGAATTTTGTTTTACTACATCAAATTTAACACGCGAGGTTAGGGACAGAAAATAGGTATAAATACCGATTCATTTTCACATTAAAACACACCATTTTTCAAACCAAAAATTACTTTTGAGTTTTGTTTAAAAATCTATTACGAAATTTTTAGGTGAGAATTAGTTTTATTTGGAACTCTCTCTCCACGTCACATCCTCGCAACCTCGGTAGAGCTCTGCTTGGATGTCGGCGTGGGGGAAGATGTATTTTTATGAAATTTTTGATTGAATGGAATGAATCAAGTAATTCTGTATTTTGCTTTTAATATATATTAATAAATATTTATGATGTTTAAAATTTGTTTTTCTTAAAATTAATTAAACATTTGTCGAAATTTTTCCGGCCCACAGCCAACACATATCGCAAGTTAGTAAAATCTACATACAACTCAGACTCGTGTAAGTGCGTGGAATATCGCCAATGATCTGTGCCCGTGAAGACCCGGCGTGCGGAACGCAGGGTTGGAACGTCAATATTATCCCATATAGAAGAAAGGAGAGATAAGGAAGAGGTCTTTTGGCTGCTTCCTCGTTTCTCGGTTTCTTTAAATTCGACCTAAATATTTCATACACGGCTCAAAATCATCACACCGAGTAGTCCAGTGGGCACTCATTAAATATAATATGAACATAAAATGCGTTTAAGGCTTATTAAAGGGAAAGGTTACGGGAATAAATTAAAATGAAATCATTGCTATGAACATGAAATTACTAACGAATTAACTTAACTTTGGATAAAAATTCATAAATTAACTCAACTTTCTAATAAAATGGGAAATTTAATCAGGTTCTGAGTCAAAGCATAGACGCGTTTTTGTTGATTACCGTGTAATAAATGAAATCATTTAAAATAAATCCACTATAGTACGGTTTATAAGACCAATTCTAAATATTAAGCGATCATACCACCCGAATAATTGGTTTTATATAAAAAATCCCTGAAGTAATCATCGTAAACTGTTAAGAGCCATTAAAAATCTTTTACCATAATCATCATAAACGTTGTAAAGAGATTACTTTAATATTAAACATCTTGAAAACGAAATTAAAGCCATAGAAACTTTATTTTATTAAAATGAAAACACCCACTTACTAAAATTAGGCATAAAATGACGATTAAAACTCCAGTTCAATCATACCGAGATGAGAAAGATACAATCCAGATGGCAAGCAGAGTAGTTTGATATTATTAAGTTAGGATCCCGTCAGAACCAGAACCAATTTTCATTATCATGATGGTGAACAATGATTGACAGAATCAAATCTGAGTAAGTCGCGACACCAGAAGGTAAATAAATCCGACGAAATAATTTTTGCGAACGAGGAAAATCCCCTGAAATTTGCACCGAAATTAATTAATTAAATATATACGATAAATTACCAAATAACCAGAGAGAGATAATGAACCGACAAAACTGTCCAATAAATCAACTGGGCGATCGATAGCGAAAAGAAAATTCCAAAATGTACTGATTCCCTGAATTCACCGCATTACACGCTAAATGAGAAATGCATTATAGTAAAAGTTAACTCATAAAACTTACCCGATAATTCACAAAATTGCAATCTTAAAAGTCCACTCGCCTAAGACGAATTTTGTAAACTGATAAGCTACAAAGTAAACAATATTACCTCAACGAAAACTCGCCGACATTTCCGGCGATGTAAACATCCACCTCGTTGTAGTCGCGTTGCAATCGACATTCACATCCTGTCCATCTGATTCGATCATCCAGCACACCGTACCAATATATCCACCGACGATAGTAGAAAACACATCATTTTTAAATAACTAAAATCATGGATTCACTAAATGGTTCAGGTGAAGATCCAAAAATCCATTCTCAGGATATCGCAGAAGCTCCTTTGACGAGTAAGTTTGATTATTTCTAATAACAAGATTGTAATTGTACTTGAGTCATAGAAAACAGGTCTGAATCAAAATCTTATCGTTTTTCCCCGCCAAATGAAACGCACGAGCCAGTAAGCAAACTCTTCGAATTAAATATGATGACCAAATAATTCCATACCTAATGGTACGTTGTGATATTCCCGCACAAGACCGATTGCCAACACGACAAATCCCTGACATTTCACTGTTGATTACAACAACCAATTCCATTGCTATTAAATAACATTATTCGCCATCATCGATCTCATTGATCTTCCGCGTTATAAATATTCGAATTAACAATTTCTATTCCGGTTCCCATCACCTAAACAACCGCTCGACGATCATTTTTTGGAAAACGAATTTCTTAGATATTTCATCTCAGTAATCCAGGTTAAAATTCTATCTCGTAAAATAAAATATTGACATTACGATCTCTCCAAGTATTTTTTTTCTTTTATTTATTTTAGTCGAATCGATAGATCGTTTTATTATTATCATCCCTACATTCAATTCAGGTAATTTAATTACTCAATAAACCGAATGAGGAACTTCTCTCGAATAGACCCTTACGGCATAAGAATGCGTAACCCCAGTAGCTTTAGAGTACCGATTTCCCTGGTTTCCAAATACATACCAGATCTGTTAGTAACACACGTCCAACTTCGAGTTCCATGAGGGTTAGCGCATTTAACAATTAGTTAATTCAGTTTTTTCTTTAAACGACGAGGAATTTTATATAATCGAGAACCACAAGATAGCCAATCCAATCTAAAATGCCAAGAGAAATACTGAGTAATAACGCTAATCTCACCAATTTTTCTATTCAGGACAATCTGGAGCTATCGTTGAACTCCCCGCTCATATCGTGGAGCAATGGCGGCAGGCATGGAATCGAGTGTATCGAGAGCGATGCCACAACAGGCCAGAAGACGACAGGCAGGAGGATATCTCACCAGAAGACTTTATGCGACAGTTCAGAAAACTGTCTGATGAACCAAATCCATCCCAAGATATACTAACTCAGGCCCAAGAACTCCTGGAAGGCCTCCTGCAACACCAGCGCCATGTCGAGGCTGCTGTGGAGCGAGCCACGAAATACCTGGCCAACGTCCAAGATGACCTGGTGACAGGGCGTCTAGCGAGTACCTATCCACCTCCCCCGAGACCGACCCGAAATACCAAGAGGCCAGTGTTTGTGATCCCTGGTTACTCCCCGGAAGAAGGGATCAAGCGATTCCGCGACGAGAAATAATCACCTGAAATAACGACAATTAATGATTGGGACGTTTTGTTATTTAGTAAACTATTAAAAATCTAACTTTAAAAAATTTTCTTTGTTTTATTTGAATTTGTTTTGCAACTATGTTTGATATTAATCACACTTGTCACCATAGAAGTCATCACAGAAATTCAACCCTTATTATTCTAGAAATGGACCCCGTGAAATTACTACAAGCCGAATTAACTCATGCGAGACAGGCCAATAAGAAACTCCATGACCAACTCGTCCAAATAATCCGGGAAACCCAACAAATTAAGGCGACGTGGATAGAGCCAAAGAGAGTCAAACCGCTATACCAAAAACTGGCCGCGACGAAAGAGAGATGGGCGGAAGAAAAGCAATTGGTCCAAGGACTGAAGACTCAAATCAGGGGGCTAGAGGTAGCGTTGTCCGCCTGTCAAGAGGGAGCAGCGGTGACCTACCCTTTAGTCTTCGCCCCTGCTCAATTGGCCTATCGCGAAGCGAATATTACCCCATCTACAACGTCAACTACTACCGCGACCACTACTCCAATCACCCCATCAACAACCAGTCGTCGACCTGGACGTAAGGAGCGGGCTAAGCGACGAGCCGCTCGAATTTCAGATAAGCTTGGATTTTTATAGCTCATGTATTTAATAGATAAATAAAGCAGGATAGAAGATCGTTGTTCATATATATTGTAGTTTCTGTATACATCTTGTTATATTTATATCATCTTAGTGGTTTGAAACAACATTGTAGAAGGGTTTAAATAAGCAGTACCACCCATTTTGTTTCCAAACTAATGTCATTAAAACAGTTAGATAAACGATAGAAATTTAGACGCAAAGGGACCAAATAATTTAAAAGCGAGCATAGGTCTTCTATCGACAGCTCGTTGGACCCAGAGATCGTTCGGTCAATTATAGTGTTAGCAATGACGCTCAGTTTTTGCGGACGATCTACCCACTCGAACACAGTTCCAACGTTGCTTAGCAACGGGTGCCGAGTGGTAAGCGAAAGGATATTTGTATGGGGTTGTCTGGGTAACAACCATATAGTTTTAAAAATGTCAAAACCCAGTAACCCACCATACAAATTTGGGGGCTCAGCATGGATCAACATGATTGTTTTTGCAAAGAACCCAAGGAAATATAAGCACATGTGTAAAGTTTAAATAGAAAATGTAGGGACGACATTTTATCGAACCGTTGAGAGATGATATAAACGATGAAAAACGACCAAATCGACTACAATTAAAACAACCAAACTATTAATACAACGATTATTTTTGCAAAAACCCAAGAGAATAAAACCGATATGAAATTGTTTTAAAGTTGTATAGAAATCAACGCCAAGACCTTCAACATTTACCAACACTTAACGATACAACATCCAGTGAAGTACCAATGACACTCACAAGACGTATAAGTAAACAACATATAATTAAAAGGGTAAATTTCGGGATAAAATGAAATGGGGTAAGTAAGGGGAATAACAATAAACTACGGGGGAAAGCAATAGAACCAAGTAGAGGAGGTAAACGATAATAAAATCAGTTGCAACGAGTAATTACAAGTATTAAAATATAAAATGAATTAAAAAGCTAAAAATTAAAAGCCTAATGAATGGATTTAAATTTACTAATTAGTATTTAAACAAATATAAGGAGCAATTAAAAGATTCAATATTTTAGAGATGGAACCAGCAAAAATAATAGAAAAACTGAAGGGGATCTTAGACATCAAAAATGATAATCTAGAGGAACTAATTAATAAACAAAAATTAATTAAACGAGCTAAAGAGGATATAGCAACGATTTCAAACCTGTACTCCGACGAACTCTGCATATTGATAAAGTTGATCGACATAGATAAAGACGTAACAACTGAAAGAATATATGAAATTCTATTCATGAGATTGGAGATAACCGAATTTGGAAAAAATTGGAACAAGTTGATGAAAAAGGTCGAAAACATTGAGGACGAGATTGCAACAACAATGAAAGAGCAGACCAAGGCTTATTTAGAATGCTATGCGTGCAAAACAGAAGAAGCACGAGTAATGGTGATACCTTGCGGACACCTGAGTTATTGTCATGGATGCGCACAAGAGTCGCACTGCATGTTATGCCAGCGAAAGATAAAGGAAAGATTGACTGTTTATTTTCCATGAACCGGAATTGTTATGATGATATAAAATAAATGTGTATTGTTCATTATTTGAATCATTATCAGATGGTAAGATGAATGTAAAAATGAATATGCAATGTTCGTAAATAACAAAATAAAATAATCCGACAATGATAAATAAAAATAATAGCTCAAACACATGAAAGCCGAATTAAGGAAATAATTAAAGCACATGCACAGAGACACAAATATTGGACGGAAAAATTTCGACAACCGAGTTTCCTAGTGTATGATTCTTTTTGTTTTATTGATATTATATTGAGATAAGACGAGGAAAAATGGTAACCTGAGCTGTCAAATGATAGTACGCTCACCCGAGGGAAACCCTGATCAACCCTACTGAGAAAGGAACTGGTAGGCCAAGTCGCGTATGTCAGCAAGCAACCGGCGAGAGATTGATCACCTCTTTTGGGGAGTTTGCTGATGCGATTACCACAAATTTTGAAGAGGGAAGTAAAGAGATAGACCGAGAGGTGAGAGAAAGTGTACACGAGGTAGAGAATTAATAGTTTTGTTTAATAGTTGTATAAAGGTACCTAGAGATGATTTTTTCCCTAGCTGGTGGTGAGGCACCAGAGGACAGCCACGGACTGTCGTGCTCATTGTTATCAGCCAAGGGACTGGTGGCGCTGAGCCGTTCGATACAAAAACCCGGATACCACACCAAGTATCGAATGAACATTTTTATTGCTGGGCGGAACTCGATACACAACCCGGATCCCACACCGAGTATCGAGGACCAAACGGTAGGTGAGATGTGAACTAACCGTTAAATGGTTCATACTCAAAAGGACCTACTAAGGTCAGATAAGGGCGGCCGAATTGTGCCGGGAAATCTGACGGGAGAAGCGGGCAGATATTAGATAGTTTTATTGAGAAAAATTTCCGCGCCCATGTTCATCGCTTCCTTTTCTTTTCACTATTCGGGAAATCAAGTAAACCGCTTTTGGAACTTGATTAAACGTCTAGGCGTTTCCATACTTTTATATTCTCCGAAGTACACAACACGGATCCCACACCGAGTACTGAGGGAATGTTTTTTTTTTAGTTTTCCCAGCGAGGAGTTTGGTACAACAACCCGGATCCCACACCGAGTACCAAATATCCGAGTGGCGGTGAGTAAAGCGTAACCGGAAAAATGCGCTAGACAAAAGACGCCATGGATTGAGAGTCAGTGTGAGGCCTCAAACATACCCAAAAGTCACTGATGAAACTCAACTCCGATGATTAGAATTAGATGAATATGATGAAAGATAAAATGAATAAGATAGATTAGATTAAAGTTAATAGGAATATGAGTAAGGATAAAACCGATAGAATATGATTATTAGAAAGATGAGAAACAGTTATGAAATAGGATAGAGAAATGAGATATGATTATGATAAGACATTACAGATAGGATATGATATGACTGAATACTAAAGATGATATGATTATAATGAAAAGAGATATGATTAAAAATGAAACATGATTATAATAGATGTTAAAGGTCACAGTTGGCCAGTTAAAAAGTAAAAGCCGGAGGCCGAAGAGCCAACGGAAACGATAGAGGGCATAGAGCGCCAGCGACTGAGGATTAAGTAAACGAATTTTTTTGGGAGACATAGGAAAAATAATTAATGGAATGAATGAGATTATGAGTATGATGATTTCATATTATTATTATTATGACATAGATAATTGATACGACCATATAGATGATTAATAAGACCATATAGATAATTGATACGAGATTAATAGATAATTATTACGAGGTATAGATAATTAAAAATAAACTTAAAATGAGGGGGGTGAGTCAGATAAAGAAGACCACCGTGGTAAATGCGAACAAGGGACGATAACGTATATAGTATGGTAAACGGAGGAGAAATTGGTATAGAGTATAAAATATTGGAGTGTCATTTATTTTTAGGAATCAATATCCAGACAAAGCAATCCAAGCCAATTTCAAACCAAAGCAGAAAATATTTCAGAGCAAACGACAAAGCAGAGTGATAATAAAGAAATTTGAATAATCAAGCAGAAAAGAAATTAGAATAAACGTCGAAGTAGTTACGAGCCAATAATCAACCAGAAACTCCAAAGCAGCCAAAGCAAGAAAAGAAAAACCGATAGAATAACGATAAAACTAGTCAAGCAAACGTATAACCGTAAACATTGATAGCATCAGCAACCATACGAGAAGCAAAAGTAAAGAGAATAAAGAAAAGAGTTTGTTAAAAGCAGAAGAAAAGAAAAGAGCTCGCAACAGCAGAAGTGCCAATACCGGAGTATCAATTACAGCAGCAACAGATAGCGGAGTAACCGATTTTGAATCCAACAGCAGCGAGGAAAACGAAATAAACAATACAGAAAACCGGTTGCCAATAATAGAATCAGAGAACGAGGAAGAGAAATTAAAGAACTCGAACAACAAATCAAACATGACAACGTCGATAAATTCCAATACAACTTCAACTCCGGATGCAAATATAATGTCAAACAACAACAATGCAACAGTAGGAGAATTCAGAGAAAAGTTTAGAGGAGAACCGTTCGACGGCAGCTTCAACAAATTAGACACATTTATAAAGGAATTCGAAGTTTATAAAAATATCTGTCATTGGACAGATCAAAAAGTAAAAGAGCGACTACCCTTGTATTTGAAAGGGAGCGCACAAGATGTATTCGTGGAAGAAGCAAGAGACGTAACAAAATTGACAACGTGGACAGAGATTAAAGAGTTCCTGGTAAAGATATTCGGAATAGAGAAAAAAGGAAATAGGAAGATATTGGACTTCCTACATCGAAAACAAAGACGAGATGAATCGAATGCAGTATATGCCTGCGAATTAAAGAAATTATGTAAAGAAGCCTTCGGAGAACCAGATTTGCCCGAAGATAAAATGGTAGACGTCTTCATAAGAGGAATTAAAAGAGAAGACATACGAGCCAACCTCGGATGCTTGGCACCAGAAACATTAGATAAAGCAGTAGCAATCGCAAACAGATGTGAAGCCCATCTGGGACTGGGATATCAAGTGGCAGTCTTGGCCACGGAACCAACAACGTCAACTGTCAATGCCAACAATCAAAACAACAATGTCAGTCCAACTATGAATCAATTCATTCCAAGAGCACAACAGATGTTCAAACCACCAGCAACAAGAAATCCGGAAGACAGAGGTAATAACCAAGTAAGTTACAATAATAATTTCAGGAACAATCCAAACGCAAATGAAAAATGCTCCACATGTCAAAAAATGGGACATCGATCAGAAAATTGTTTCCGAAATCACAACTGCCAGAAATGCGGAAGAAGAGGGCACACTGAGAGAATATGTGGGCAACTTGATAACAAGGCATGTTATAACTGTGGTCAACAAGGACATATCGCAAGGCGATGCAACATAAGAAGAGAACCAAATCAACCAAGACCAAATAACCCTATGAGAAATCCACAAATTAACGTAATACAAGAAATAGACATGCTACGAGAAACACTACAACGAATGCCCATGGAATTAAAAGAGATGATGCAACAGATGCCCGCCAATATACAACAACAACGAATCAACGTAATGAGAAGCAATGAAGAGATTCAAGAGCTGCGAACTAGAGAATATCAAGAGCAACAACAAGCTGAATGGCAAAGATTACAAACAGAGGAAGCTAAGGAAATCCAGCAAAGATGGGAAGATCAAAAACAAACCCCGAAAAGAATCAATATGATGAGAATGGAAATTCCAGACGAAATTCACACTGCGGAGCAGTGTGTTGAGAACGAAGGGGAAGGAAATATGATAACTGATAATGAGAAAACAATCGAATTAAATACGATGGAAAAAATAGAGGCCATCAAAGAATTTACAGGGGAGGAAAAACAGAGACGTAGACAATTAAAAGAAAAGGTAACTAAGAAACCAGACGAACCAGAAGCCCAAGAGGTTGAACAAGCAGAGATGATGGTAACAGAAGACCAAAACGAGGAAATATTAACTTACGAAATAGACGAACTCGAAAAAGAAATTATAACACAAAAAATAGAGAGTGCACTTGAGAAAATAGAGCAAGAGGAAGATCAATTAAGAGAAAAAGAAATAACTCTAAAGCAAGAGAAAGAGCAACTAAGAAAGAAAACACTAATATTAAAAATAGACGGAGCGTTAAAACACTTAGAGCAAGAACAAGCACTAGATCAAAAAATAGAAGTGTTGGCAAAGAGAGCCCTATCACAAGAAAGGGAAGAACCAAGATTAGAACTGCAAAAAGAAGAGCAGGAAGCATCGACGTCACAAGAAAAAGAAAAGATATCAGAACCAATAATAACAAAAAATCGAATCCAGAGGATACTGCTACAAAAAATAGAAACAAGAGTCAGAAAAGAAAAGCCCACGTGGAGCAAAGCTCAAATTGAGAACAGAATAAAAGAGATATGGTTTCAAACAAAAGGGCCAGCTAAGATAATGAAAAAGGAGGAACAAATACAAATCAATATGCTAAGACAAATACCAGACGATCAAACAGATGATGACGAAAGTGAGATAAGCAGTCTGGGTGGAGAAATATTTCAATCATGTGATGAAAATAAACCAAATAAAGACGAATCAAAATCCGAATTAGAAGAAATGGAAACGAACGTGCCAAGAGAAGATGAAACAGAGATATTAAAAGAAATTAATGAGATTGTAGAAGAAGTAGATCGAAACCAGATGTTCTTAAACCTCAAAGATACAACCGCATACAGCAGAATAATGAAATTAATAGCGAAAGGATATCAACAAGATAATGGTACGTTCACGGCATCATGGAAAGATTTGATAAAAAAGTACCAAGAGAATTTGAAAGAATATGATAGAGTAGAGTACCAGGTAATTATTGATTTTCCAGAGATACCAAGACAGATAATAGCCACAAGAGGCGAAAGCACAAATGAATTGTATGATTGGGTAGTGAAAAAGCTAGGACCCAGTTATAAAAATAGACCTCTATATTACCAAGGAAGGAAAATAAAGCGAGACATACACCTCGCGGATGCTCTAATATGGCCAAATGGGATAAATGTGGTAACACTAAACAAAAGTGAAACCGAAGAAACAACAGCAGAAATATGGCAGAAAATTCAAATATTGTATAACAAAGAAATAAAACCCGGATTAAAAAAAGAGAGACAAAAGATAATGAGGCAAAACCAGATCAAAATGACGGAGCAAGCAATAGACCAAGCTAGAAAATATATTAACCGATTATCGTTAACCAGACCGATTTCAATGAAAATGTTTGTAGAAGCTGTGCGAGACACAGATATTATGAGATTCGACAACGAGAGAACAGATGAGTTAATAGCCAAATACGGAGAGCATCAAAGAGATATGAGGGGAGACGAACCAATAAAGATAAAGATAAAATTACCGAATGATGAAATAAAAGAAATATTGGTAGATCCCGATTGTCAAATGCACGAATTATACCGACGGATAAACCGAGAAATCATACAACCGATAATCGAAAATAGTGATGATGGCATGGTAGAAGATGTGGCAATAATGTACCACAAACGACAAATAAGTCCGCGAGAACGAACCCCGATATACGAATTAGGTATATGGGAAGACGGACAAACTATCAATATCATAGCCATGGATGAACCAGAGAGAAAAAATACAACAAAAAAGGAACAACAAATTCAAGAATTTCAAGAGGAAATGAAAAGAAAAATGGACCGAATACTAACCATCTACCAGTTATGGAGACAAGATGCGAAGTTGAGCACAAAATTACAACCGATAGACGATTCACGATGCCGATCAACACCATGGAAAAAGGTGTATGATGAAAAAACAAGAGAGTGGAAATGGAAAATGGAGAGAACCGAACCGAAATGGAGAAAATACGTACCAGGAGAAGCGCCAGAGGATGCAACTAACGAAACAACCTTAGAGTTATATGAAGATGAGCCATGCGAAAATCTACCAGAGGAAATGATAAACGAAATGGAATGGCAACCAGAAGAAGACGAGGAAATAAACGATAGAGCTCGATTAGCCCCATACACATGGAAAATAGGTGGATGGGCGGAAAAAGTAAAATCGGCTGAGGAAGAGAAAATCATCGGTATTACAAGTCATCAGTTCAATACAGAAATCGGAGGATACCGTATGAAATTGAGAGTGTACCCAAACGGAGATGGGGTAGGAAAAGGAAAATATCTATCAGTGTATTTTCTATTAGCAAGAGGCAGATATGACGGAAAGTTAGAGTGGCCATTTAATCGAAAAGTCATAATTTCAATCGCTAAACCCGGAAAGTGAGAAGAACGACATAGTGAAAAATTGGGAGTAGATCCAAGATCTATGATAAGCCAGAAGCCGAAATCCACTGAAAATGTGGCGGGAGGAGTACCACAATTTCTGTTGAAAAAACATGTGACACCTCAATTCGTAAAAGATGACACGATATATATTACAATCGAAGTAGAAACGGAACGAGAAATGAAATTGCGAGTCCAACAAGAACAAGCGAGACCGCGAATCAGTGTACTCGAAAAACGAATTCCAGGAACAAGATACTTGCCCACAGACATGGATGATTCTGTGGAGGAAGGATTAACAAGATTAACGGAAACGCAAAAATGCAGAGAGTTAGCAGCGATATTGAGAACCGGCGCCAAGAATCAAAGACGAACTGTAACGGACCTGGCAAAATGGATAATCGATTCATGTAACAGAGAATCTACGAAATATTGTAAAGGAAATAGAAGAATATCGAAGAATGTATGCGTGATACCCAGAACAATTCCGAGAAATTATCCGAAAATGGAAACACACCGAATGGGCAGCCGAAACGTTAGAGAAGTATAGTTTAAAAATTATGACGCCAGATTTCGAACCAATTGAAAGAGAATTTTATATCACTGCCAAGGTAAGTGAAGTAAAAAAGCGAATACCGTATGAATTGCCATTTCATTTACAATACGAAGGACGATCATTGGAGGACGATCTCGAAATCGGAGTTACACAGATGCAATTAGGGTTAATAAATATACTAACGGTAACAAAAATTAAAGGTAGAGAACTCAACAAAAGAGAAATCAAAACGAAAACTCCAATAGGGCGACAAGAAAGTCTAAATACGCCAGAAGTTCCACCTGCCGCAGATGAAGTAATCGTCATCACAACAGGGGATGAAGAGATACTAAATGATCTCAATGATATTGTGGATGAGGAAACAACCAGGAGAATACCGGAATCAAGAGATTTGTTTATGACAGAAAACGAAAACGATATGACAACAGATGAACTAGACGAGCTAGTATGTGCTCAAAGACAACCAGTCGAAATTATAGAGCCAGATACCGAAGAGGAAAATAAAAGGAAAGAGAGAAGACGCCGAAACTCGACAGGAGACGAATGGGACAACTGTATAAATGAACGAGGAGCTACAACATCCAGAGAAACGGCAGACGAGCAACCCAAACGAAAAGAAACAGGTACGGCAATGGAAAAGAAGTCCAGAGGACGACCGAAAACTGACAAACCAGCCCCAGAAAGAAAAACTAAAGAACAAATGCAAATGGATCAATTGACAACAAAATTAAATAAGCTTAGCCAAGTGACAAAACAGTTACAAGGAAAACTGAAAGGCCAAGAACAAGGAGCAAAGTGGATCAACAGATTAATAGCTGATATGCTGGGATTAGCAAATCCAGAAATAAAGAGAAATTTGAAACTTAATAATATCGGAACAGAAGCGAAACAGCTTTGGGCAGCAATAAAGCCAATAATAAATAAAATCATGGACAACAAAGTACGAACCACAACCAAAGATCCGGAAGAATTGCTGTTGATAATAAACCACCTGACAAAACGATCAAATGACCCAAATAGATATTTGGTAGGAATGGCATACTTGATGTATAATACAATAGTGATATACAGAAAGCGAACTCCAAGATACAACCCAAACGGATATGAATTCGCAATAACAGACATTATCAGAAAAGTAATCGAACCATTCATCTTGACGCAAGGCGGATGGCAAGCCTTTATAAATTCGGTAAGTAAAGATGACCAAACTGAGATGATGCAAACAAAGTTAAAGGAGTTATTAACGGAATTCGAAACAACAATTAATGCAAGCAATCCAAAAACAGCCAGAAAAGGAATGAATGCGATAATCACCACAATACTCATATGGATGATGTGCATAAAAGGAGTAGAACCGTTTGTAGTATATGATTGCGATAACATAAAGATTGGTGATAAATACTCACTAAAGGAAACGGAGGAATGCAAAGCGGCAAACCCCGGAAGATTACAGACAACAGCTACAGCAATATCGTATAATGTATATCAAGAAGTAGACTTCATTAAAACGGAAATCAAGGAATGTTCGGTAACGCGGAAAATTGTAGCATTTCACTGCGGACATCACTCACATTCAACAATTATAGAAGCTGGAACAGAGACAACAGTGGTTTCGATAACGCGGAACGAATGTGAAGAAGGATTTACGACAGGACGCATCTCAATAGCTGGACGAGTCCAAGTAGCAGCCGAAGAAGGAAAGATAAAAACTACCCGAGTATACGCTGCGGGAAGAATAACGGCTGGAGACGGAACGTGTGAAGGTGGAGTACACTCTATTAAATCAATTGGTCAAAGGAGTAGTAGTGATTGAAAGTTACCAAGTAAAGTTGGAGAAATATCAAAGATATTTTGATCCAGACACGCAAGCAATGAAAAAATACCCTCAATGCCTGGCAACGGATAGATCTTGCAATACGGGAATTTCAACGATTGTATACCACGCCGATACCAGAACTTGTAGACTCACCTTACTGAAAAGCGCAATATTTGACGAAATGCAAGGACGAGTACACAGTGAAACAGAAACCAACACACAAAAGAGCGCAATGGATGAATTACGGAGAACCGGAAGAATCGGAAAACCAACAATTACCACAACTATCGGATCAGAGGTCACGCGAACGGTGGTAATATCAACTGATACTACTATCGGAATGAGATTTATAAAAGGGCGAATGGTGAGCAAGTGCGACGAAATGGTTGCCAGTACAAATTACAAAGGAATATTCCTGTCGCGAACAGCAATACCAAACGCAAAAGCGCAAATAGACCCCAAGGATGTAAAACTATATCTGTATATAAATAACAAAATTGATTTCTTATATCCTAAAGGATTGGCATCAACAGAGAAAATATACTACGATTTAGTTAAAAATGACTGTATTCTGAATAGAGAAATACTAAAAACAAAATTGGCAATGGCAATCACAAATCCGGATAACGCAATTCCATTACTACCACTCCAGGAAGGATATTTTGGGAGAATCGTTGGAGAGGTTATGTATACATACAAATGCGAAAAGACAATCGCAAAACTGCCAGAAAATTCAACAATTCCAAGAGATAAATGCATAAATGAATTAGAAATAATGCATAAAGGAAAAATCAGATTCGCTCAGCCAGTAACAAGGATGATAAATCCAGAAAAATTTGTACCAAATATGTTCAGTTGCAGTAATGTATACGGACCATTATTCGAAATAAGAGATGGAAGTTGGTTACAATTTCCAACTCGAGTAATAGTAGCACCGCCAAAAATATTTGGACTTACAGAGTTGGCCAGTGAAGCAGAATTCAAACCAGTGGATATATCACAGAGTGGGATATACCAAACAAAAGATCTGGATAGAGCCAGAGAACATTTATTATTCCCAGCACAAAGACAAGTTATATTATCCAATATTGTGACGATAACGGGAGGTAACAACTATGCAGAGAAACCTAACTACGAATTGTTACTATCGCCAGACCATTTTCAACATGCTACAGCTAATATGATGAAAGCCATGTGGGGAAGATTCTTAATCTTCGGACAAATGATGGCAGGAATTTTAGGAATAATTCTCATCATTCAAATCGTAAGAGTGATCCTAACACAAATGTTAGCATGTTACGATATATATAAAAGAGAAAGGAAAATCAACTGGAAAATGGCAATTGGATTCTTACCGTTTTTAGCAAAAACAATGGTGTTACATGGACACTCAAAAGATATCCACAAGATAAAGAGATTAGTAGGAATTCTAACCAAAATGAACGGTACCGATGAAGAAGTCGGACGGAAATTCAAAGCAATAATGAGATTAGAAGCCGAGAAAACCAGAATGAAGCGACAGAAAACGAGCAACTGGAAGCGATGGATGAACTTCAAAGATGATAGCAGCGATAACAGCGACAATGACGAAAATCAAGGAGGAACACAGATGCTAACTCAAGAGCAGCTCAAACAATGGGAAAACCGGAAGACAAGACATAGTGGACATTATAATCATCCACCACCAGTATATGAATGTCTAAAGAAAGCAGCAACTTCAGTAGAGAGAAATATGCCTGTAGAAAGACACATACCGATACCAAGACCAATAACATTACGAAACATTTATCCGGTACCATACGAACCAAATTGGGCAGACTTAGTACCAAGAACCAGCCAAAGATCAAGAAGTGTGGACCAATATCCAGAAACTCGAACTATAGCTATGTTACAAACGTTAGCTGGACCAACATTAACGATACCCATAGAAATAAATGGAGTAGAGATAAAAGCAATGATCGATACCGGAGCAAACATCTCAGCAATAAAAATGGATAAAATACCAGGAAGATTATGGCCATGTATAGAAGAAGCTAACATGGATGTAATAACTTGCAGCAAGGAATCAGTAGCAGTCATCGGAAAAATCTGGTCGATAATCGAATATAAAAACGTGAAAATCAATACGTACTTAGCAGTCATCAGGAGACTGAGCGCAGATTGTATAATTGGAACAGACCTCATGCCAGAATTATTAAAAGAAATAATAATAGATCTAGGATCGATGGAGTTGAGAGATAAAACCGGACGAATATGCATGCTAAAATCAGAAGTGAGATGCTCAGAAAAAATAGTGGTGCCAGGGCGCACACAAATGATTTGTTACGTGAAAGTGAACGAGGAAACCAGAGGTGAAATGATTTTCGAGCCTAACCACAAATTTGAGAAAAAGAAAGAACTGCCACTAGCCAGAGAGATAGTGTATGTAAACGACAATAGTGAAATTTTGACGAAGAAGACAAAATAATTTACGAAAACGAAAGATTGGGGAAACTAACACCGATGATGGATATTGAACTCCCAACAACAAAAACTGAAGGAACGGAGGAAGAATTATGGACGATCGACAGTCAGCTATTAAACAAAACCGAGAAGGAGCAATTACAAAAACTACTAATGGAATTTAAAGATATATTTGCAGCATCCGACTTAGACCTCGGTACAAGCGATGTGACGCAACACACGATACCATTAACAGATGATACCCCAATAACACTACGGCCTTATCGATTGGCAGAAGCTCAGAAGTCCGTTGCCGAAAAAGAAGTTCAAAAGATGTTAGACGCAGGAGTAATCGAACCAAGTTGCTCACCATAGCAATTTCCAGTGGTCATGGTAAAGAAAAAAGACGGAACACAACGGTTCTGTATAGATTATCGACGACTCAATGCAGTAACAAAACGGGATACATACCCGTTACCAGACATAAATGAGATGTTGCAAACATTACACGGAGCAGCATATTTTACATCGTTAGATTTAAAAAGTGGTTATTGGCAGATAAAAGTCAAAGAGGAAGACAGAGAAAAAACTGCCTTTACAATCGGAAAAGATCTATATCAATTTAAGAAAATGCCTTTCGGATTAACCAACGCACCAGCTTCATTCCAGAGATGTATGAACTTTGTAACTCACGGCATCAAACAATGTATGGTATATATTGATGATTTATTAATTTATTCTAGTACCTTCGAGCAACATTTAAAAGATATACGAAATGTATTCGTTCGACTGAGACAATGGAAATTAAAGTTGAAACCATCCAAATGCGATTGGGCAAAGGAAAAAGTCACCTTCTTAGGACACATCGTGTCAGCAAAAGGTAAAGAACCAGACCCAAGAAACATCGAAAAGATAAAGAATTGCCCTGTACCAAAAACAGTCACACAGGTGCAAGAATTTTTAGGTCTATGCGGATACTACCGAAAATTTATCAAGAGTTATGCAACCATCGCGAAACCAATACAAGAATTAACCAAAAAAGATACCCCGTTTATATGGGAAAAGGAACAACAAACAGCCTTTGAAACCCTCAGAGACAAACTGATATCAGCACCAATACTCGTACACCCAGATTTTAAGAAACCGTTTTTGTTAGCAACAGACGCAAGCGGATATGCATCTGGAGCAGTCCTAGGACAATGGGACGAGGAGAAAAGAGAACGAGTTATTGGATATTACAGTCGAACATTCAAGAAACATGAAAAGAATTACTCTGTGACTGAAAGAGAGGCATTAGCAATAATCCAAGCTATTAAACACTTCAAATATCTGTTGTGGGGTCACGAGATATATATCACTACAGACCATCAACCGTTAGTATGGTTAGGCCAACACAAAGAAGCCTCTAGTAGATTAATGAGATGGGCAATGCAGTTGCAAGAATACTCACCATATATCAAATTCAAATCAGGAAAAGCCAACGCCAACGCAGACTGTATGTCAAGATTTGTATTTGAGGAACTAATGGATCAGGATGTGAGACGAATATGCATGATCATCGCAGAAAATATCGACTTCACAAAACTGAGAAATGAGCAGAAAGAAGACGAGGAGTTGAAAACAATAATCGAATTTATGGAAACTAACGATATGAAAATCTTCGACAACAACAGTAAATTAAGAGAGCATATGGAAAAACACAGACATCGATATACAATAGAAAAGGGATGGTTATTATTAATGGATGGCGAAAAACGACTCATGTGTTTACCAGAGAGTAGACGAAAAGAGGTACTAATGCAATATCATGATGGAAAACTTGGAGGACACATGTCAGCAAAAAAGACGGAAGCAAGACTACGCCAAAAATATTATTGGCCAAATATCGGAGAGGACGTAAAAGGATGGATAAAGAATTGTCTGATTTGTGCAACCAGAAAAAGCACAGGAAGTAAATTGAAAGCACCGCTAAAGCCAATGCCAATTCCACCAGAACCTATGACGATGATCGCAATGGATGTAGTAGGACCATTACCAGAAACCAACGATGGAAATAGCTACATATTGGTAGTGACAGATTATTTATCAAAATTTCCGGAAGCATTCGCAATACCAGACCAAAAAGCCAAAACAATAGCGAGAATCCTAGTAGAGGAAATATGCTGTAGATATGGAACACCCAAATAGATCCTAACCGATCAAGGAACCAACTTTATGAGCGATATTATAGAAGAAGTAACAAATTACTTCAGAATTGCGAAATTGAGAACATCGCCATACCATCCGCAAACAAACGGACAAACCGAACGATTCAATGGCATATTAATCGAAATGATGTCAAATTATGTAAGCAGACACCAAAAAGATTGGGACAGATATATAAATCTATGCCTTATGGCTTATAGAATGTCGATACATTCAGCAACAAAAATGAGCCCATTCAAATTGATGTACGGCAGAGAATGTAACATGCCGATAGACTTAGAATACCAACCGCCGATATCGCAGTATATGGAAATTGATGATTATGTAACAGGGTTCAAAGAGCGAATGCAAGAGATCTGGAAAACGGCAGGTATGAATATCAGATTTAACCAAGAGAGCTATAAAGAATTACATGATAAAAAGCGAGACGTACGCGAGCATAACTTTCAGGTTGGAGACTGGGTAATAATTGCAACACTAAAAATTATCCCAGGAGTAGCCAGAAAACTACAAAGGAGTGGTAAAGGACCTTATGAAATAATGTACGTAAACGAGAATAACGCTCGAGTTAAATTGGTCAATAACCCACTCACCAGGCCTATTTACGTAAACGTGAGCAGATGTAAAGCGATACCTAGAACGATAACAAGAGAACCAGAGAATCGAGGTATGCAAACCAGATCAAAAACCCAACAACTGAGTATAAACGGACTAACAATGAGTCGAAAAATAGAAGCGACATCAAATAACATTGCACAAGAACCCAAATCAGATGAACCAAAAATAACTTTAAACGCGACCCAAGATAACGTAGACAAGATGGATGCAATAGCGAAAGCCATCAGAGAAATAATGCCAGAATGGGCCGAAGGAAAAGGATGGATGAGAATAGTAAACAAGGCGGGAAAAATCGCAATGGATTACGCTAAAGGAGCTAGAAGTCCACTAGAAATGGACCGCATTAAAGAGAGGATACCCATGATCTTCACTATGGCAGATGTAGAAGGGAACGTACCTTTACATATTGCAGTACAACATAGAAACACTCAAAGGATAATAGATATAATCCAACTTATGCAGAAATGCGGACACACCTCAAATATACCAAACGAAGAGGGACAAACACCATTATTGTTCGCAGTTGCAGCAGATGTTTCTACAACAGTTCTGAGAGAACTACTAAAAACAGGATCATCGTTCAAAGAAAAAGACAATGGAGAAAATAATGTAATACATTATGCGCTGAAATCCAGACAGGCAAGTGCAATAAAATTTATAACACCAACGCGACAATAAGAGAAAGAGAAATGATGGGCAAAACAATTCAAACACTATGGGAAGCTATCGACGCCAAACAAGACGAAGCAGCAGCTAATCTGATGAAATGGACCTATGAAGACTCATCACTTAAAGTATTCGATTTAAACTACATGGTAAGAAACAGAAACGTTCTATTAAAAGAAACAATATATACCCACTATCCATTTCCAAAGACAATAAAAGCAATGTTGAAATGGAAGGACTGAAATTCACCAATCATCCAAAAGAAGCAATACGAATCGGAGATAGAAAGGAACAACTATTGATGATAATACACAGGTGGCATCGAAAGCAAATAAGATTTCAAGCGAGCAAACAAGAGATAAAAGAGATGGACGATATAAAAGCAAGAATAATAAAGGTATACGAGGAAATAATTGAAGTAATAAATGTCAAGGACGACATTTCAAAGGAAACCCGGGTGGAGACAATAATGGAGAAGGAGGTAGTGACAGCAGAAAAAACCAAGATGATCAAGATACCAGACAAATGCTAGAGACGAAAATAAATCCGCACAACAAGAGAAAAAGGAATCATCCAACGATGAACGTCAAGAAACGAGCAACAACAACAACGAGAGAAAACAAAACCAAGGGATGATGTTACATAATAAAAAGATACTACAACAAAGAAAAAATCAAAACCGACCGACCCTGCTACAAAAATAATGATATTAATTACGTCCATCAAGTTAACGGAAGCTGACGAAAACATCACGAAGGAATAAAATCGTTCAGAATACGAACAATAAATGAGAAAGAAATCGCAAGCGAAGGAATATGCTTACAACTGACAATGAATACTAGCATAAGTTGCCAATTCGACTCAATAGGAAAACCAGGAAAGATGGAAATACGATCGAAAACTCATCATCATGTCAGACCACCAAAGACGTATGTAGGGATGCTACAAGGATAGAAACGTAAGAATCCAAGTAGAGCCAGGGATAGGCAAATTACGAATATTAAACAGAGGAATAGAAACAATTGAATAAGTGTGTATACAAAACAAAGTTATCGATTGTTGGAAAATGAACATGAAAGCAGGAAAGAAATGCAAATGGGATAGTCTAGAGGCAATGCAAAATATATAATATGTGTCAACAACGACATAATAATAACCTTACACATTAGCCAAACTGGGAGAGAAATTTCACAACGCCCAAAAAAGTTAGACCTATCAAACGTGAGCACAGAGAAATAAAGAAATAATAATAAAAGAAAGTAGAATCAAACCAAAGATGGGAGAAGAGATAATAGTCGATAGGGCATCGTTCTCTTTAGGCAAAGAACCCATCACAAAAGTTTGTGTATTCGAAACCAAAAAAGAAACGGAACGCATGAACGAAAGAATCAAATGTCAATCAAACGAGGATATCAAAATCAAAAATACCGTATTCCAACTAAAAAGAAAAACGTGGGAAAGTATATAGTACACGGGTCAGAAAGAAGAGATTGATTACTGGAAATCAATAACAAGAAAGTTACTAGAAGCAAATTTACGACAAAACGTCCGGAGAAAAAGAAACAAGAGAAGAACCGTACCAACGCAAACTTAGATGAAAGGCCAAAGCAGTAATAATAAATATATAATCAAAATGCAGTAAATGAAGAGGAATATTAATTGAGAACACAGGTGAAAAACCTATCACAAAAATCTGCGTATACGAACCTAAAAGAAACGAAACAGTAAACAAAAGAATACAATGCGAAACAAAGCAAAAACTAATGAAGAATCAAAAGTATACGCATCACGAAAAGAAACTCGGAATATGTAATAAACTCCCAAAAGGGAACTCATGAACATTGAAGACGATAACAAGGAAACCAACCCAGTCAAACGCGATAGAGCAACTAACAACCAAGCAATCTGAGAAAAAACAAGTAAATGAGACATGCAAAAAGGAATGATCATGGACGACAGCGCACTTTCAATTCACGAAGCATTAACAAACCTCCAGAAAGCACTTAAAAATGTACAACCGATAGGAAAGAATAATGGAGACTACCAAATGCAAGAGAAAACACAACCATGCAGCCTAATGAAACGAGTTACACGATAAAGATGATTTGGATAACACAGCGGTAGTAAGACAGCGTAGTAATGCTTGATAATAATTCAAGCTAGTAAGAACTACTAAATGCAGAAAGAAAACCAACGACAGAGAAGGTTATGGCCAGCAGTAGAAAAAAAAATTCAATACCGATATCGAATAAGGACAATACGATGCAGAAAGAAACAGAGGATACGAGATCATAGGAAAATTCCAAGTACAAGCGACTCTGGTTAAAGAACCACCCCATTATCGAAGACAATAATGGTTCAAAATGAATTTGATAGTCATACCAAATAACGAATGAGAAATAACGGGGGATATACGGGACAAATTACGTATAGAAATCCCCGGAGACAATGGTGTAAGACAAAAGAAAAGACCTTGTAATATAGTGAAAAATAATTATGTAGTATATAGTAGTAATAGTATGTATTATTTATATATAAATATTGTACAAAATGCGTCGGAGACAACTATCAAACAGAAATGAATGCCGATGAAAATTAATGATGTATTATAATCAACAGATGGATCCCGAATAACGTGAATCAACAAAACCAAGTTAGAATACCACCGTTTCACCATAGAAGTTGAATACAGCAACCGCAGCAGCTGCCAATGTACATAGAGATTGTAGATTGGGATCAGGGAATATACAAACGATCAAAGGAATCGAGGCAAACGTTGGAGACCGACAATGTGAATTATGACACTAAATAGCTAACAATGCGGCAATACTCAGTGGGACAAATCTCACCTAGTATTAAACGAAAGTGTTAACAGAGGTCCCTACAATAAGCCATAAGACTCTGGAAGAGCAAAGAGACGCATATTACAATTGCAGAGAATAAATGAACAATTAGCAGATCAATTAGATGGCAAGCTGATGAAATTAGAAGATTACGTAACAACCACACATGTAGATCCCCAGCAAGTTGGGTGAATGGATAGCCATCAATGCAAGAATTCCACCCCAGAACGGAATTCAACAGTGGAGTAAAAAATAAAGCGTTTACCTTTGGTAAAATATGTTATAAACAAAACGATAGAAGTAAAGCAACGTCGAGTAATCAGAAAAAATTTTTTGGTAGATATGCAGACAATCCATCGGAGAATAAGAGGAAGCGAGAATCCATTGACGAAGCTACGAGACGATAATGGAAGATAAAATTAGAGTTGGTGAATGATACAAAGGAAAGATTAAAATGTTGCAAATGTAAAGAATTAACTGATTGGAGCGAGACAGACGATGCGGATGCAGAATATGTACAGATTTGTACGATAAAAGTTGATAGACAGCAAAAAACGTTAAAATGCCCTGGAGTGACGAAACGATTGAAGGAGAATGAAGATTCCCCAACAACGGGATAAAGCACCAACGAAAGAAATCAATAAATGCTATTAGTCCCAATGCCGAGTAAAGGGAATGCGAAGAAAGGATTGATTGAAGAAGCCCGAAAGTTCACACAAGTTAAATGCGATATAACGAGATACTATGCGAAAAATGTCAAACAGCACAACAAAAAGGACTATGAAAGAACACCATAAAGAGTGCATCAAAGAGAGAAGAAAAATGGTGAATTCCTGTGGAGCTATCGAAAACGAATGGATAAAAAATAGAAATGGAACATCGGAATCCAAAAAGAGGAACAAATATGCGATCTATACGAAGGAATATAATGCCACAAACAACTGCGACCAAGAGAAATAAAGTTAACTAAAAGAACATTGGACGAATGGTTATACGGCAAACCAGTCAGAGTGCCACATTAGAATTATTCAACTTGCCGAAGCACAACTACCAGTTGCAGAGATGCAAAAGCATATGATTAAGAAAATAGTAATCGAACACACGGAAATCCATGGAATAAAAACGATAGGAAATGTTGGCCATGGGAAGTAAAAAGCCCCTACGGAACAGTATAAAATGAATGCACAAAAGGCAGCTAATAAGAGAAATGTTAGAGTCCAGAAAGAATTTCGAAGAGAAGCCAAGGTAAAATACCCTCAAGAATGGCCGAAATGGAAAAGAAAATGCCCAAACAGATGACCAAACAGCCTAAAGGAAATTAGAAAGCAAACCAGCTCTATAGCCGAGAAAACATCTACAACACCATTATATGGAAAATACGCGAATTCGCAGAAAAACTCCAGAGGAGCAAAAGATGGAACACAGAGAATTCTTTAGAACAGTCCATGCGCCGATATAAACAGTTTGGGAGAACGGATACAAATTGGCATTAGATTATATCCGAATGGAGATGGAAATGCAAACAAGGCACCCATATCAAGTGTATTCGTCAGAGTAGGAAGAGGAGATTTATGATGAATATTAACATGGCCTTTAAACAAAAATATGATACTAACAATGAAAGGACAAAGAAGATTATGTAACCCCAACAGAACAGGAAACGAAACCAACAGATGGGGAAGACCAACAACGGACTGGATAACGGCAATCGTACATTTACACGTTTCTATCCACAACAACGATAAGAGGAGGAAGGATTCCTGCGAGAGGAATAATTTGTACATAAAATTAGAGAAAGCGCGGACAAGAACGTTGTAAAGAAAAAAGAAAGTGTAAAATAATATGTAAATAAATAATAAAAAATCCTAATAAAAATCAAAATATTACAAATAATCAGAAAATCAGAAAAACAAAAATTCAAAATAATGACGATATTAAAGTGGCAAGCGGAATCCAGCGAAGAGGATAACAGTACAGATGAGAGAAGGACCAGATTCGATATGGACGGACTATGAAAAAACCAGAGAAGAGGAAAAAATCAAAACCTAACAATCGCATTACGCATTATTCTAGTTTCGGACACACGGACGACCTGGAAAATGAGGAAAGTAATTTACTCACAGAGAAAGAGTAAACACGAACAGCTGAGAAAAGAGGACCAAAGATACGCTAACATCAAAGACAATAAAAGTATTTACTGACCGACAAAGTAAAGAAAATGGCAGCACAAGGATTCCTTTTCTCAGAAACCCCCGAACTACAAGATGAAGTTAACTGTATTTATTGTCGAAAGGAAGAACTAATCGCATTGGGAGAAAGGAGAAACAAGCAAAACGAGAACACCATGAGGAAATTTTCAACCTGCCCATTTAGAATTAATATCGACGTCGAAACCAAGCGAATAAACAGGATTGGAAGGACTTCGAACAATTGGAAGTAGAAAACAAAGATGAAAAGGGAGGCGAGAAAAAAATAAACGATAATAAAGAGTTTTCCGATAAGATCCAAGAGAACTAAATACATGGGAAAAGAGACTATAAAGAGAAACAATTCCGAGAAGAGAATTAAAACCGTTCAAGGGAATCCAAGAAGCAGCAGAATTGCGAGTAAGGATATTTGCCAACAGCAAGAGGAATCAATGTGTGAAAAGGATGTAAAAATCACAGCCAATACTCAGATCAGAATGTCAAAAAGCTAAAAATAAAGGAAAGTGTATGTAACAAACCAGGAAAAAGAGTCAAAGAATATAAGTAATAATTACAAACGCAGCAGGTGAGAGATATCTTAGATCGACCAAAAACGAAGACCATAATGTTATTATCAGTGAGTAGAAAACTCAAAAAATGAAGAAAAATAATCAATAGAAAGGTTAGCTAATAATTTGGAATGGTACGACTCCGACACCAAGCAATAATCCGAGCAATCAGCGATATCAAGAAAAACCTAAAGAGAATCGAGACAAAATCGATGATAAAAAAGGAAGCTATTTTGAAGCCAGTATCAATGCGTAACATGTTGGCAAAAAGCATGTTGAAATAATTTATATTCCTTGTGGACATATTGGTTCACATGTGAGCATGTGGGTTAAAAGTCGATTATGTCCAGTGTGTAGAAAGCCGATCAAACGGACGGATCAAAGGATTCCGTTTCGCTGAATCAGTAAATAGAAAACAAGAGCAAATGTGTAAAAATGTTAAATAAAGCATAAATGTAAAAACAAAAAATTATAAAATCAAAAATCCACAAAATACGAGATAGTGAGTAAATTAATGAATAAAAATTTTTGAATATTGATTGAAAAGAGAGAATAATCGATATTAATATTCAAAAACAATTATGAACTGAAACGAGAACCAGAAAAGCAATTGATAAAAAGAGGTTGTAACAAGAAGTGAAGAGTTAAAACCAAGCAATCAAAGATCAACCAGAACAATAAAAGTAGCAAGTGAAGAAGTAGAACTATTGGAGACAAAGAACGTTGCAATTAAAGGAAATGCTACTAATCCGCAGAAGAGGAAGTTAAATACAAGAGACTTTTAAAAACAAAAATTATGAGAGAGGAAAAAGTGGGAAAAACAAATAGAAGCAAAAGAATAACTTATTCCAGGAGAAAAGAGAGAAGAAAAACGGTACCAAGAGCGAGAAGAGGAACTGAATGAAGGAATTTATGCAAAATCCACTAGAATTAAAAATCAAAGAAAGAGATGCCGAATGTTAGAGCAAGATAAACAGGATCAAACAAAGGTGAAATGAAAGATTACGAGAAGTAATAAGATAAAGAAACAGAGATACAGAAGAAGGAAGAAGAGACCATAAAATTAGAACCAAACGCAAGAAGAAATTGAAACAAATAAGAACTCAATACCGAATAGAGAAGACCAAGAGGACCGAGCAATGGAACAAGCAAAGAATGGGTAAAACGGCAAGCATTCACTGGAAAACCAAAATGGAGGAGGATAGAGAACCTCAGGAAGTAATTTGGGAATCACGTATCAGACATTATATTCAGCAATTAGCTGAAGAAGGAAGACCGAACGCAGAGCCATTACAAAAACCAAATGGGAAAATCGCCGAAGAAGAGAAGTCGACAAACTGAGAAAATCAAGGCCCAAAACCATCAAGGAAAAATAGAGAGCCCAAGACGATAAGACAAGAAAGAATGTTGAACTTTCAGATAACTGATCAAGCAAGAAAATGGCGAATAGAATGCAAAAATATTTGAAGCGTCAACGCAAAACAAATTTTTGACATATAGTAAGAATTAGAGCAACGAGAAATAGTAATTCAGCAAACCAGAATAAAAAGAGATGTTACTCGGAAAAGAAGAGACCTTTTAAACAAAGACGAAATACAACTAATAAAAACGGGAAAAGAAAGAAAGCTGGATTAATTAGAGGCGAGAGGGTGGAACAACAATACCAGGAAGCCCCAGAAAAAACTAAGACGATTACCCAAGAAGTTTGCTGAATAACCGAAGATTGGGAGCTTATGGGAGCCAGATCGAAGAAGCAGAAACATACCCCTCAGATGACTATAAGCAAACCAAATACAAAACTTTGGAATTTAACGAAGGAATCAGAAGAATACAATAACGAGGCCTCAGAAAAAACGAAACCAGCACAGAAAATGGATCGCATCAGGTTAAATCAGAAAATATTAGAAACACTAAATGAACTAACTGACGAAAAAGACAGAAACAACAATTAGATGAAAAAATAACAGAACCTCCAACAGGAGGTGACGGACACGAGGAGTTGTAGTATTTAAAGAAATTCAGCTGAGACATCAACTTGAGGCAATGAACAGTTGAAAGGACAAGTTTGAAGCAGAAATTAACAGCGGTAGAAACAAGGATAATATGAGGAAAAATGAGCAAGAACTGCGAAAAGAGAATTGAAAAAACTCAAAGCGTTAGAAAATACGCATCAATTAGAAAACGCAAGTGGAAAGAGTTAAAGAAAATGTGGAATATCTCCCTATCTCTTAGACGAGAGATACAAAAATATCAAACACGCTTGCGTGAGAATAAATACTTTGTCAGACCGACCAACCAATTCCTGCTCATAGCCGTTATATTCCGACGGAAATACCAACACCAAGTACCCGCTGAACCGCGATGAAGGATTTCCGGAGAGACGGACGAAAACAGTGGTATAAAGTTAAAAGGGAGGAAAAATTGTAAAAAGTTGTAAAAAAAGAACAATAAAAAAATAAAAATGAATAAAAACAAATTGTAATCGATGTATATTTAGCATGAATTCGAATGAAGAGAAATCGAAATGAATCTAGAAGACGAAATGTATACCAAGCCCAATTCAAATTAAGTAACAACCAATCGAAAACAAGGACCACTGAGGTAATTATATAGTAAAAGTGGAGAGCGCGAAAGAAAAGAAGTGGCAAGAAGATAGTGGATGGAACAGAATCAGAAATCGCCCGAATAAATCAACACTAATACAATCCAAACAGTTAGTTCAAATATAGTGAAAACGATAAACTAACATCCAAGCATGCGAGAAAACAGAAATCATAAAAGAGAGAAATGAACGGTTGAGACGAGAATTAGCTGAAGATGAAAACTCGTGTAGTCCTTTGAAGACTATTGGAAAACAGAAAGCGGACAGGATGAGAGACAGCAGAAAAAGCGAACAAAGATAATGTAATACAACTAGGAAATAGTTGTAAAGAAAGCTAGATAGATAAAGCAAAATCAATCAACAAGAACTCAGGATGAAATCAAGCGCTAACAGAACAGCTCCAGGAAAGTAAACGAAAAAGTTGGGAAAAGGCAAAAGCTAACGAATAATGGAAACAGCCAACTCAAAAGAAAACAAAAACAAAAGAAAACCTTCAATAAAAATCCATAATCAACAAAAGAAATAATATTAAAGAAAGCAAATAACCGACTAAAAAACGTCCCAAAACTAACCGAGGCGATTACAATAAACCCAAGTCCTGAATAATGAGATTTTTCAAGAAAAACAAAACTAAAGAGGAGTGCGAGATACACTCAACCATGGAAAAGAGAAAGAGTAAAAGGGCAAACTCCACTGTAAATAATGAAACAACAATTGTAATAAAATAATAAACTGATTATTTATATATCAAAAAATAGAAGTCATGAACCCAAAAATGTGGGATAATGATAATGAATAATGATAATGATGAGAGAGTGGTATACTGAGAACCCGTTGGAGATGCGAGACCCCAACCACTTCAGAAGGGAACTAGCACCTGTGCCTGATTTTCAAAGAAAATTGTGCAGAAACCCCCGACAACGAGGAATGTCAAAAGATAAACCTTCAATGCATGCAATGCCCCACGAACGAGTCAAGAGAATTGAACAGAAATATCGAAAAAACCCAAGCAATTGGTACAAACCCTATTGAAAAATAATGACGAAATTATCCGAATAAAAAAATGAAGAACCGAGAAATAAAGAAAACCCTAGGAAATCAATCACCCAGACACAAATTCAAAAAGAAGGCCAAAGCAAATCCCAATAACAAAACCAATTCCAAGAAATTCCAAAGAATCGTCTGTCAAATCAAAAAGCAACCAGGAAACAAGGCGAAACAGAAAAGTGAACCTAGTACAACAACCCTATCAGTGGAACTTGTCCTAGCCACTTGTAATAACATACAAACATGATACTCTATATGCTGTCTCATCCTCGGCCCTAACGAAAACAAACAAAGGCAGAAATACCCCAATTCAGAATTCAGAAGAAATGATCAAACCAAATCCGAAATTATCAACCAAAACTAACGAAAACTTCAAAAACTCTCTGCATATGTTCATCAATCACCCTTCAAGATCAACCCAAAGAGAAATCCAGCTCGAAATTGAACCAGCCGTCAAGTGATTCGTTCGAAAACCAAAATAATAAACTGATTTACATTGATTAAACATTGATTTGAACTTTGATCTTACTAACTTACATTTGATTCACATTGAATATAAAAACCTGAACTGAGCCAATTTTAATATTTGATTACAATACAGTAAGCCGGACCTTAAGTCCATCTTTATCCTGACTATTTCGTTACTCCGTAAGACACTTTTTATGATGTGAATGTTGAAAATGAAAAATGTAATATATCATTTTTGAAAAAGACAATTGAAATTGCGGGTCGCATTTTAAATGGACCTCCGAAGTGTTTTATGGTTTGGGCCAAGAACACAAACGGCCTTGAGAGAAATGTTTAATGGATCGGTAGCACACATGCAAACATAACAAGCCAAATTCAAAATAAACCTATACTAAACACCAATGTAAACCCCTTAAACCTTATATGACAACCAGGAAAAAGTAGAAATTAATATAAAATAATAAACATAAAAATTAAATTAAAATAATAACAAAACGCAACAAGATCCGCACGATACAAAACACAAACATAACAAGAAAACCCAACAAATTCGACAAAAAATTGATAAATTAATAAAAGTTCAATGAAAATGAAATTTAAATCAAAGAATTTGAATTAGAAAATAATTCAATAAAAATTCTAAATCAAATGATAAATAAATTGAAAAAAATTAAAATTAAAAGATTAGAATACACTAGAAAATAACAAAAGGTCGAATTTTGTTTTACACTACATCAAATTTTAACACGCGAGTTAGGGACAGAAAATAGGTATAAATACCGGATTCATTTTCACATTAAAAACACACACCATTTTTCAAAACCAAAAATTACTTTTGAGTTTTGGTTTTAAAAATCTATTACGAAAATTTTTAGGTTGAGAATTTAGTTTTAATTTGAAACTCGTCTCCTCACAACGTCCACATCCTCGCACCTCGGTAGGCTCTGCTTGGTATGTCGGCGTGGGGAAAGATGTATTTTTATGAAAATTTTTTGATTGATGGAATGAAATCAAAGTAATTCTGTTATTTTGCTTTTAAAATAATATTAAGAAATAATTTATGAATTTTAAAATTTGGTTTTTTTCTTAAATTAATTACTGAAGGAACGGAGGAAAGAATTTATGGACGATCACAGTCAGCTATTACAACAAAACGAGAAGGAGCAATTTACAAAAAATACTAATGGATTTAAAGATAATATTTGCAGCATCCGGACTTAGACCTCGGTACAAGCGATGTGACGCAACACACGATACCATTAACAGATGAACCCAATAACACTACGGCCTTATCGATTGGCAGAAAGCTCAGAAGTCGTTTGCCGAAAAAAGAAGTTCAAAAGATGTAGACGCAGGAGTAATCGAACAAGTTGCTCACCAATAGCAATTTCCATGGTCATGGTAAAGAAAAAGACGGAACACAACGGTTCTGTATAGATTTCGACGACTCAATGCAGTTAACAAAACCGGGATACATACCCGTTACCAGACATAAATGAGATGTGGCAAATATACACGGAGCAAGCATATTTTACATCGTTAGATTTAAAAAGTGGTTATGCAGATAAAAAGTCAAAGAGGAAGACAGAGGAAAAAACTGCCTTTACAATCGGAAAAGATCTATATCAATTTTAAGAAAATGCCTTTCGGATAATAACCAACGCACCAGGCTTCATTCCAGAGATGTATGAACTTGTAACTCACGGCATCAAACAATGGTATGGATATATTGTGATTTATTAATTTATTCTAGTACCTTCGAGTCAACATTTAAAGATATACGAAATGTATTCGTTCGACTGAGACAATGGAAATAAAGTTGAACCATCCAAATTGCGATTGGAGCAAGGAAAAAGTTCACCTTCTTAGGACACATTCGTGTCAGCAAAAAGTAAAGAACCAAGACCCCAAGAAACATCGAAAAGATAAAGAATTGCCCTGTACAAAAAACAGTCACACAGGTGCAAGGAATTTTAGGTCTATGCGGATACTACGAAAATTTATCAAGAGTTATGCAACCATCGCGAAACCAAACAAGATTAACCAAAAAAGATACCCCGTTTATATGGGAAAAGGAAAACAAACAGCCTTTGAACCCTCAGAGACAAAACTGATATCAGCACCCAATACTTCGTACCACCCAGATTTTAAAACCGTTTTTGTTAGCAACAGACGCAAGCGGATATGGCCATCTGGAGCAGTCCTAGGACAATGCGGACGAGGAGAAAAGAGTAACGAGTTATTGGATATTACAGGCGGACATTTCAAGAAACATGAACAAGAATTACTCTGTGACTGAAAGAGAGGCATTAGCAATAATCCCAAGCTATTAAACACTTCAAATAATCTGTTGTGGGTCACGGAGATATATATTCACACAGACCTCACCGTTATGTATGGTTAGGCAACACAAAGAAGCCTCTTAGTAGATTAATGAGATGGCATGCAGTTGCAAGGGAATACTCACCATATATCAAAATTCAAATCAGGAAAGCCACGCCAAGCAGACTGTATTGTCAAGATTTGTTATTTGAGGAAACTAATGGATCAGGATGTGAGACGAATATGCATGATCATCGCAGAAAATATCGACTTCACAAAACTGAAAAAATTGAGCAGAAAGAAGACGAGGAGTTGAAAACAATAATCGAATTTATGGAAAACTAACGATATGAAAATCTTCGAACAACAACAGTAAATTAAGAGAGCATATGGAAAAACAAGACATCGAGGGTATACAATAGGAAAAGGATGGATTATTATTAAATGGATGGCGAAAAAACGACTCATGTGTTTACCAGGAGTTAGACGAAAAGAGTACTAATGCAATTTCATGATGGAAACGTTGGAGGGACACATGTCCAGCAAAAAAGACGAAGCAAGATACGCCCAAAATATTATGGCCAATATCGAGAGGACGTAAAAGGATGGATAAAGAATGTCTGATTATGTGCAACCAGAAAAGCACAGAAGTTAAATTGAAATCACGCTAAAGCCCAATGCCAAATTCCACAGAACTATGACGATGATCGCAATGGATGTAGTAGGACCATTTACAGAACCAACGATGGGAAATAGAACTACTATGGTAGTGACAGATTATTTACAAAATTTCCGGAAGCATCGCAATTACCAGACCAAAAAAGCCAAACAATAGCGAGATCCTAGTAGGAGGAAATATTGCTGTAGATATGAACACCCAATAGATCCTAACCGATCAAGGAACCAACTTTTATGAGCGGATATTTAGAAGAAGTACAATTACTTCAGAATTGCCGAAATTGAGAAAACTCGCCATAACCATCGCAACAACGGACAACCGAACGATTCAAGCAATTTAATCAAATGATGTCAAATGTATGTAAGCAGACACCAAAAGATTGGGACAGGAATATAAATCTATGCCTTATTGGCTTTAGAATGTCGATACATTCAGCAACAAAATGAAGCCATTCAAATTGACTGTACGGCAGAGAATGTAACTATGCCGATAGAACTTAGAATACCAACCGCCGATTCGCCAGTATGATGGAAATTGATGATTATGCTAACAGGGTTCAAAGAGCGAATGCAAGAGATCTGGAAACGGCAGGTATGATATCAGATTTACCAAGAGCAGCTATAAAGAATTACATGAAAAAGCGAGACTTACGCAGCATAACTTTCAGTTGGAGACTGGTAATTAATTGCAACACTAAAATTATCCCAGGAGTAGCCCAGAAAACTACAAAGAGTGGTGTAAAGGGGGGGGACCCTTTATGAATAATGTACGTAAACGAGAATAACGCTCGAGTTTAAATTGGTCAATAACCACTCACCAGGCCTATTTACGTAAACGTTGGAGCAGATGTTAAGCGATACCTAGAACGATAACAAGGAACCAGAAGAATCGAGGTATGCAAACCAGATCAAAAAACCCAACAACTGAGTATAAACGGACTAACAATGAGGCGAAATTAGAAGCGGACATCAAATAACATGCCACATAGAACCCAAATCAGATGAACCAAAAATAACTTTAAACGCGACCCCAAGATAACGTAGACAAGATGCGATGCAATAGCGAAAGCCATCAGAGAAATTAATGCCAGAATGGGCCGAAGGAAAAGGATGGATGAGAATAGTTAAACAAGGCGGGAAAAATCGCAATGGAGTAAGCTAAAGGAGCTGAAAGTCCACTTAGAAAGGACCGCATTAAAGAGAGGCATACCATGATCTTCACTATGAGATGTAGAGGAACGTACCTACATATTGCAGTTACAAACATAGAAACACTCAAAGGATAATAGATATAATCCAACTTTATGCAGAAATGCGGACACACCTTCAAATATACCAAACGAAGGGGACAAACACCATATTGTTCAGCAGTTGCCAGCAGATGTTTCTAACAACAGTTCTGAGAGAACTACTAAAAACAGGATCACGTTTCAAAGAAAAAAGACATGGAGAAATAATGTAATACATTATGCGCTGAAATCCAGGACAGGCAAGTGCATAAAATTTATAACCACCAACGCGACAATAGAAGAAGAGAAAAATGATGGGCAAAACATTCAAACACTTATGGAAGCTATTCGACGCCAACAGACGAGCAGCAGCTAATCTGATGAAAAATGGACCTATGAGACTTCATCACTTAAAGTATTTCGATTTAAAACTACGATGGTAAGAAACAGAAACGTTTATAAAAGGAAACAATATATGACCCACATCATTCCAAAGACAATAAAAGCAATGGTTGAAATGGGAAGGACTGAAATTCAACCAATCAGTCCAAAAGAAGCAATACGAATCGGAGATTGAAAGAACAACTATTGATGTGTTACAGGTGCATCGAAAGCAAATAGATTCAGCGAGCAAACAAGGATAAAAGAGATGGACGATATAAAAGCAAGAATAATTAAAGGTATACGAGGAAATAAATTGAAGTAATAAATGTTCAAGGACGACATTTCAAAGGAAACCCGGGTGGAGACAATATGGAGAAGGAGGTAGTGAAGCAGAAAAAACCAAGATGATCAAGATACCAGACCAAATGTAGAGACGAAAATAAAATCCGCACAACAACGAGAAAAGGAATCATCCAACGATGAAACGTCAAGAAACGAGCAACAACAACAACGAGAGAAAACAAAACCCAAGATGATGTTACAATAATAAAAAGATACTACAACAAAGAAACAATCAAACGACCGGACCCTGCTACAAAACAATACCATGATACAAAAAATATTACGTCATCAAGTTAACGGAGCTGCGAAAACATCACGAAGGAAATAAAATTCGTTCAAGAATACGAACAATAAATGAGAAGAAATCGCAAGCGAAGGAATATGCTTACAACTGACAAGAATTAGCATAAGTTGCCAATTCGACTCAATAGGAAACCAGAAGATGGAAATACGATCCGAAAATCATCAATCATGTCAGGGACCACCAAAGACGATGTAGGATGCTACAAAGGATAGAAACGTAGAATCCAAGTAGACCAGGGATAGGAAATTACGAATATTTAAACAGAGGAATAGAAACAATTGAATAAGTGTGTATACAAAACAAAGTTATCGATGTTGGAAAATGAACATGAAGGCAGGAAAGAAATGCAGAATGGATAGTTAGAGGCAATTGCAAATATATAATATGTGTCAAAACGACATAATAATAACTTACACATTAGCCAAAACTGGGAGAGAAATTCACAACGCCAAAAGAAGAGCCAGATCAAACGTCGAGCACGAGAAATAAAGAAATAATAAATAAAAGTAGAATCAAACCAAAGAATGGAGAAGAGATAATAGTCGAAATATGGTAAAGAACCCATACAAAAGCTGTGTAGTGAACTAAAAAAGAACTTGAACGATAAATGGAAAGAACAAATGTCAGGCAAATGAAGATATCAAAAATCAAAAATACCGCACCCCAACTAAAAGAAAACTGAAAGTATATAGTACACGTTCAAGAGAAGAGAATGAATACGAAACAATTAACAAAGAAAACTACTAAAATCGACTACGACAAAACGTCCAGAAAAAGAAACAAGAGAAAACCGTACCAATCGCCAGATGTAGAGAAGCAAAAGCAGTAATAATTAAATTAGAATCAACTCGGCAGTAAATGAAGAGGAAATATTAATTTGAGGAACACACCGCGTGAAAAAACCCATCACAAAATCTGTGTATACGAACCCAAGAATGAAACATAAACAAAAGAATTACAATCGAAACAAGCCAAAACTATGAGAATCAAAAGTTCGCATCCCAACGAAAAAGAAAAACTCGGAAATATGTAATAAACACCAAAGGGAACTCATGAACATTGGAGAACGATAACAAGGAAACCACCCAGTCAACGCGGATAGAGCAACTACAACAAGACATCTGATAAAAAACCAAGTAATGAACATGCAAAAAGATGATCATGGACGACAGCCACCTTTTCAATTCACGAAGCATTACAACTCCAGGAAGCACTTAAATGTACAACCGAAGGAAAGAATAATGGAGACTACCAATGCAAGAGAAAACACAACATGCAGCCAATGAGACGAGTTACACGATAAAGATGATTTGGATAAACAACAGCGTAGTAAAGCAGCGTAAGTAATGCTGATAATAATTCAACTAGTAAGAATACTAAATGCAGAAAGAAAACAACGAAGAGAAGGTTATGGCCAGCAGTTAGAAAAATCAATTACGATATCGAATTAGACAATAACGATGCCAGAAAGACAGAGGAATACGAGATCATAGGAAATTCCAGTACAAGCGGGACTCTGGTTAAAAGAAACCACCCATTATCGAAAGCACAATAATGGTCAATGAATTGATTGTATACCAATAACGAATTGGAGAAATACGGCGATATACGGACATTACGTATAGAATCCCCGGAGACAATGGTGTAAACAAAGAAAAGACCTTGTATATAGTGCTAAAAATTTATGTAGTATAATAGTAGTAATAGTATGTATATTTATATATAAATATTACAAAATGCAGTCTCGTGAGACATTAATCTAATACAGATATAGAGATGTCTCGATTTAGCCATCATATATGATATTGATATCAACAGCTGATCGTGCATTATATACACGTGTACGTCAACCAACTCAATGCTCTTTCTGATGTGGGAGATCAACCAGGCCGTGCGACAGATAAGGTGAAGACAGTCACCAGTGCAGTTGTTCGCACATTCCGTACCATAGAGATTGTGATTAGTCTCGATGCAGGGAGATATCTAGATCACAAGAATCTCGATACGTGCTATACGTGGAGTACGACAGTAGCTAGAATTAATGGTGACCTAATGAATAACAATGCGCAACTCTGACTAAACATCTATCTGAAACCGTTTATTACCATTGGAGATGTTGCTTAATCAGACAACGGTCTACAATAGATAACGTGCCATGTAATTGAACTGGAAGTACGTCAACAGTGCAGGACCATACTATTAAACTAATTTGTCAGTTTAAATGAACTAATATCATTATCCACATTTATGTACAATTAGGGCAGATCAATTCATTAAGATGTGCAGGCTGATGGAACTATACTCTAGAAGATTTTAACTACTGTATATTTAAATACCAGTAATCCATATAGCTATTATTCTAACAATTGTAGATATACATTCTCCAAGTTACAAGTTGGAGTTTAGCCGCACCTTGTTTTAGATCAGCTATCTAATTGCCCTCGATTCACTCCCATACACCCGGATATCATGACGAGTGGTAGTTGAAGAGAATAGCTATGCTTCGCACTTATGTCCTCTTAAATGTGATGGTGTTATAATTTACCACAATGGAAAATCTCAACTTGATCAGTAAGAAGGATATAGGGTTATTTGCAATTAACGTCGAAGCGATTCGGTAATCAAGAAAAATTATTTTTTGGGAGATTTTTTTTAGTCTTATTGCTTTCTTTAAGATAAATATATTCGTTTCGTAATGTGAATCTAATGTCGATTTTTATCGTTGAAAGAGATTCTTTCTAATTTGTTTGAGATTGAGTGTCTATTTGAGTAGTCGGCGGAGAATCCATCCGAAGCTACAGAGACGAATTTAATCGCAATAATGTATATCGTAAATTATATGATAGTTGGCTATATTCCAACTATTCGTTGTGTACGTTGTGTGGATGTGGATACGTTACTGTATAGCAGAAACGCACCTTAAATGATTCTGCTACAATGTTAGAATTGTTAGTCTGGATATAGGAGAGACTCTAGGCATCTAGTGCTACTGTAGACATATCATGTCGGATACTAGACTAGTCTCAATACTGTCAAGATGTGATCGATAATAGTGATAGAGGCTCATAAACTCATGTTACAGATGCCTGGGCTGAGACTGTGTCTCTAACTGCATTTGCCAGCGTGTGATGTATTGAAATCCTAACTACGCTCACCTATCACACGGACTAACGCACGATCTCTCTAACTCTCAGACGTGAAAATTACCGTACTCTAACAGTTTCAATTCTATTATGCTCCTCATGCTGTGGTAGGTAACTTGGATATTGCGTACTGAGTGCGAAAGGATAGTCTGAGTAGTGAGTGTAGGCCTCTCGTTCAGTTTCATTCACAAGTGATAATTGCGTAAACTGTTTGGATTGTTAATAACTGTAAGTTGTTGAGTTTTACTTTCGGGCGAAAGAATTTCTGTCCAAACTGCAGCATTCCATACCACAATATTGGATTTCCATGATTATACTTTCTATTATCGGCTCTCACCACTAAATAGATGTTGCTAACAAGAGAGTATAGAAAATATGTGCTACAGTGATTCTGTGGAGCTGATGATCGAATTGGATTAAACTTAATTAGAAATGGTGATAGCATCGCTTGAGGATCCAAAGTAGTGAACAATATTTTCCGTGTCATTCGCATCTATAAGATTTCGATAGTCGGATTTTCTCTATGTGTCACATTACGCAAAACTGTCACGAGCAAGTAGAAAAATAAAGTTAATATAACATACGAAAGAATCTCACTATGGTTATTGATTCGTATGTATCTTCGGCATTATTTCCAGATTATCATAGTTTGCTGCTCTTTTTACTACGCTATTTATTTCATATCTCGCACAAAGCTACTATCTTACTCACGTTCCATGTATTGACTTTGTGATAACACAAGCACTTTGATTTGACTATGTAACTAGTATCGAACCACAGCTCTGCAATTTCACTCTAGATACAATACTGCTAGGATCTGGTGTGGCTTGGGGCAGCAGTAAAGAAGACTACGCGAACAGTAAATTGATTGCCATAAATATGCCACATAGAGTGAGAAATGTGTAGAGTCCATGAAAGAAATATTCGAGAGCAATAGGAAGCGCAAGTGAGAATACCCTCAAGAGTATTGGGTGCCGAAATGGAAAAGAAAATGCAAACTACTGCATGAAGTCACATATCTAATGTCTCTTCAAAGGCCAATAGGTATGGAACAAATCAGCTCTGTTAGCGTGAGTATATGATACATATCTCTCGTACTCAAGAGACTAACGGGACAATGATTAATTCTATGCGACAATATATTAATCTGCCTCGTGAAACTCTTCCACTTGCGCTGCAGTCTTAATTTGAAATAGGAAGCTCCTAATTTATGGCTAGACAAAACTATCGCTTTGAGTTTTCACAAAGTACTACTATTTCGTCAGATTGACAGCTGCTCATCACCTGATATCAGCTTGGTCAGGAGATATCGTATTAGCTATTTAACGCGCTGTTATTCTTGGGCATAGCATTATATCGAATGGGAGATGGAAATGCCAACAGGCACCTCGATCTCAGTCATTAGTCAGGTAGGAAGTGAGATGAGCACTTTATTGCATGAAATTATCTATCAGTGGTCCTTTTAAACATAATTATTATACCTCAACATATGACAGGACAAGAAGTTGAATGTACTCTGAATAACCCTCTTCTCAGTAACAGGATAACGAAAAACACGATTGGGAAGAACAATACTACAGACTAGCTGAATACTCAGCGGGCTAAGGTTCGCGGTACACCACTGTTTCACATACTTCTCGCACACACACTAGTTACGATTAAGGGGAGAAGGATGTCCTTGCGAGAGGTTCTGTATATTTATTTTTTCATTGTATCAATATAATGAATATGTATGTACGCAATGTCCCGGAGCTATTATTATCGTGGGCTCAGTATAAGAAAAGTGTCAAATGTATATAATATAGTAAATAATAATCTAATAATAAATTTTCTCATAAAAATTTCTAAAATACTTAGATCGAATAATCAAGATTTATCATGTGCCATGGAGATATTTCGTTACTCTCTTATAGAAAGAAACCTTTCAACGTTAATTGAATTAATGACGAATATCTTAACTGAATGTCAGCCTTGGACGATTCTAGCAGTTAACCGAAGATAAACAGTACAGATTTGATGATGTAATTGGATGCGGACCTAATAGTCCAGATCGAAGTGACGAGGCTATTGATTTCTGCTTTCGGATACTAAGGAACACCTCCGAGGATGTACGTAAACCAAATCTCATACCCTTAACTATCGACGCACTATTCATGCGTAGTTCTGCAGTATATTCTGCTGCTTACACAGCCGGACTTTGATTCTCCTGGAAACTTCCTATGATGTGATTTTTATATCCAGTCACATCTCGCTCTACTCCACTTATAGAATGTTAAACCACGCAATAACTAGCTGTTAGTCATTATACACGCGCGCCTATTTCATTAGTTGTATTGGATACCTATCATTGTCTCAATAGAAAGTCACATACTTCATGTGTTATCTCTTACATGTGACGCATCTCTTATAGTAAATATATCAGGCAGCTCATCATAGGATTCTTTTTCTCAGGATGACCCAATTTACCGTATCTCGCTCGTACAAGTACTGTAAGAATTTACCTGTTTATTATGGTCATACAAAGTGGTGGTATTATTGCACTATCGCATTGTGAGTTCTTTCAGAAGGTAGGGTATTTGCATCTTAGAAATTACGGCAATAATATCTGAGAACACCTTGTGAGGAATTTGTGAATCGCTGCACTTCATGTAGAAGGTTTACAACTCATCTCTGCACGTTCGTTGAAGACTCTAAGCTGAGTTGACTACTAGATGGAGTACTCTCGATTAATTGGAAGTTAGGATTTCCACATAGATAAAGGGAGGCTCGATTGAGGACAAACTGAATATATACGTACATGTATTGTACAGACGTCGTCTTCTGTTGACGCGTCCATGTCTAGTACATAATTGTGATGTGGTAAATAGATGATGCTTGAGGTTCGTATAAAGGATCGTTCAACTTCGAGCTCGATAGTCAGCATATACTCTGTCAAATGGGAATCCATAAAAGATAGCTCCTGGACGTTGCAGAATTTGCGGTTACCAAGGATTTATACTCTCTTCGAAGTACGCAGTGCTCTAACGATCCTCCAGGTCACCAATTTGGATTGTGTCCAGTGAAGTGAGTCTGACAAGAAATTTCAACAGCCTAACCATACCTATCGTTATGGTTGCTATGCCATAGTCGTCGTTCCAAACATGCTTATAGGATACACTTCTATCTATGGTAACGGTGATATTGTGCAAGTATCCATGAATAGAGTTTATGTTCCAATTCATTCATAATAGTACGTAAATTGTAAGTAGATTACAAAATCCATGCAGAGTGGAAGTTTATTAGCTTAGAGTCCGTGACTCCTCATATACGAGTAACTCCATTCAATGTTTTATTATTCAGCGTAGTTAGAAACGTTCTCAAATACTATTATGAGAAAATATCATTCAAAGAAATGTGTTAAGCATATATTTGGAAAAACTGGTTACGACGACACAAGCAATTAACGATGCAACTCAAACGATACTCCTCAAGTTGCAACTATTCCTTCACATAGAGTATGTTAGATTCACAACTGTATCATTAATCTTGCATACTAGACCTCTTTCGGTTAGTCGTTGCTCTATTTGACTTTCTCTCTCATTTTGTTTGATTTATGCGATAAATCATTCGTGGCTATAATGGACTACATGTGTTGAACTATCCATCTTATGCTCTTGTAGACTGATGTTCCTCCATGTTGTATCTCGAGATAGTGAGGTGTAAAAGTCGTATGATTCTCTCTCGTGTGCTGTAGAAAGTCTTGCGGATCTCAATCTGTACGGCATCATAAGTATTCTCGTTTCGATTGCAATTAGTATATATAGTAGAAATAACAAGTATGTCAAAAATGTCGTTTCATAAAAATTGGTAATTATAAAAACTGCCATATTATGTAAAATACAATAAAACTGGCGTATAAAAATCAAAGTAAGAATTCTCCTCTATAAATGTCAACGCAGTATTATCGCTTTATGTCAACATTAATGATAAATATTTTGCTATGTAATCTGAACATAGCAAGCGATGATAATCTCAATGGATTAATATGTCTATTAGAATACTTATTTTGATGTAATCGCTGACACGAGCTAGAGAAAGCTCAATGATAAAGTGGGTTGTAATACACGATCATATGTCGAGAGTTATAAACCTAGCAATCTCAGATATGACAAATCAAACCCTTGCAATCCAATAAAGTTAGAATAGATGATGTTCTTCCGAGTCAGAGTCAATAGCTGAATAAACACTATGTACGTCCTATCCGAAACAATATAAAGAAAACCCGTTTGCAATTAAAGGAAATGTACTATCGCAGAAGAGGAGTTAATACAAGAGACTTTAAAAACAAAAATGATGAGAGAGAAAGTGGGAGGAAAAACAAATAGAACAAAAAGAATAAACTTTCCAGGAGAAAAGGAGAAAACGTACAAGAGCGAGGAGAGGAACTGATGAAGGGAATTTATGCAAAATCAAACTAGATTAAAATAAAGGAAAGAAGTTCCGAATGTTTAGAGCAGATAAAACAGGATCAACCAAAGTGGAAATAGAAAGATTACGAGAAGATAATTAAAAGATAAAGAAACAAGTACAAGAAGAAGGAGAAAGAGCCATAAAAATTATGAACCAAACGGCAAGAAGAAATTGAACAAATAAGAACTCATACCGGAATAGAGAAGACCAATGAGGACGAGCATGGAACAGCCAAAGAATGGGTTAAAACGCAAGCACTTCACTGGAAAACCAAATGAACGGAGGATAAGAAACACTCAAGAAGTAATTGGGGAATCACGTATCAGACATTATAATTCAGCAAATAGTGAAGAGGAATACCGAACCAGAGCATACCAAAAACAATGGGAACGGCGAAGAGAGAAGTCGACAAACTGAGAAATCAAGGCCAAAACCATCAAGGAAAATAAGAAGCCAGAGACGATAGACAGAAAGAATGTTTACTTCAGATAACTGATCAAGCAAGAAAATGGCGAATGATGCAAAATATTTAAGACGTCAACGCAAACATGAACATATTAGTTAAAATTAAGAGCACGAGATAGTATTTCGCAAACCAGAATAAAGAGATGTTACTGGAACAGAAGAGACTTTTAAACAAAAGAATACAACTAATAAAAACGGGAAAGAAAGAAAGCTGGATTAAATTAGAGGCGAGAGGGTGGAACAACATACAGTGAAGCCAGAAAAAACTAGACGATTACCCAAGAAGTTGCTTGAATACCGAAGATTGGGAGCTATGGAGCAGATCGAAGAGCAGAAACATACCTCGATGACTTATAGCAACCAAATACAAACATTGAATTTTAACGAAGGAATCAGAAGAATACAATAACGAGGCTCAGAAAAAAACAAACCAGCCACAGAAAATGGATCGATCAGTTAAATCAGAAAATATTAGAAAACACTAAATGAACTAACTGGGAGAAAAACGACAGAAACACAATTAGATGAAAAAATAACAGAACTCCAACAAGGAGGTGAACGGACACGAGGAGTGTAGTATTTTAAAGAATTCGCTGAGACATCAACTTGAGGCAAATGAACAGTTGAAGGACAAGTTGAAGCAGAAATAACAGCGGTAAAACAAGGATTGAGGAAAATGAGCAGGAATCTGCGAAAAGAGATTGAAAAAACTCAAGCGTTAGAATACGCATCAATTATAAACGCAAGTGCGAAGAGTTAACGAAAAATGTGATATCTCCCCTATCCTCTTAGACGAAGATGATCAAATTATCAAACACCTGCGTGAAGAAATAATACTTTGCAGAGACGACCACCACCTGCTCATGCCGTTATATCCGACTCGGAGAATACCAACCCAAGTACCGCTGACCCGATGAAGGATTCGGAGAGACGGACGAAACGTTGGTATAAAGTAAAAGGAGAGGAAAAATTTTAAAAAGTCGTAAAAACAATAAAAATAATAAAAATGATTTAAACAAAATTGAATCGATGTATATTAGGCATGAATTCGAATGAAAGAGAAATCCGAATTTTGAATCTAAGAAGACGGAAATGTATACCAAAGCCAATTCAATTAGTTACAACCAATCGAACAAGGACCCACTGAGTATTATAGTAAAAGGTGAGAGGCCGAAAAGAAAAGAATTGGCAAGAGATAGTGGACGGAACAAGAATCAGAAATCGCCCGAATAAATCAACAATAATACAATCCAAAACAGTTAGTCACCAGAACTTGTAGACTCACCTTACTGGAAAGCGAATATTTGACGAAATTGCTAAGGACGAGTACACAGTGAAACAGAAACCAACACACAAAAGAGCGCAATGGATGAATTACGGGAACCGGAAGAATCGGGAAACCAACAATTACCACAACTATCGGGATCAGAGGTCAACCTCGCGAACGGTTATATTCAACTTGATACTACTATCGGGAATGAGATTTATAAAAGGGCGAATGGTGAGCCAAGTGCGAACGAAATGTGTTGCCATACAAATTAAACAAAGGAATACTCCTGTCGCGAACAGCAATACCCAAACGCAAAAGCGCAAAATAGACCCCAAGGATGCTTAAACATCATCTGTATAAAATAACAAAATTGATTTCTTATATCCTAAAAGGATTGGCATCAACAGAGAAAATATACTCGATTTAGTTTAAAATGACTGTATCTGAATAGAGAATACTAAAAAAGAAATTGGGCAATGGCAATCACAAATCCGGATACGCAATTCCATTACTACCACTCCAGGAAAGGATATTTTGGCGAGAATCGTTGGAGAGAGTTATGCTATACATTACAAATGCGAAAAGACAATCGCAAAACTGCCAGAAAATTCAACAATTCAGAGATAAATGCCATAAATGAATTAGAAATGTAAATGCATAAAAGGAAAATCAGATTCGCCTCAGCAGTAACAAGGATGATAAATCCAGAAAAAATTTGTACCAAATTGTTCAGTTTGCAGTATGTATGACGGACCATATTCGAAAATAAGAATGAAGTTGGTTTACAATTTCCAACTCGAGTAAAGTAGCACCGCCAAAAATATCCTTGGACTTACAGAGTTTGGCCAGTGAAAGCAGAATTCAAACCAGTGGATATATCACAGAGTGGGATATACCAAAAACAAAAGATTCTGGATAGAGCCAGAGAACATTATTATTCCCAGCCACAAAGACAAGTTTATAATTATCCAATATTGTGGACGCAAACGGTAGGTAACAACTATTGCAGAGAAAACCTAACTAACGAATTGTACTATCGCCAGGACCATTTTCAACATTGCTACAGCTAATATGATGAAGCCATGTGGGGTAAGATTCTTAATCTTCGACAAATGATTGGGCAAGGAATTTTAGGGAATAATTCTCATCATTCAAATCGTAAGAGTGATCCTAAACACCAAATGTTAGCATGTTACGATATATATAAAAGAGAAAGAAAATCAACTGGAAAATGGCAATTGGATTCTTACCGTTTTAGCCAAAAAACAATGGTGTGTTACATGGGACACTTCAAAAGATATCCACAAGATAAAGAGATTAGTAGGAATTTTCTAACCAAAATGAAACGGTACCGATGAAAGAATCGGACGGGAAATTCAAAGCAATAATGAGATTAGAAGCCGAGAAAAAACCAAGAATGGAAGCGACAGGAGAAAACGAGCAACTGGAAGCGCATGGATGAACTTCAAAGATGATAGCAGCGATAACAGGCGACAATGACGAAAATCAAGGAGGAACCACAGATGCTAACTCCAAGAAGCAGCTCAAACAATGGGAAACCGGAAGACAAGACATTAGTGGACTTATTAACATCCACCACCAGTTATATGAATGTCTAAAGAAAGCAGCACTTCAGTAGAGGAAATATGCCGTAGAAAAGCACCATTACCGATACAAGACCAATTAACATTACGAAAACATTATCGGTACCATACGAAACCAAATTGGGCAGATAGTACAAGGAACCAGCCAAAGATCAAGAAGTGTGGACCAATATCCAGAAACTCGAACTATAGCCTTATGTTAACACGTTAGCTGCGGACCAAACATTACGATACCCATAGAAATAAATGGAGTAGAGATAAAAAGCAATGCATCCGATACCGGAGCAAACAATCTCAGCAATAAAAAATGGATAAAATACCAGGAAGATTTATGGCCATTGTATAGAAGAAGCTAACATGATGTAATAACTTGCAGCAAGGAATCAGTTAAGCAGTCATCCGGAAAATCTGGTCGATAACTCGAATATAAAAACGTGAAAAATCAATAGCGTACTTAGCATCATCAGGAGACAGCGCAGATTGTTATAATTGGAACAGACCTCATTTGCCAGAATTATTAAAGAAATAATAATTAGGATCTAGGGATCGATGGAGTCTGAGAGATAACCGACGAATATGCATGCTAAAATCAGAAGTGAGATGCCTTTCAGAAAAAAATAGTGGTGCCAGGGCGCACACAAATATTTGTTACGTGAATGTGAACGAGGGAAACCAGAGGTGAAATGATTTTCGAGCCTAACACAAATTTGAGAAAAGAAAGAAAAACTGCCACTAGCCAGAGAGGATAGTGTATGTAAACGGACAATAGTGAAATTTGACGAGAAGACAAAATAATTTACGAAAACGAAAGATTGGGTGAAACTAACACCGATATGGATATGAACTCCCAACAACAAAAATGAAGGAACGGAGGAAGAATTATGGGACGATCGACAGTCAAGCTATTAAAACAAAACCGAGGAAGGAGCAATTACAAAAAACTACTAATGGAATTTAAAGATATATTTGCAGCATCCGACTTAGTACCTCGTAACAAGCGATGTGACGCAACACACCGATACCATTAACAGATGATACCCCAATAACACTACGGCCTTATCGATTGGCAGAAGCTCAGAAATTCGTTGCCGAAAAAGAAGTGCAAAAGATGGTTAGGACGCAGGAAGTAATCAACCAAGTTGCTCACCATAGCAATTTCCAGTGGTCATGGTTAAAGAAAAAAAGACGGAACACAACGGTTCTGTAATAGATTATCGACGACTAACAATCAGTAACAAAACGGATACATACCCCGTTACCAACATAAATGAGATGTTGCAAACATTACACGGAGCAGCCATATTTTTACATCGTTAGATTTAAAAAAGTGGTTATTTGCAAGATAAAATGTCAAAGAGGAAGACAGAGAAAAAACTGGCCTTTACAAATCGGAAAGATCTGATATCAATTTAAAGAAAATGCCTTTCGGATTAACCAACGCACCCACCAGCTTTCATTCCAGGATGTATTGAACTTTGTAACTCACGGCATCAAAACAATGCTATGGTTATTATATGATGATTTATTAAATTTATCTAGTACCTTCGAGCAACATTTAAAAAAGATATACGAAATGTATTTCGTTCGACTGAGACAAGGAAAATTAAAGTTGAAACCATCCAAATGCGATTGGAGCAAAGCGGGAAAAAGTCACCTTCTTAGGACACATCGTGTCAGCAAAAGTTAAAGAACAGACCCAAGAAACATCGAAAAGATAAAGAATTGCCCTGTTACCAAAAAACAGTCCACACAGGTGCAAGAATTTTTAGGTCTATGCGGATACTAACCGAAATTTTATCAAGAGTTATTGCAACCATCGCGAACCAATACAAAAGAATTAACCAAAAAAGATACCCCGTTATAATGGAAAAGGAACAACAAACAGGCCTTTGAAACCATCTCAGAGACAAACTGATTCAGCACCAATACTCGTACACCCAGATTTTAAGAAACCCGTTTTTTGTTAGCAACAGACGCAAGCGGGATATGCATCTGGAGCAGTCCTAGGACAATTGGACGAGGAGAAAGAGAACGAGTTATTGGATATTTACAGTCGAACATTCAAGAGACATGAAAAGAATTACTCTGTGACTTGAAAAGAGAGGCATTAGCAATAATCCAAGCTATAAACACTTCAAATATCTGTTGTTTATGGGGTCACGAAGATTATATATCACTACAGGGGACATCAACCGTTAGTATGGTTAGGCCAAACACAAGAAGCCTCTAGTAGGTTAAATGAGATGGCAATTTGAGTTGCCAAGATTACTCACCATATATCAAATTTCAAATCAGAAAAGCCAACGCCAAACGCAGACTGTATGTCAAGATTTGTTATTGAGGGAACTAATGGCATCAGGATGTGAGACGAATATGCATTGATCATCGCCAGAAAATATTCGACTTCACAAAACTGAGAAATGAAGCAGAAAGAAGACGAGGAGTTGAAAACAATAATCGAATTTATGGAACTAACGATATGAAAATCTTCGACAACAACAGTAAATTAAGAGAGCATATGAAAAACACAGACATTCGATATACAATTAGAAAAGGGATGGTTATTATTTAATGGATGGCGAAAAAACGACTCATGTGTTTACCAGAGAGTAGACGAAAAGAGGTACTAATGCAATATCATGATGGAAAACTTGGAGGACACATCATGTCAGCAAAAAAGACGGAACGCAAGGACTACGCCCAAAAATATTATTGGCCCAAATATCGGAGAGGACGTAAAGGATGGATATAAAGAAATTGTCTGATTTGTGAACCAGAAAAAGCAACAGCAATAAATTGGAAAAGCACCGCTAAAGCCAATGCCAATTCCCACCAGAACCTATGACGATCGATCGCAATGGATGTAGTAGGACCATTACCGAAACCAACGATTGAAATAGCTACATATTTGGTAGTGAAGATTATTTATCAAAATTTCCGGAAGCATTCGCAATACCAGCACCAAAAAGCCAAAACAATAGCGAGAATCCTAGTAGAGGAAAAAAATGCTGTAATCTATGGAACACCCAAATAGATCCTAACGGATCAAGGAACCAAACTTATGAGCAGATATTTATAAAGAAGTAACAAATTACTTCAGAATTGCGAAATTGAGAACATCGGCCATACCATCCGCAAACAAACGACAAACGAACGATTAATGGCATATTAATCGAATGATGTCAAATTATGTAAAGCAGACACAGAAAAAAGATTGGGACAGATATATAAATCTATTGCCTTAGGCTTATAGAATGTCGATACATTCAGCAACAAAAATGAATCCCATTCAAATTGACTTTGTACGGCAGAGAATTGTAACATTGCCGACTAGAACTTAGAATACCAACCGCCGATTATCGCAGTTATATGGAAATTTGAATGATTATGTCAAGGGTTCAAAGATGCGAATGCAAGAGATCTGGAAACGGCAGGTATGAAATATCAGCATTTAAACAAGAAGCTATAAAAATTACATGATAAAGCGAGGACGTACGCGAGCATTAACTTTTCAGGTGGCGAGGACTGGTAATAATTTGCAACACTAAAAATTATCCAGGAGTAGCCAGGAAAACTACAAAGGAGTGGCGGTAAAGCGACTTATGGAAATTAATGTTACGTAAACGAGGAATAAACGCCGCGAGTTAAAATTGCGTCAATAACCCACTCACCAGCCTATTTACGTAAACGTGAGCAGAGTGAAAGCGATACCTAGAACGATAACAAGAGAACCAGAGAATCGAGGTATGCAAACCAGATCAAAAACCCAACAACTGAGTATAAACGGACTAACAATGAGTCGAAAAATAGAAGCGACATCAAATAACATTGCACAAGAACCCAAATCAGATGAACCAAAAATAACTTTAAACGCGACCCAAGATAACGTAGACAAGATGGATGCAATAGCGAAAGCCATCAGAGAAATAATGCCAGAATGGGCCGAAGGAAAAGGATGGATGAGAATAGTAAACAAGGCGGGAAAAATCGCAATGGATTACGCTAAAGGAGCTAGAAGTCCACTAGAAATGGACCGCATTAAAGAGAGGATACCCATGATCTTCACTATGGCAGATGTAGAAGGGAACGTACCTTTACATATTGCAGTACAACATAGAAACACTCAAAGGATAATAGATATAATCCAACTTATGCAGAAATGCGGACACACCTCAAATATACCAAACGAAGAGGGACAAACACCATTATTGTTCGCAGTTGCAGCAGATGTTTCTACAACAGTTCTGAGAGAACTACTAAAAACAGGATCATCGTTCAAAGAAAAAGACAATGGAGAAAATAATGTAATACATTATGCGCTGAAATCCAGACAGGCAAGTGCAATAAAATTTATAACCACCAACGCGACAATAAGAGAAAGAGAAATGATGGGCAAAACAATTCAAACACTATGGGAAGCTATCGACGCCAAACAAGACGAAGCAGCAGCTAATCTGATGAAATGGACCTATGAAGACTCATCACTTAAAGTATTCGATTTAAACTACATGGTAAGAAACAGAAACGTTCTATTAAAAGAAACAATATATACCCACTATCCATTTCCAAAGACAATAAAAGCAATGTTGAAATGGGAAGGACTGAAATTCACCAATCATCCAAAAGAAGCAATACGAATCGGAGATTGAAAGGAACAACTATTGATGATAATATACAGGTGGCATCGAAAGCAAATAAGATTTCAAGCGAGCAAACAAGAGATAAAAGAGATGGACGATATAAAAGCAAGAATAATAAAGGTATACGAGGAAATAATTGAAGTAATAAATGTCAAGGACGACATTTCAAAGGAAACCCCGGGTGGAGACAATAATGGAGAAGGAGGTAGTGACAGCAGAAAAAACCAAGATGATCAAGATACCAGACCAAATGCTAGAGACGAAAATAAATCCGCACAACAAGAGAAAAAGGAATCATCCAACGATGAACGTCAAGAAACGAGCAACAACAACAACGAGAGAAAACAAAACCAAGGGATGATGTTACATAATAAAAAGATACTACAACAAAGAAAAAATCAAAACCGACCGACCCTGCTACAAAAAATAATGATACTAATTACGTCCATCAAGTTAACGGAAGCTGACGAAAACATCACGAAGGAAATAAAATCGTTCAGAATACGAACAATAAATGAGAAAGAAATCGCAAGCGAAGGAATATGCTTACAACTGACAATGAATACTAGCATAAGTTGCCAATTCGACTCAATAGGAAAACCAGGAAAGATGGAAATACGATCCGAAAACTCATCATCATGTCAGACCACCAAAGACGTATGTAGGGATGCTACAAAGGATAGAAACGTAAGAATCCAAGTAGAGCCAGGGATAGGCAAATTACGAATATTAAACAGAGGAATAGAAACAATTGAATAAGTGTGTATACAAAACAAAGTTATCGATTGTTGGAAAATGAACATGAAAGCAGGAAAGAAATGCAAATGGGATAGTCTAGAGGGCAATGCAAAATATATAATATGTGTCAACAACGACATAATAATAACTTACACATTAGCCAAAACCCTGGGAGAGAAATTCACAACGCCAAAAGAAGAGCCATATCAACGTCGAGCACGAGAAAATAAAGAAATAATAATAAAAGTAGAATCAAACCCAAAGAATGGAGAAGAGATAATAGTCGAAAATAGGGGCAAAGAACCCATTACAAAAGTCTGTGTATTTGAAACTAAAAAGAACGAAACGATGAATGAAAGAATCAAATGTCAGTCAAATGAGAATATCAAAAATCAAAAATACCGCATCCCAACCAAAAGGAAACGTGGAAAGTATATAGTACACGTTCAGAAAGGAAGAGATGATTATTGGAAATCAATAACAAGAAAACTACTAAAATCGACTACGACAAAACGTCCAGAAAAAGAAACAAGAGAAGAACCGTACCAACGCCAGATTAGAGAAAGCAAAGCAGTAATAATAAATATAGAATCAAATGCAGTAAATGAAGAGGAAATATTAATTGAGAACACAGGTGAAAAACCCATCACAAAAATCTGTGTATACGAACCCAAAGGAAATGAAACAGTAAACAAAAGAATACAATGCGAAACAAGCAAAACTATGAAGAATCAAAAGTATCGCATCCCAACGAAAAGAAAACTCGGAAAATATGTAATAAACATCCAAAAGGGAACTCATGAACATTGGAGAACGATAACAAGGAAACCACCCAAGTCAAACGCGATAGAGCAACCTACAACAAGACAATCTGAGAAAAAACCAAGTAATGAGACATGGCAAAAAGGAATGATCATGGACGACAGCCACCTTTCAATTCACGAAGCATTACAACTCCAGAAAGCACTTAAAAATGTACAACCGAAGGAAAGAATAATGGAGACTACCAATGCAAGAGAAAACACAACCATGCAGCCTAATGAAACGAGTTACACGATAAAGATGATTTGGATAACAACAGCGGTAGTAAGCAGCGTAGTAATGCTGATAATAATTCAACTAGTAAGAACTACTAAATGCAGAAAGAAACCAACGAAGAGAAGGTTATGGCCAGCAGTAGAAAAATTCAATTACGATATCGAATTAGGACAATACGATGCAGAAAGAACAGAGGAATACGAGATCATAGGAAATTCCAGTACAAGCGGACTCTGGTTAAAAGAACCACCCATTATCGAAGCACAATAATGGTCAAATGAATTTGATGTATACCAAATAACGAATGAGAAATACGGGGATATACGGACATTACGTATAGAATCCCCGGAGACAATGGTGTAAGACAAAGAAAAGACCTTGTATATAGTGTAAAATATTATGTAGTATAATAGTAGTAATAGTATGTATATTTATATATAAATATTGTACAAAATGCGTCGGAGACAATAATCAAACAGAAATGAATGCCGATGAATTAATGATGTATTATAATCAACAGATGGATCCGAATAACGTGAATCAACAAAACCAAGTTAGAATACCACCGTTCACAGAAGTGATACAGCAACCAGCAGCTGCCAATGTACCCATAGAGATTGTAGAATTGGATCAGGGAATATACCAAGATCAAGGAATCGAGGCAACGTGGAGACGACAATGTGAATTAATGACACTAATAACTAACAATGCGCAAACTCAGTGGACAAATACTCACCTAGTATTAACGGAAAGTGTTAACAGAGGTCTACAATAAGCCATAAGACTGGAAGAGCAACAGAGGACCATATTACAATTGCAGAGAATAAATGAACAATTAGCAGATCAAATTAGATGGCAAGCTGATGAAATTAGAAGATTACGTAACAACCAGCAGCATGTAGATCCAGCAAGTTGGGTGGAATGGATAGCATCAATGCCAGAATTCACCCCAGAACCGGATTCAACAGTGGAGTAAAAATAAAGCGTACTTTGTAAATATGTATAAACAAAACGATAGAAGTAAAGCAACGTCGAGTAATCAGAAAATTTTTGTAGATATGCAGACAATCATCGAGAGAATAAGAGGAAGCGAGAATCCATCCGAAGCTACGAGACGAATAATGAAAGATAAAATTAGAGTGGTGAATGATACAAAAGAAAGATTAAAATGTTGCAAATGTAAAGAATTACTGATTGGAGCGAGACAGACGAAATGCGGATGCAGAATATGTACAGATTGTACGATAAAAGTGATAGAAGCAAAAACGTTAAAATGCCCTGGATGTGACGAAACGATTGAAGGAGATGAAGATCCCACAACAACGGATAAAGCCACCAACAAAGAAATCAATAATCTATTAGTCCAATGCCGAGTAAAGGAATGCGAATGGAAAGGATTGATGAAGGAAGCCGAAAGTCACACAAGTAAATGCGAATATAACGAGATACTATGCGAAAAATGTCAAACCAGCACAACAAAAAGGACTATGAAAGAACACCATAAAGAGTGCATCAAGAGAGAAGAAAAATGTGAATTCTGTGGAGCTATCGACGAATGGATAAAAATAGAAATGGAACATCGGAATCCAAAAGAGGAACAAATATGCGATCTATACGAAGGAATATGCACAAACAACTGCGACAAGAGAAATAAAGTTAAACTAAAAGAACATTGGAACGAATGTATCGGCAAACCAGTCAAGTGCCCATTAGAATTATTCAATTGCCAAGCACAACTACCAGTTGCAGAGATGCAAAAGCATATGATAGAAAATAGTATCGAACACACGGAAATCATGATAAAAACGATAGGAATGTTGGCATGGGAAGTAAAAAGCCTACGAACAGAAAATGATGCACAAAAGGCACTAATAAGAGAAATGTTAGAGTCCAGAAAGAATTTCGAGAGAAGCCAAGGAAATACCTCAAGAAAATGGCCGAAATGGAAAAGAAAATGCAACAGATGACCAACAGCCTAAAGGAATTAGAAACAAACAGCTCTATAGCGAGAAAACATCCTACAACACCATTTATATGGAAAATAACCGAATTCGCAGAAAAACTCCAGAGAGCAAAAGATGGAACACAGAGAATTTTAGACAGTCCACCGATATACAGTTGGGAGAACGGATACAAATTGGGCATTAGATTATATCCGAATGGAGATGGAAATGCAACAGGCACCCATATCAGTGTCTTCGTCAGAGTAGGAAGAGGAGATTATGATGAATTATTAACATGGCCTTTTAAACAAAATATGATACTAACAATGAAAGGACAAGAAGATTATCGTAACCCAATCAGAACAGGAAACGAACCACAGATGGGAAGACCAACAACGGACTGGAATACGGCAATCGGTACACCACGTTTCTATCCACAACAACGATTAAGAGGAGAAGGATTCTTGCGAGAGGATAATTTGTACATAAAATTAGAGAAGCCGGACAAGACGTTGTAAAGAAAAAAAGAAAGTGTAAATAATATGTAAATAAAATAATAAAAAATCTAATAAAAATCAAAAATATTACAAATAATCAGAAAAATCAGAAAAACAAAAAATTCAAAATAATGACGATATTAAGATGGCAAGCGGAATCAGCGAAGAGATAACAGTACAGATGAGAGAAGGACCAGATTCGATATGGACGAGACTATGGAAAAAACCAGAGGAAGAGGAAAAAATCAAAACCTTAACAATCGCAATTCAGCATTATTCCAGTTTCGACACAACCGGACGACCCTGGAAAATGAGGAAAGTAATTTACTCACAGAGAAGAGTAAAACACGAACAGCTGAGAAAAGAGGACCAAAGATACCTAACATTCAAAGACAATAAAGTATTTACTGACCGACAAAGTAAAGAAATGGCAGCACAAGGATTCTTTTTCTCAGGAACCCCCGAACTACAAGATGAAGTTACCTGTATTTATTGTCAAGGAAGACTATCGCATTGGGAGAAAGGAGAAACAGCAAAACGAGAACACCTGAGGAAATTTTCAACCTGCCCATTTAGAATTAATATCGACGTCGGAAACCAAGCGATAAACAGATTGGAAGGACTTCGACAATTGGAAGTAGACAAAGATGAAAAGGGAGGCGAGAAAAAAATAACGATAATAAAGAGTTTCGAAGATCCAGCAGAACTAATATGGGAAAAAGAGACTATAAAGAGAACATTCGAGGAGAGAATTAAAACCTTCAAAGGGAATCCAAGAGCAGCAGAATTTGCGAGTCAAGGATATTGCCAAACAGCAAGAGGAATAATGTGTGAAGGATGTAAAAATCAACAGCCAATACCAGATCAGAATGTCAAAAAGCTAAAACATAAAGGAAAGTGTATGTACAAACAGGAAAAAGAGTCAAAGAATATAAAAGTAATAATTACAAACCAGCAGGTGGAAGATATCTTAGATCGACCAAAAACGAGAACCATAATGTTATTATCAGGAGTAGAAACTCAAAAAATGAGAAAAATAATCAAAGAAAGGTTAGCTAATAATTTGGAATGGTACGACTCGACACAAGCAATAATCCGAGCAATCAAACGATACCAAGAGAAACCTAAAGAGAATCGTGACAAATCAATAATAAAAGAAGCCATTTTGGAGCAGCATCAATGCGTAACATGTTGGCAAAAGCATGTTGAAATAATTTATATTCCTTGTGGACATATGGTCACATGTGAAGCATGTGGGTTAAAAGTCGATATATGTCCAGTGTGTAGAAAGCCGATCAACGGACGGATCAAAGGATTCCGTTTCGCTGATCAGTAAATAGAAAACAAGAGCAAATGTGTAAAAATGTAAATAAAGATAAATGTAAAAACAAAAAATTATAAAAATCAAAAATCACAAAATACGAGATATGATGTAAATTATGATAAAATTTTGATATGATTGAAAAGAGAGAATAATCGATATTAATATTCAGAAAACAATTATGAACCTGAACGAGACAGAAAAGCAATTGATAAAAGAGGTTGTAACAGAAGATGAAGAGTTAAAACCAGCAATCAAAGATCAACCAGAACCAATAAAAGTAGCAAGTGAAGAAGTAGAACTATGGAGACAAAGAACGTTGCAATTAAAGGAAATGCTACTAATCGCAGAAGAGGAGTTAATACAAGAGACTTTAAAAACAAAAATGATGAGAGAAAAGTGGGAAAAACAAATAGAACAAAGAATAACTTATCCAGGAGAAAAGGAGAAAACGTACCAAGAGCGAGAAGAGGAACTGATGAAGGAATTTATGCAAAATCAAACTAGAATTAAAAATCAAAGAAAGAAGATCCGAATGTTAGAGCAAGATAAACAGGATCAACAAAGTGAAATAGAAAGATTACGAGAAGTAATAAAAGATAAAGAAACAGAGATACAAGAAGAAGGAGAAGAGACCATAAAAATTATGAACCAAACGCAAGAAGAAATTGAACAAATAAGAACTCAATACCGAATAGAGAAGACCAAGAGGACGAGCATGGAACAAGCCAAAGAATGGGTAAAACGGCAAGCACTTCACTGGAAAACCAAATGGACGGAGGATAGAGAACACTCAAGAAGTAATTGGGAATCACGTATCAGACATTATATTCAGCAAATAGCTGAAGAGGAAGACCGAACCAGAGCATACAAAACCAAATGGGAAAACGCGAAGAGAGAAGTCGACAAACTGAGAAATCAAGGGCCAAAACCATCAAGGAAAATAAGAGAGCCCAGAGACGATAGACAAGAAAGAATGTTGACTCAGATAACTGATCAAGCAAGAAAATGGCGAATAGAATGCAAAATATTTGAAGACGTCAACGCAAAACAATTTGAACATATAGTAAAATTAGAGCACGAGATAGTATTTCAGCAAACCAGAATAAAAGAGATGTTACTGGAACAAGAAGAGACTTTTAAACAAAGACGAATACAACTAATAAAAACGGGAAAGAAAGAAAGCTGGATTAAATTAGAGGCGAGAGGGTGGAAACAACAATACCAGGAAGCCCAGAAAAAACTAAGACGATTACCCAAGAAGTTGCTGAATACCGAAGATTGGGAGCTATGGGAGCAGATCGAAGAGCAGAAACATACCCTCGATGACTATAGCAACCAAATACAAACATTGGAATTTAACGAAGGAATCAGAAAGAATACAATAACGAGGCTCAGAAAAAACGAAACCAGCCACAGAAAATGGATCGATCAGTTAAATCAGAAAATATTAGAAACACTAAATGAACTAACTGACGAAAAACGACAGAAACAACAATTAGATGAAAAAATAACAGAACTCCAACAGGAGGTGAACGGACACCGAGGAGTTGTAGTATTTAAAGAAATTCAGCTGAGACATCAACTTGAGGCAAATGAACAGTTGAAAGGACAAGTTGAAGCAGAAATAACAGCGGTAAAACAAGGATATGAGGAAAATGAGCAGAATCTGCGAAAAGAGATTGAAAAACTCAAAGCGTTAGAAAATACGCATCAATTAGAAACGCAAGTGGAAGAGTTAACAGAAAATGTGGAATATCTCCCCTATCTCTTAGACGAAGAGATACAAATATCAAACACCTTGCGTGAAGAAATAAATACTTTGCAGAACCGACCACCAATCCTGCTCATGCCGTTATATCCGACGGAAATACCAACCCAAGTACCCGCTGAACCCGATGAAGGATTCGGAGAGACGGACGAAACAGTGGTATAAAGTAAAAGGGAGGAAAAATTGTAAAAAGTGTAAAAAGACAATAAAAATAATAAAAATGATAAAAACAAAAATTGTAATCGATGTATATTTAGCATGAATTCGAATGAAAGAGAAATCCGAATGAATCTAGAAGACGGAAAATGTATACCAAGCCCAATTCAATTAGTACAACCAATCGAACAAGACCCACTGAGGTATTATAGTAAAAGGTGGAGAGCCGAAAGAAAAGAATGGCAAGAGATAGTGGAGGAACAAGAATCAGAAATCGCCCGAATAAATCAACAACTAATACAATCCAAACAGTTAGTCAATATAGTGAAACGAAAACTAACATCCAGCATGCGAGAAAACAGAAATCAAAAGAGAGAAAATGAACGGTTGAGACGAGAATTAGCTGAGATAAAAACTCGTGTAGTCCTGGAAGACTATTGGAAAACAGAAGCGGAAAGGATGAGAGACAGCAGAAAAAGCGAACAAAGATATGTAATACAACTGGAAGATAGTTGTAAAGAAGCTAGATAGATAAAGCAAAATCATCAACAAACTCAGGATGAAATCAAAGCGCTAACAGAACAGCTCCAGGAAGTAAAACGAAAGTTGGAAAAGCAAACAGCTAAACGAATAAATGGTAAACGCCAACTCAAAAGAAAACAAACAAAAGAAAGAAACCTTCAAATAAAAATCCATAATCAACAAAGAATAATTAAAGAAAGCAAATAACGACTAAAAAAACTCCCAAAACTAACCGAGCGATTAATAAAAGCCCAAGTCCTGATAATGAGATTTTCAGAAAACAAAACTAAAGAGGAGTGCGAGATACACTCAACCATGGAAAAAGAGAAAGAGTAAAAGGGGCTAAACTCCACTGTAAATAAATGAAACAACATTGTAAATAAATATAAAACTGATTATTATATATCAAAATAGAAGTCATGAACCCAAAAATGTGGATAATGATAATGATAATGATAATGATGAGAGAGTGTAATACTGAGAACCCGTTGGAGAAATGCGAGAAAACCCAACCCTTCAGAAGAGAAGACAGCACCTGTGCTGATTTCAAAGAAATTTGCAGAAACCCCGACAACGAGGAATGTCAACAGATAAACCTTCAATGCATGCAATGCCCCACGAAAGAGATCAAGGACGAATTGAAACAGAATATCGAAAAAACCCAAGCAATGGTACAAACCCTATTGAAAAATAATGACGAAATATCCAGAATAAAAAATGAGAACCGAGAAATAAAGAAAACCCTAGAAATCATCACCAGACAAATTCAAAAGAAGGCCAAAGCAAATCCCAATAACAAACCAATCCAAGAAATTCAAAGAATCGTCCTGTCAATCAAAAAGCAACCAGGAAAACAAGGCGAACAGAAAAGTGAACCTAGTACAACAACCCTATCAGTGGAACTTGTCCTACCACTTAGTATAACATCAAACATGATACTTCTAATATGCTGTCTCATCCTCGGCCTAACGAAAAACCAACAAAGGCAGAATACCCCAATTCAGAAATTCAGAAGAATGATCAACCAAATCCGAAATATCAACAAAACTAACGAAACTTCAAAACTCTCGCATATTTCCATCAATCACCCTTCAAGATCAACCCAAAGAGAAATCCAGCTCGAAATTGAAACCCAAGCCGTCAGTGATTCGTTCGAAACCAAATATAACTGATTTACATTGATTAACATTGATTTGAACTGATCTTACTAACTTACATTGATTCACATTGATATTAAAACTGAACTGCCAATTTTATTTGATTACATACAGTAGCCGGACCTTAAGTCCATCTTTATCTTGATATTTCGTTACTCCGTAGACACTTTTTATGAATGTGAATGTTGAAAATGAAAATGTATATATCATTTTGAAAAGACAATTGAAATTGCGGGTCGCAATTTTATGGACCTCCGAGTGTTTTATGTTGGGCCAGAACACAAACGGCCTTGAGAAATGTTTAAATGGATCGGTAGCACACATGCAAACATAACAAGCAAATTCAAAATAAACCTACTAAAACACCAATTAAACCCTACCAAATATGAGGAAAAAAGAGAATTAAATATAAAATAATAAACATAAAAATAAATTAAAATAATAACAAAACGCAACAAGATCCGCACGATACAAACACAAACATAACAAGAAAACCCAACAAATTCGACAAAAATTGATAAATTAATAAAAGTTCATGAAAATGAAATTTAAATCAAAGAATTTGAATTAGAAATAATTCAATAAAAATTCTAAATAAAAAATGATTAAAATAAATTGAAAAATAATAAAATTAAAGATTAGAATACACTAGAAAATAACAAGGTCGAATTTTGTTTTACTACATCAAATTTAACACGCGAGGTTAGGGACAGAAAATAGGTATAAATACCGATTCATTTTCACATTAAAACACACCATTTTTCAAACCAAAAATTACTTTTGAGTTTTGTTTAAAAATCTATTACGAAATTTTTAGGTGAGAATTAGTTTTATTTGGAACTCTCTCTCCACGTCACATCCTCGCAACCTCGGTAGAGCTCTGCTTGGATGTCGGCGTGGGGGAAGATGTATTTTTATGAAATTTTTGATTGAATGGAATGAATCAAGTAATTCTGTATTTTGCTTTTAATATATATTAATAAATATTTATGATGTTTAAAATTTGTTTTTCTTAAAATTAATTAAACATTTGTCGAAATTTTTCCGGCCCACAGCCAACACATATCGCAAGTTAGTAAAATCTACATACAACTCAGACTCGTGTAAGTGCGTGGAATATCGCCAATGATCTGTGCCCGTGAAGACCCGGCGTGCGGAACGCAGGGTTGGAACGTCAATATTATCCCATATAGAAGAAAGGAGAGATAAGGAAGAGGTCTTTTGGCTGCTTCCTCGTTTCTCGGTTTCTTTAAATTCGACCTAAATATTTCATACACGGCTCAAAATCATCACACCGAGTAGTCCAGTGGGCACTCATTAAATATAATATGAACATAAAATGCGTTTAAGGCTTATTAAAGGGAAAGGTTACGGGGAATAAATTAAAATGAAATCATTGCTATGAACATGAAATTACTAACGAATTAACTTAACTTTGGATAAAAATTCATAAATTAACTCAACTTTCTAATAAAATGGGAAATTTAATCAGGTTCTGAGTCAAAGCATAGACGCGTTTTTGTTGATTACCGTGTAATAAATGAAATCATTTAAAATAAATCCACTATAGTACGGTTTATAAGACCAATTCTAAATATTAAGCGATCATACCACCCGAATAATTGGTTTTATATAAAAAATCCCTGAAGTAATCATCGTAAACTGTTAAGAGCCATTAAAAATCTTTTACCATAATCATCATAAACGTTGTAAAGAGATTACTTTAATATTAAACATCTTGAAAACGAAATTAAAGCCATAGAAACTTTATTTTATTAAAATGAAAACACCCACTTACTAAAATTAGGCATAAAATGACGATTAAAACTCCAGTTCAATCATACCGAGATGAGAAAGATACAATCCAGATGGCAAGCAGAGTAGTTTGATATTATTAAGTTAGGATCCCGTCAGAACCAGAACCAATTTTCATTATCATGATGGTGAACAATGATTGACAGAATCAAATCTGAGTAAGTCGCGACACCAGAAGGTAAATAAATCCGACGAAATAATTTTTGCGAACGAGGAAAATCCCCTGAAATTTGCACCGAAATTAATTAATTAAATATATACGATAAATTACCAAATAACCAGAGAGAGATAATGAACCGACAAAACTGTCCAATAAATCAACTGGGCGATCGATAGCGAAAAGAAAATTCCAAAATGTACTGATTCCCTGAATTCACCGCATTACACGCTAAATGAGAAATGCATTATAGTAAAAGTTAACTCATAAAACTTACCCGATAATCCACAAAATCGCAATCTTAAAAGTCCACTCGCCTAAGACGAATTTTGTAAACTGATAAGCTACAAAGTAAACAATATTACCTCAACGAAAACTCGCCGACATTTCCGGCGATGTAAACATCCACCTCGTTGTAGTCGCGTTGCAATCGACATTCACATCCTGTCCATCTGATTCGATCATCCAGCACACCGTACCAATATATCCACCGACGATAGTAGAAAACACATCATTTTTAAATAACTAAAATCATGGATTCACTAAATGGTTCAGGTGAAGATCCAAAAATCCATTCTCAGGATATCGCAGAAGCTCCTTTGACGAGTAAGTTTGATTATTTCTAATAACAAGATTGTAATTGTACTTGAGTCATAGAAAACAGGTCTGAATCAAAATCTTATCGTTTTTCCCCGCCAAATGAAACGCACGAGCCAGTAAGCAAACTCTTCGAATTAAATATGATGACCAAATAATTCCATACCTAATGGTACGTTGTGATATTCCCGCACAAGACCGATTGCCAACACGACAAATCCCTGACATTTCACTGTTGATTACAACAACCAATTCCATTGCTATTAAATAACATTATTCGCCATCATCGATCTCATTGATCTTCCGCGTTATAAATATTCGAATTAACAATTTCTATTCCGGTTCCCATCACCTAAACAACCGCTCGACGATCATTTTTTGGAAAACGAATTTCTTAGATATTTCATCTCAGTAATCCAGGTTAAAATTCTATCTCGTAAAATAAAATATTGACATTACGATCTCTCCAAGTATTTTTTTTCTTTTATTTATTTTAGTCGAATCGATAGATCGTTTTATTATTATCATCCCTACATTCAATTCAGGTAATTTAATTACTCAATAAACCGAATGAGGAACTTCTCTCGAATAGACCCTTACGGCATAAGAATGCGTAACCCCAGTAGCTTTAGAGTACCGATTTCCCTGGTTTCCAAATACATACCAGATCTGTTAGTAACACACGTCCAACTTCGAGTTCCATGAGGGTTAGCGCATTTAACAATTAGTTAATTCAGTTTTTTCTTTAAACGACGAGGAATTTTATATAATCGAGAACCACAAGATAGCCAATCCAATCTAAAATGCCAAGAGAAATACTGAGTAATAACGCTAATCTCACCAATTTTTCTATTCAGGACAATCTGGAGCTATCGTTGAACTCCCCGCTCATATCGTGGAGCAATGGCGGCAGGCATGGAATCGAGTGTATCGAGAGCGATGCCACAACAGGCCAGAAGACGACAGGCAGGAGGATATCTCACCAGAAGACTTTATGCGACAGTTCAGAAAACTGTCTGATGAACCAAATCCATCCCAAGATATACTAACTCAGGCCCAAGAACTCCTGGAAGGCCTCCTGCAACACCAGCGCCATGTCGAGGCTGCTGTGGAGCGAGCCACGAGATACCTGGCCAACGTCCAAGATGACCTGGTGACAGGGCGTCTAGCGAGTACCTATCCACCTCCCCCGAGACCGACCCGAAATACCAAGAGGCCAGTGTTTGTGATCCCTGGTTACTCCCCGGAAGAAGGGATCAAGCGATTCCGCGACGACAAATAATCACCTGAAATAACGACAATTAATGATTGGGACGTTTTGTTATTTAATAAACTATTAAAAATCTAACTTTAAAAAATTTTCTTTGTTTTATTTGAATTTGTTTCGCAACTATGTTTGATATTAATCACACTTGTCACCATAGAAGTCATCACAGAAATTCAACCCTTATTATTCTAGAAATGGACCCCGTGAAATTACTACAAGCCGAATTAACTCATGCGAGACAGGCCAATAAGAAACTCCATGACCAACTCGTCCAAATAATCCGGGAAACCCAACAAATTAAGGCGACGTGGATAGAGCCAAAGAGAGTCAAACCGCTATACCAAAAACTGGCCGCGACGAAAGAGAGATGGGCGGAAGAAAAGCAATTGGTCCAAGGACTGAAGACTCAAATCAGGGGGCTAGAGGTAGCGTTGTCCGCCTGTCAAGAGGGAGCAGCGGTGACCTACCCTTTAGTCTTCGCCCCTGCTCAATTGGCCTATCGCGAAGCGAATATTACCCCATCTACAACGTCAACTACTACCGCGACCACTACTCTAATCACCCCATCAACAACCAGTCGTCGACCTGGACGTAAGGAGCGGGCTAAGCGACGAGCCGCTCGAATTTCAGATAAGCTTGGATTTTTATAGCTCATGTATTTAATAGATAAATAAAGCAGGATAGAAGATCGTTGTTCATATATATTGTAGTTTCTGTATACATCTTGTTATATTTATATCATCTTAGTGGTTTGAAACAACATTGTAGAAGGGTTTAAATAAGCAGTACCACCCATTTTGTTTCCAAACTAATGTCATTAAAACAGTTAGATAAACGATAGAAATTTAGACGCAAGGGGACCAAATAATTTAAAAGCGAGCATAGGTCTTCTATCGACAGCTCGTTGGACCCAGAGATCGTTCGGTCAATTATAGTGTTAGCAATGACGCTCAGGTTTTGCGGACGATCTACCCACTCGAACACAGTTCCAACGTTGCTTAGCAACGGGTGCTGAGTGGTAAGCGAAAGGATATTTGTATGGGGTTGTCTGGGTAACAACCATACAGTTTTAAAAATGTCAAAACCCAGTAACCCACCATGATGTTATACTGTGCTACCGAATACCAATTCCTCTACTCACAACCATAAGATGCATTTCATAGTAGATCAATTTGACCAAGTCGCATTTTTCAAGTTTCATTGCTTATACATCGAAAGAAGACGCTCTTATAGTAAATAAAATCCTGGTGAAACAAAACAGGAATCTAAGTGGCAATGACAATATTTCTATCAACAATCGAAATACTCATTTAACAAAAACACCTTTGAAGAAATTGGTTATAACAATAATAAAATAAATTTGCAACAATATTCAGTGACGGATACTGACTTTTTATTCTCCTTCTCAAATAGCTTAAAGCAAAAACAAAACAACGAATCTTTAGTAAGTGAATATTGTAACCAATTTCTATTTGTTACTTCACCATTAGCAAGTATTTTTTTATAATGGTATTTGGAAAAGTTTTGATTATTAGAGTCACTTGGATATGAAATATCATGAATTATTTGCGATCAATTTTGAATAGTAATGAAGCGTACCGTGCCAATGCATTTTGTTGGCCATCTACTAGGATCCATGTAGTCGTATATTAGTGTTAAATTGTTTTCACATTCCCTATTATTTTCATTTAAAGGGGCTTCAGTATCCATAGAAGATTTCCGATTCTCTGTAATGCAGATATTTTCCCTAACAATATTATTATTTTGGTTTAACCATGTATTAGAGTGATCAGCTTGGCTTTGTTTTTCTTTCGAAATATATTTTAAAAGAGCGCCGCTTTGCTTTGCAATTTATTTTTCTTTCTCATATCTTATTTTCCGATTTTCACAACCAGATAATTTTTTGTTTTTCTTCCATATCCATCATAATGCTAAACAAAGAAAAATAATAATTTATATTTTAAAAATTATATAAAATTTAACGGTCGAAGAAAACTTACTTCATTCACAAATAACTATTTCACTGAAAAAAATTAATTTTTCAAATGAACACCAATTTTTTTATAAAATACATTAAAGAAACTTCAAAATAAATACATATTTAAATTGCTAAATAAAATCAAGTGACATTCAAAAAACACAAAATATTACTTTGGTGATCATGGGAATTTCTTTTATTAATTTCTTATCTAACAGCAAATTGTCGGGCTTAATGTCTTTGTGCAAATATCCAAATTTTTGCACCACATCAAATTACATGGCGACTTCCGCGATATATAATTTAGTTATTTCTTCTGGTAAACGATCATTGGATTTTCACAACAAAAATCTTGTATAATGGGCGACACTAGTAATATTCTAAATGATAATTATTGACATTAATCACTATGTCTGATTATATTCAAAGAATATACGATACAAAAAATAAGACGAATCTTTATGTTGAACCTTCTTTCACTTGAAACCATGGTAGATAAAATCTTAGAGATTCGACTTATTTTCTTGCCTTAAAACCAAACTTTGCAAACTTATTTGATGTCCAGTGCATCAGGATAAGTGTATAACAGTGTTAACTTGACACTAATTTTACACTTACTTGGCGCAAAGAAAAATCTGAGCCCCTCCTTCATAGTACTGATGAGAGCCATTAGCGCGAAACTAGTATACTATTGGGAAATGTACTGGATATCACTTAATATATGGGATAATTATTGAGCCAAAATTTAATTTGTATTAGAATTATAAAATTAAGTATTGTTATAAAATACTTACAAAAAGCATGTAAACTGATTTTATTTTAAATCGGAAAGCAATTGAAATTTAAGTTATGATAGACGGAATAATATTTAAATAATTATCCCGGAAGGCAACCTAATTTTCTTCCAAAATTTGATTTGCATAATTAGGAACCAAAATATAGTCGTAGATTTCCATTTTGAGGTAATTGACTTTGATTCAAATCAAAATCCCGAACCAAAACATATGTATAGAAGGGTATTTGATTTCAAATTTTCAAAAGATATTTTCCAATTTAGGTTTTTATCCAAATAAACCATATTTCTCAAAATAGATTGCATAAAGGTAGTACCATAATTATCATTCTTAAAATCTTGAATATGCGTTTCGCGATAATCAGTGTTTTTTGATAAAGATAGAAGTAACATTAAAATGTTTGAATATCGAATTTGATCCATTATATCGAGTTTCGGATTGAAAAGTAACAAGCATAAAATTAGGCATTCTTTTATCTTTAAATATTTGTTCTTTATGGAAAGAGTATGCACCTTGACCAATAGCAAATGAAACAATTTCCTTGGTTGTTAATGGATAAATTGTGTGTTTAGAATTGAGACCGATTTGATGACCTGCTAATACTGACGGGTCTACTCGAACTCGTCTTACAAATAATTTTGCATCAACTATTTGACAAACTGGTTTCCCAGTTGCAAAAGTTAATGATAGTGCCGAATCAGATTTTATTAAACGCAAATAAACATTAACACTTGGAAGTAAATATTTTGGCTAGTCCATGAAATCAAGTTGTAAAGATGAACACATGATGAATAATCTAGAGTTTTTAATCTAAACCTTTCTACTGTCATCACTTCCATAACCCATAGTAGAAAAACAAGTATTTTTAGTATCAGAATTATAATTTAAAATAGTTTCAATTAAAGCTTTGGTACAACATCTGAACCATCAAGCAAAGGTTTTCTATTTTTATCTATGACTTTTATTTGAACATTTAATAAAGTATCATTCAAATCCAGATATTCAGTTTAAGAACCATTAATATAAAATTCAACATTTAAGTTTAAGAATCAGATGAGAAAATCTTCCAAGTGTTCACAACTATCCTGATCCGTATTGTTTAACAATAAAATATGGTAAATCATTACCATTTTGGCTAATACAATACATAAAAATAATATCGTTATGAGCCATTTAATTTACGAAAATGTAGTGTCAAATGAGATTTAATATCTTTTGAAAGGTTTATCAATTTTCAAGAATCATCCCTAATATTAATTTCTATATTGTTTATAATAGAAGTTGAAACACGTAAATGTATTGGATTTTCGATTTGGATTTGCACAACTTCATCATGTTCATGTTTTTCAATCCATACAGATTTTAATAGAGGAAAATTTGAATCACCAACAATAATAGGATCTATTATGTTTGTATAAATGAATAATTGTTTTATGAAGTTTAATTAATTTTGATTTATTTGATCCTTCATTAATTTTTGCATCTTGTAAATATCTTTGTATTAATAACCCTAATAATTTTATCAGGTTTTGTCAAACGTAATTTCATTAATATAAGTATTCAGTGAGAATTTGAAATATTAATCATCTTTAAATTCAAACTCTATGAAAATAAATACACAATCTTGAATTAAATATGTTTGTAATTCATCGATTTTGAAATGTATAAATCTTTAAATATAAATGCATATGGTTTATTAAACAGGTAAAATATTTTTAATCAAACTGTCTCAATTTGCTCTCCAACTTTAGTAAATGCTGATAGTGGTATTTGCAACGTATCAGTTCAAAAACACCGGGAAATCCCTCTATTTAATTTCAAAAAATTCTTACCTAACTTACCATACTTTACTCTAGGCACCTTAATTTACTTAAATGTACTCTAATGTACCCTAATGTACTTTAATTTACTTTAATTTACTTAAATGTTCTCTAATGTACTTTAATTTACTTTAGACCCTTTCATTTACTTTAATTTCCCTTAATGTACTCTAATTTACTTTAGGTATTTTAACTTATTTTTATCTAGAGCCTAAATTTGCCTATGAAAATTGTGTGACAAAATATTACAAGTGTCTTTATAACAAGCTTATAAAATACCCTGACAATTTTTATCGGTATGCGATTCAAGCCATTTTTATTTTATAACTATATTTACCTATAGAAAATATTGAGACAAAATATTGAATTGTTTTTTATTACGAGTTAAAAATACCCATGAGTATAGTGTGACCATCGTAGGCGATTTGAGCCAATTTTAATTTTATCCTTTTTTTATCGAAAGTCAAAAATACCCCCTGACTATAGTGTGATTGAAAAAATTTTGTGGATGAAAACAAACATTTATTCAAAAAAATATTTCAAACAATTTTATTTCAAAAAATTCACCAAAATTTGAATTAAAAAAATCCGCCAAAATTTGAATTTAATAAAATTGCGCAAAAAATTTCAAAAAAAATGTGCACGCACACAATTTCGGATTATCTTGATTACATAGTTAATTTTATAAAAATTTGACAATGTTTTTAAAACAGAAAAGTTTTGAAATAGATGAAAATAATTTTGACAATTTGAGATATTTTTCCTATGGGAAAGTTGAAACATGATAATATCCATATATATATATATATATATATATATATATATATATGTACCTACTCGTAATAAATAATTACTCGTAATCTTTAATCCTAAACTTGAAGTTTCTAGAACTTCCATTTGCGACATACAGTCATGAGTGACCCAAACTGATTGAACGTTTTACCTACAATTGTTTCAGTTTACAAATTATGATCAAATTTTGTAATTTAACTTTGACCAATTTCTACATAATTGCATTACTTGAAATTTCCAAAACATGCAAAGTTTCTATGTGAACACAATAAATAGAAATTTGCGCTAAAGAATAAAGTAAAATAATATTTAACCAAATCTATCAACAATTGTAAATTTATAAGAGTTTACCAAATAATAAAATATTTCAATGATAAATTTCAAAATAAAGCTTAAATTAATCAAAAACATCGGAATGTGTGAATTTTTATTTCTAAAAATGTTAAAAATTAATATTTCACCAAATGTTCATATAGAGTCTTTGGAACCGAAATGTGGTAAATTAAACTACAATTGAAATGTTTTATAGACACAAAAATACTTCACAGTTATTAAATCTGGGGTATCTTGTATCAGAATTGTAGCACCAAGCCTGAGGCCCCCCATAGCTATCTATACAATAGTTATGAGGTTTTCTGTAATTAACGTAATTTTTATTCGGATAATCTTTCATCCAGTTTTGGCAAGGAACATTTCCATTATTTGTTGTTAAAGTTCCGTTATAGTGTTGATTTTTATCAAATTTGCAACGATATCCTACATAATGAAGAAATATATACAATAATAATCATTGTATGAAAATTGTAAGTAAGTTAAAATATACCAAAATGTACTGAGATACACTTTTTATAATGGTAAAAAAATCAATACGCTTATAAAATAGATACATACAAACTCACTTTGTTGTTGATAAAGCGAAACAAAATATTTAATAATGCACACAAAATCAACACTAAATTAAAAATGCATTTAAACATGAATATGTAGTAATGGTGAGTTGAGCTATACTTCTATACTTCTGAGCTAGCTTCATTATAAACATATCTAGAGAAAGAAATGGCGGAAATTTTTAATTCTGAGGATTCTGCTCCGCGTTTTTGTTTAAAATTAAAATTAATTGAAGATTTCATAAGTAGTTAACACATTTCTGTCGAAATGTTTTCATTTCGTGTAGTTGAAGAGAGGATGTTGTAAGATTTAATCATAAGTAAGATTTAATCAATCTATTATTTATATATAATTTTAGATATCTTTTCTGGATTCTCAAAAACACCTGATGCACTAACAAGAAAGCATAAATTGTAAAGTTTATTTATAAGTTTTAAAAATATAATATTGTTTAAGAATTTCGGAAATTAAAGAAGTCTGAAATATAGATGCCATGGAAAATGGCAAAAATTATTTCAACTTTAGTAATTTATTGGGAATAACCAAAATTTTAATCAATTCAATTATTTTTAAATATAGAAAATGACTACAAGGTAAGATATGCGGTAAAATAAAGAATTTTCTGCTTTCAGAAAACTGCAATGTATCGATGACAACCATTTAGCGAGTTTGAGAAATCATTTGATAACAATAAAACATAAAATGCTTTTTCGCTGTAAAAAATTCAGATTACTTGATGGAACTGAGAATGCAATATGTAATTTGGATTTTAAAAGAAGCATGTACAGCAAAGTCTTGCACGGGCCGGGAAAATTTTTACCAGACCGAACACGACTCTTCATAATATATTAATGTCCGAACCTGATCCGACCCAAAAAAAATAAATTAGATTTTCAAGTGTATGGTTTTTAAATGCCGTCATTTTGACTAATTAAAATTAAATTTATTTAAGCAAGGAAATTTACTCACCTAAATTTTATTTTAATTCAATCATCATTGATGCATATAAAATTATATTAAAAATTCAAAAAAAAAGTTTTGATTAATTTTTAAAATAAAGCCTGGGTATGAGCCGAACCAGAATGAAATAAGACAATATTGGCCTGCCCAGAGATCGTGCAGGTCTTCAATGGACAGATACAGAATTAATTTATGAATGGGGTTTAAACAATTATAAAAAAGCCAGAAACGGAAAAGTAACGAAAAGAAGTAAAATGGCATTGACTATACGCATCACAACCGGCAACCAGAAGTCAAAATATCTCTTTCGCTCTAGCAATTGGCAACTATGGGCTAATACATAAAAGATTAATAGTATTATAATATTAAACGGATACCTACCAAACATATTTAGATGAAATTACGTCTAAATTAAATTAAACGATAATGTTTCTATTCATGAAAGTAATATCTGAAAATAATTTCATTGACAAAAAAACGTCCGTACCTGACTCCGATTAAAAGAGTGTTCAGTTTCATGATTTTTAATCCAGATTTAATGTTTTGCGTGAAGCACTATAAAGGGAGCTGTGGAAAGAAGATGACAAGAATTCGATGAACCATGTTGTGCATATTCAAAGACCCTTTCCGATCGTGTTTGAGAAAAATACATTTTTTGAGATTAATTTGTTTTTTATTACTTCAAAATAAATGTAACCTACTTGACATTAAATTAATTCCGAAAATAAAATAGATAATTTCCTGAAAATTAATAATCCATAAGATTTCTTCGAAGGTGAATAAAGTTTAAGGACTAATAGTAGAAGTGAAAATGACTGAAACTTCCAAAGAATAAATAAATAGTTACAATATTTCCATTATAAATTTGATTAGTACTTACTTTTGTCAACAGCGATTTTCATTTTGTGATTGTCAACAATATAACTTTTCATACTGTAATAAAGGCAGAGAATACATTCACTATTATGCATATAGTAAATATATTCTGTACAACTCGTTTTGGAGTCCAGACATATTTGTGCACATAAGGCTTCGGAAATTGTGAATCTAGGATTAGTTTTATTTTCCAGATCACAGTTCGTAAAGTTTGGTAAATTGGCATAGCGAAAGTTTTCAAAATCTAGATAAATGAAATCAAAGATAAAGAGTTTTAAATCAACACTTTAAAGATTATATTCTCTGGTAATTTGGTTCCCTGTCCTGGAGCTCTCGAATGAATTTATGGGTTAAGTAGGTTGAAAGTGACCCCTTAGTACTTGCTGTAGCCCTCATAACAGCTTAAATCTTTATAGGCACTGGTTTACACTAGTGTCAGAGGGTTTTAATAAATTTCAACATTTCTTGTGTTAAAGGAATTAATCGGGGGTAAATATTGAATGTGTGCAGAAAATTAAATAAATGTATCTTTATATCTGGTATTTTAAAAATTACTGCCAGTAAATTGTAATTTTACAATGTAATTGTTATTAGAAAAGTTACAGTAATTATAGGATTTTTAAGATTTTTATAGGTAAATTTAAGAACAATACTAAGTGGATTTAACCTTTTCATCGATGATATGAAGGAATTTTGATATTTATTAAATTATAGCATTTTTAACCTTTTTTATAGGGTTGCCATAATTCTTGGACTACAGACCGGGACAATATCCCATCCCTTCTTGTTACACTGCACCCACTAAAAATTAACGACATCAAAAATTTTATCGACAATCATACATTTATTATGAAAAATTGCACAATCTTATAAAAATTAATTTAAAATATTTGAAAGACAAAAAAAACTTATAGAAGAAGTTGATAATAAGTATACCCATAGCAAAAAGGTTCGATAAATGGTGAATCAGTAATGACTTGTGAGCTTTCTGGCACAGTCGCTTCGATGCGTCATTCTTCAGCGGACGTTTTGGTATAAAGCGTGTGGGCGATGAGCCATTACTGAGATATAACAAAAACAATGAGTCATTGACAAACGTTTTTTGTTATCGCAATTGCCTAATTTCTATTTTGGCTTTTTTACAAAACCGATGTTTCTGAAATATTTATGAAGAATAGGTACTTGATTCAAATTTGAATTTTCGATACTACGATCGTTAATATTTTCAAAATATTTTGATTTAATTCGTCCTAAGTTTTAATTCTCTTACTGATCCCATCTTAAAATTTTTTAAAAATATACGGATCTCTAAAAAATTCTGCACAGACCCCCTCTAACTTTCTCAATGAGGCAATTGCGATCACAAAAAAAATCTTTTTTGACTGAGGAAAAAAACTTTGCTTAAATATTTTGCTCTAAATTTTTGATTAATCATACTTTTTATTGTTTTCGTTTTACGGAGCATCTCTTTTTCCCATTTTATATAATGATATATAATTATATGATTTCCTATAAACTAATCTATGTAGTACTGTATTATTTAGGAAACTATTAATCAATTTATAATTGAATAATAAAGTATTGTAATAAACCAGGGGTCTTATTCACGATTTTAGATTTTCTAAAAGTGTACTATTCCCTTTTTATCTTATAACCGTTTGAACATGAATTCTAGCGTCATTTAATCAAAGAAATGTTTTTTACATAATCGATTGTTATTTATTCGTGGTCTTAGTTGGACTTGAACAAAAATATTGATTGTTTTAACACCAATAAAATGGTTAAAAATGATTAAACAGTTTTATCTTATAGGTTAGTTTTGAAACATATTCGATGAGCTACCCTTGGGGTAATTTAAAAGTCGTTATCTGCCCTCAGAGCAATTTGAGTTTAGACGCCTGTTATAGACCATTAAAATTAGAAATTAAATTTCAGTCGTTCTCACTGGCAAAAATAGAATTAAACAATCAAAATCAAGGATTTTTTAATTACAATTTCAAATTACTAGCTTAAATTATTTTCAATAAAAATTGCCATGATTTTAATTTGAATTAATATGCCTATAGATTTTATTCATATTTTCAACAACCGCGTTTTGGTTCAATAATAACTTTATAATTTTATTGAAATAGCAAACAAGTAAATATAATTAATCAATCAAAATATAGTTTGTACTTTTTGAGTGAAGTTCAGTCAATAATATTACAATTAATATTTTTAACTACCACTTTCAAATATATGTTTTAAAAATTCATCCAATAATTTTATTGAAACTGACTAATTTACGTAGATGATTAACAAATTCTATTTATATTTTATTATATTTGTTATATTTTATATTGTATTATATTTTCAATCCAATTATTATGATAATTTTATTACATTGTTATCGTTTTTAGTTTAATTTATTCAAAAAATTAAGATATAACAATTTTATTTACTAGTATAAAACGGTGATTCCTTGGTAGAAGCACAAATTAAGATATCATATAAGTGAAAAATAAAATAAGCCCTTTTCTTAATTGCCAAAGTATCAAAATACGTTCTGATTTTCATATAAAATTTATTTTCTGTTTATTGAATGGTTTTATTTTTCTATCTTATACAATTTTTAAACATTCCCAAATATGACATTTTACTTTTTATCAAGTTTAAAATTTTTAAAAAACTTTTTTTCTTATAAAACTGTTTTTCTTTCCTAAAAATTCTTTTTTCAACAAATTTTAATATAAAATTCGGAGAAAATTAATAAACTGTTCCTTTGTTTTTAAAAGTCTATGAAATGTGTAAAAAATACTTTCCTCCTAAAAAAGAAAAAAGCCTCCAAACAACCATCCATCAACTACCTCTAAACATAAATAATATTCTACTCTGATTTTCATTCCTAAAAGTTTTCCTTTTTGTTATAAATTTGTATCAGAGTCAACAACAAATCAGACTGCGATTAGACTGCTTTTTTTCTTTAGGGTTTATTGATGAATGCTTATTTAATTTAAGAATTGGTTCTTTGAATCTGAGATTTCTTTTGGAGATTGTCTCCGGCCAAGATTTCGATTGAAATACTTTTTCTTTCCTTCCTTGTTTGGTATTGTTGGATATGCAAATGTAATCTTGGAGGGAAAAATTTAAAGTAAATTGACGTCAACAATGTTACATTTAATGTTAAATTTAACAAAATAAAAGAGGAAATAAATAGGAAACCCAGTTGATTTCTTGACATTAAAGGAAGTCATCTTCAAAAAAAAATCATAAATAGAAAAATAAAAATCAATAATGAATGAATAAACCTAACTTTCAGTAGTCATGACAGCACCAGAGTATATGGCACCCTATCGCACTTTAGTAATTAGATGTGTGCCACCTGGCGCACATTTTGGTACACACCCTAAATAAACACAAAACAAACTAAATTATAATGTAAACAAAAATAATGAATAAGAACAAGAATGTCTATAGGTATACATTTATTAATTCAAATAACAGTTGGCTGAGATGTTGGATAGACTATTGAATGAGCTGTTGTATAATCATGAGGAAAATTATTATCTTTATTCACTGCTAGACTCAATCATATAATGACCGTATGCCAGACTTACATTCTTTTCTACCCAAACCCTTTTATCCTCGTTGTTTGTTAGTGCAACCTTTGAAGTTTTGAAACTATAAAGTTGATGATTGTTAGTACTAATACAAAAACGTAGTGTTTTTTCTCGTAACAGTCCTTAGAAGATTCATGGGTACCTACTCATCAGTTTATTTTCAGTTAAAGGCTAAAATTCATTAAAATTTATTTAAATTTTCGATAAGTGTCGAGTACAATGCTGAACTATTGTTTTATTTTGGAATCAATTACATTAGAACTTTGGGATCATTGGTGTAAACTAAGTGAAATATTTTTTTTGAGATGATATGAAAACTGTGCTATGTAGAAGCTAATTGTCATTGCGCCAAAGAAACGTTAACGATTACCAGTCGAATAACAAACAATCAAAAGGTTGGTAATAATAAAAAGAAAAGAACATCAATCAATGACTTCTAAATTTAAGATTTTTATCAGAGTTTAAAGTAATAAAAATTAGGTAATAGATATAGAATCAGAAAATATAAATCTGATCTATTTAAGTCGTAAATTATTATTATTGATTGAAGTCATTAAGTAAACAAATACATGAATTATATGGTAAAATTAATAAATTTGATTGGCGAAGATAAAGTAAATCTAAAATAAAACATCGTGAAAGAATTTATCAGATTAAAATTAAACAGAGATTTTCATATAAAAATAATTCTACACAGTGAGCCAGTGTTTAAATTAAGTAATTCTGTTAAGTTTCTTAATAAAATTACCAAACTTTTACAATAAAAATAATTATTGTATATGATTGAAATTAAAATTCGTACATAAGTGATTTATTTATTTCAATCAGATGAATTCATCTTATTTTATTGTCAATGAATCACTTTCTCAAATTTTAAGATATTTATAAGCAATTACGTAAGTAATATATTTACATTAGTACTTGTATTTATGAATTTTATTCTGCGAATAATAAGATTATTTTGATATAAGGCAATTATTCAAAATTATTTTCATTATAAATTGAAATATCAAATATAGTTATTTGACAGGCTTAAATTATTAATTCGTTTTATAATAATATAGTAATTAAATTTCAAAACGATAATAGTTTATTTTAGTGGTGACAAAAATTATTAATATAACACTTAATTAAATATAAATTATAAATTCTTTACACAAAATTAATAGACAATAATTATATTTTTTCATCTTTTCCACGTAACTATAGAAACCTATAGTATTAAATTTGATTTTAAAAATTTAGTTTTCAAATATTTTAGTTACATTTTATCCAATTTATTTCTTTGTAGGGAATCAACAAATAACTTATCGCATAAGTATATATTTTTGAAAAATTAATCGATGAGAAATAAATTAATAAGCATTTACATTTTGTACTTTACTTAAAATAATTTATTAAAAAGTTAATTTCCCAATGTGACCATCTTATATCATTGATTTATCTTGATATTTATCTTTTCCACGTAAAAATTTTTCAAGGTCATTGGATGACTCATCAAATTTTTCAAGGTAATTTAAACAAAGACTATGAATCATTCAAGGTCATTTAAACAAAGACCATGACTCATTGGATGAATCACCATAATTTTTCAAGGTCATTTAAAATTTCCCAAGGTCATTGGATAACTCATCAAAATATTTTGCAAGGCCATTTGCAAATTCCTCAAAGTTATAGTATTTTAAAAAAAATTTTAATTTAATTTTACAATTTATTTTTTTAAGTGTTTTAATTATTATTATTTTTAAATTTTTATTCTATTAATTAATATTAATATTATTAATATTATTATTATTATTATTAATCAAACATGACCAAGAAAATAAATGCTATCAGTGTCCAACCAGATCAGATTTTCCACAATTACAAAATGTATTTTTTAACGGAGCCTGTCAATATGCAATTGGTAAATCCAGTCAAACTCCATCGACCTCAATTTCAATCTCTCGCTGAAACACTCTCAATGATAGATATCAAGGATATTGATACGGTTTTCAAAAAGATCAATTCGAATTTAAAATGTAATGAAAATACATTCTTCACCTGTCAATAAACCAAATATTATGATGAATTTACAGAAATAGGTTTTAAAGAACAGAAAAAATGGTATTTAGCAATAGCAATACAAGGATATAAAGCTGATCAAAATGATGTGCTTTCTTCAATATGGAAAATTGTTACTGCTAGACTTTCACAATTATTTTAATGTATATTTTAGTGTTTAATGTGGATGTTAATAAATGTATTTAAACAGATTTTGTTCATTTAACAACATATTCTATAAACAAAATTATAATTAGTTTTAAAATTGTTTAAAATGATTTCTGAAGAAGGTAAAATATAAAATAATTAATTAATTTTCGTTTAGAATATTTAATAAACTTTTTGTTTGATAAACTCGAAGAAATAACCGGTGTAAAAATTAGAGATATGTTGACTCTAGTTGAATCATTAGGTAAAGAAGATTCATGTTGTGATTCAGAATGTCAGAGTGATGATGATGAAGAAATTGTTATTGATGAAGATACTAAAATTATTAATAATGAAGATACTAATATTAGTAATGAAGATACTGAAATTATTAATGATGAAGAAACCCAATTTTAGTTGAGCCTAACAAATTTAAGACTTCTGTTGACTATATTATAGAAAATATAATGATAGAATATTGTGGTGATGAAGAATGTACATGTAATTCTCAATGAATCTTTAAAAATGTAGTTTTTTATTAATAATTCAGTTAGTAACAAAGAATAATACATTTATTAATATTTAAGATAAACTTTATTACAGATATATAAAACCGATGCTCTAGTTAATAGTTTCAATAAAAATTTACAATTTGAAATATAAATATCTGTACGTTTGGCTTTTGCAGCAACTTGAATAATTGTTAGCCATCCACCATTTGTTTCTACCTATTTATTAATTTTAGTTTCTATTACCTAAATATTGATAAAAATAAAAAAATAATATAAAGTAATATACCTCTATAGACCATTGGAAATAATTTTCATAGTCGGATCCGGATTTTAATATCATGTGTTTCATATACAATAATCCTACTACTATTCGCATCCATTTATTATTTTCATCAAACATGCAACTAAATATCGATTGGAATGAATTTTTCTTTTACTCCAATGTTGGCAAATTGAGAATAGGCTCAAATGTAATGTTTTCTACGATTTCTCGGTACGGTTCACCATGAATTTTATATTTTTAATGATATCATCCTCTCCATTATTAGCAACAAGCTCATTCAACAAAGTTATAAAAAATTTAATTTCTGGCTTTTGGAAATGTCAATATTGATGATTTGTTGCCAATGTTAACAGGTTGCATTGGCTGTTAAACTTCTTTAATTATACGATTGAACTGATCAGTTGTTTTATTAGAATAAAATTTTATACTATATTGAACTTGATTTATCAAATTTTCATTAAGTTTACGATTTTCATTCAATTCTAATATTGATTTTCTTAATTCATTTTTGATAATACCTATGGTCCGATTTAGATATAGAATATCATCATATATTGCGTTCCGAGCTCTTTTTAAAGTCTCATATGTGAGTTTAAATCAAATTTCTAAATTACTCATTCTTTCAGATAATCTTTTGACTGGAATTTTCAAATATCTAGGCCTATTTATCATATACAAAATATTCATCAACACGCCGGTATCAGAACATACACATCTTGTTATATTTTTACCTTGAATGGTTTCAACAAATCTTACAAGTCTTTGTTTAAATGATCTTGAAAAATTTGAATGACTTTGAGAAAATTTGAATGACCTTAAGAAAAATCTTTGATAAGTCATCTAATGACCTTGAATTTTTTTATGAGTCATGGTATTTGTTTAAATAAGCTTGAAAAATATGATGACTCATCTAATGACCTCGAAAAATTTTAAAATGACCTTGTATGAGTCATTGTCCTCGTCTCAGAAAAAATAATTGTACTTTTGGACCTTTAAAAAAATTTAGTGTTCCAACAGTGACATAATCTAGCGGTGACATAACCATCTAATGATACCTTCAATATTAGAGAATCAAGGTCTAGTAATGAAATAAATGAATATAAAATGATCATTTTTTACTTTTATTTAAACTATTAATTATTTTTAATTTAGATGATTTAAATATTCACATTGAAAACATGGATGATGGAATATTTCATAAAATAAATTATGACGAACTTAAAAAAATCTCTACTGTGAATGTTAAATGTGAGCGTTTAGTTATTATAATCAGAATTATTTAACTTTTTCATGTTTCAGGTAATCTTTATCCAAGGTATTGTCAATCTACAAGCCATGATGACAACTGCCACAATACGATGAATTGATATTATCAAGTGAATAATTATTATATGTGTCCTGTATGCCAGATCAAAACCTCTGACCAGTACCTTAAACTTTATAATGACCATATAAATCACTTGACTCAATTTTGTACGGATAAAAAATCGTTGTTGAAACGCATTTTGACACGCAAAAGTACTATAAAATCTGAAATACTTCAAAAAATATGTATTAAAGATGATTTACAAATTGGACTGGGGTTAAGTGACATTATTGTTGAACCAGAAATTGAATATAATTAACTACACTCACATCAAATTATAAAAGTGAACATCGGAAGATATAATGTTAAGGAAATAGTTCTTCCATCTTCTATTTTGGAAAAATTAAAAATTACATTAAATGAAATGAAACATTCAAAAGTTCAATTTGGAATCCAAGTAAAATTTGAAAAGGATGAAGAACTCAAATTATTTTGTATATCAAATCGCACTGGTTCATTGACTAAGACTTTTCTTGATGAGGGTATAAAGAAAATAAATGAAAAGATTGTTGAGAGAACAGAATTAGGAAGTAGTTCGAAAAAAATAGAATAATAGAAATAAATTTCAAGGTAACATATAATTTCAGGACATAGTTATATTCCAACACCTAAAGCTCTAATAGGTGTAAAGGCAATAGTTAACGTACAAAATACCGATAATTTATGTTTCATATATAGTGTTTCGACTGCATTAAAATCTGATAAAATCAAGAAAGATAGAGATAGATCAAGAAAATATTTACAGTATATGAATGACTTGGTATACGATCCTAATGATAGGCCAATGAAACTGTGTGATATCCCGACGTTTTAGAAGAAAAATCATGGTTTAGCAATTAATGTAATGATTTATAATAACAAAACTTTTGAGGATAGAGAAGAACTTATAATGAAGAATCCATATTTAAATATAATTCACCGAACAAAAGTAACTGGAGTGGATCCAATTTACTATAAACTATATTTTCCATATTTACTTTAAACCATAAAAAATCATTAAATGACTTACATCTTATACATACATTCAGAATCATATGAATTAATAATAATAATAATGATTATTTTTAAATTTTCGTAAAAGATGATCGTACTTTCGATATCATCAAATTTTGTAGAAAATAACTGTTAATTATTTTTCAAATAAAAATGATGAATTAATACTCAAATATATATCTAAATATTTAAAATTCAAGTAAAAAAACATTAAATAATCTACATAAAATATATTATTTACCATTTCGTAAATGAATTCGAAAGAATCATAGAAAAATGTATAAAATATTTGGATGAAAGTAACTCAAAGAGTGTTTAATTGCATATTATAAATACACACATATAAAGAACCATAATGACATTAATAAATACCATATAAAACATAGTAAAACTAAGTAAAACAATATTATGTTCAATTCCAAAACAAAGACATTGCAATTTAGGTGCAACGAGCATACATTAATCTGATTGGACCAAGTCGCTTTAAAAACAATAATATAACAGTTTATCTGGAAATTTTTTCTTTGGGTTATAAATTTCGTCTATGAAACCGGTTTAATAGAATTTTAAATGTTTTGGCGGAAAAATATTTGAGAATGACACATACTTTTACATAATTTATATGTTTTCTTACAAAAATATCCATTAAATATATATAAATATATAAAAATAAACATTATTTCTAAGCATATATATAGAAATTGACAAAGCCTGTATGACTTCCAATTTGGTAACAAATTCTCAATTATATAATTAATATTAGTTAAATTATTAAGAACTTACTAAATGGCTATGTATTAACTAATATACATATATATGATTCGCTCAATGTTGTATGACCATGTTGTATGACCATGTTGTATGACCAAATTGTATGAACATGTTGTATAATCAAATGACCATATTTTCATTAACCAAATATCAACATTACCATGGATATTTTATCATGAATATCACTGAATAACAAAATTTTATATTTTACTAAACATTTATTAAACATTCATTAATAAATTACTTTAGATTTTATTTTCATAAATGGAGATAAAGGATACAAAAGTTTGATTTGATATTTATTGAATAAACTAACCATTTAAATTATATGTTATATGGTGTCAGACCTTTTCAATAATTGATAGGCTTTTGGCATCAAAATTTGATGATATATTTCTAGCAAAATTGGAATAAATTCTTTAAACATGAATTAGTTGAATGTTTTGTAGACTTGTTTGGATTCAACAAATCACTAATGAAATTATCGATCTGGATAATATTTTTAAATGATATTGATCCTACGAAATTTAATATACTCAGTGTTTTCTAGTCATGCATGAATTTTAAATTTAGAGAATATCACAACCTTATTCGCTCTTTCATGGATAATGTTGATAAAATAGAAATATAAATAATCGAAAAACTGTCCAATACAAGAAAATATTTTCTGACATCTTCAATTTCTCAGATTAACAAAGCATCCATCATATATTTACCTTGTGTACATACAATTATTTGTTCTTCTTGTTTCAAAACCACTACTCGTAAATGTGAAAGTTGTGGTATAATTATTGAAGAATATCATTTTGTATATATATAATGTAGTAAAAATATATTTTCTGTTTTACCAATTGAATTTGATAAAAGTTACGACAGTTTTATAAAACAAAGTTCAACTTCCAATAATTCTAAAATAAATGTTTTGATGGTTTATGTCTAATGTAAAATAATTCTCAACAGTGACTGATATTTCAAGGAAGTACCCCAAATATACCCATGTTTTCATAACAAACATATTAAGATTGTTAAATTGTATGAAATAGGTTAGATTTTATATGTGATAAATACCGCACATTGATTAAAATTGATAACCTCAATGTATAATTATCGTGTTTTATATATGATTTGCCCATTTTTGTTATTTGATTGATTTTATTACTCATCTGCGACCCAAATGCATGATTTTGATTGATAGATGTGTGAATGTTATATCATGTGAATGCAGTTGTGTCAACTTTGTATGTGCATATATGTCAACTTTGTATCGATACATTTATCAACCCTTTAAAGTCATTTTGTTCCCGATTTATTTAATACCACAATGATATGTAACCCCTTCATCGAACAGTGAGTACATCTTTGAATGTATGTTTTTTAGATTCAAAATCTACGACAAATCAATGGAAATTCGATTAAATCAGATATTTAAAACAACCTATGATATCTTTATTGGATAGTATTAATTTGATGATAATTGACTCATTTTCAATTATTTTTACATAAAAAGCCGTGAATCGTATATGATTAACAAAACATTATTCATCCATCTGAACATTACATTAAGTTAATATTTAGTTAGCATCTAGTATCAGAACTATTTTTTATCTGCCAAATTATTAAAATTTATGATTATTATTATTATTATTATTATTATTATTATTATTATTATTATTATTATTATTATTATTAGTGGTATTATTATTAGTATTTATTAACTATTTTGTTGAAATAATTTATCGCAGTATTTGCAAGTTGTGTTATTTTATGATTTTGTAATAATTTACTTAAAACGTTTATTATCTTTACCATAATTATCATAAATAATTTATTATTTGATGGTAATATTTAAATGAATTTTGCTGGTTCATTACTTCGATTCAATATTAAGTTAATACAACAATGTAACAATTTACATAAAACTTTTTTTTTATATTATTTTACTTAAATATTTTAATGAATTATGATAAAATTTATTAATTTGTAACAAAAACATGTATGACTATTCAATTTGTTTTAGAATTACTTGATTACAAAACATTTCTACATAGATCGTTAGAACCTCAACTGGTATTGTTTCATCATAAAAAAATAGATAAGTTTTGATCACTTGTTTCTGTATGATTTTTTATAATATTTTATTGCAATATCCATTCATTTAACACGTTGACGGACAATTGCGGCTATAGCCGTCAAAGCGAAGTTCACAATGTGGCATGACTGCTATAGCCGTCCAAAACGAAACGGTCGTTTTTAGACACTACGGCTATAGCAGCACAAATGTGCACTTACTGGCGTATACGTAGAAGCATAGTGTCGTGTTTTGAAAACATCTTTTTAGGTTGAAGTTCATATTTCACCTGTTATACGAGTTGCAGATTCAGTATGCACGTGGTTGTGAAAAATCACAAAAACATATAGTGTCAATTTTCGAACTTCGCTTGTTCCTACTGTCCGTCAACGTGTTAAAATGCAATATCGATGCAATTTATTACTCAAACATCGAGATTATGAAGAGGTCATGCATACATTAAGGTTATATACATCATAGCTAATTTTTCAGTTTTCACATTTTTAATTTCAATATATTTTTAGAATCTTTATAGTAAAATTATACATTGTCATTGCATTGGTTAAATACATAGTATAAATACGATAACAACTATAATCATTATTTCGACATGCAAACCGAATTTATGATAGTGAAGAATTATAGCCATACTTTACATTTTCTCAGATTTTCTATCACTTACAAATTTTCAATGCCAATCAAATTAATCAATACCCAATTTTCATGCTTACTCGCAATAATATCGGATGCAGATTGTAATTTAGTAAACGAAATTCTAAATACAATGAATATCAAGTTAAGAAGCAATAACCACATATATCTTGGTCACGAGAATGCAAAGTTTTATATTGCTGATAAAAAAGTAAATTTTATTGAAAACTTTCATTGATATACAATTATCATTATCCAAGGATACAGGATCAATTCAGATGATGTCATGACTCCAATTTGGAAAGTCAATAGTGCTAGAATGTCATTTTAATAAATATTTTCATAAAATATCTGGGGTTTTATTGTGTAGATTGGTTTCCATATGCTTTTTTATTGATTTATTTGGTGAATTAGTTTTCTTTTTATTGATTTATTATGTGTTGACTTCCTCTTTACTCACATTGTACCCACCTGATAGCCATCTGTTACTAATTTACACATAGTGCATCAATTTACTCACTCAAACCACAATTAGATATTTACACATAAAATATATACTTTAAGTTAAAATTAGCTTATAAAATATATTTGAGTTCAAAATTTAAGTAAAAACTTTATAAATTAACTTAATATTATCATTAATTAGTTATGTTATCCACTTTTGATAATTTAATAGTAAACATTTTAATATTCTTCAATTATAAATTTTAGATCTTTAAATATAAATGTTGATGACACACATGATGACGAAATGGTTGATAATAAAATTATAATAGACGAAAATGTTATGAAATGGTAATAATAATAAAAAGTTAAAGTATAATAATAATAATAATAATAATAATAATAATAATAATAATAATAATAATAATAGTATTAAATAATAATATTAATAGAAATCTGTTGAATATTACAGATATTTTATTTTACAGTTGTTATATTACTTATAAAATATATCTTAATACAAATAGATTTGATAAACACAGAATTACTAATATCAATTATCATTTTTCCGCTTTCTGAGTATTTTCAGTTTTCACACTTTTAATTTCAACATATTTTTAAACTCTATAGCAAATATGAATATCGCAAATTTTCAATATACATGGATTATGTTAGTTCACAATGTAGATGCAATACAAGTGAATGTTTAACAAAGACTTGACTAATGAATATATATTAAAAACTATGGTTTTATTAATTGATTTTAGGAATATAGTTATAAAAAAAACTTTAAAAATTATATTGATTAAAAGTATACCCGCGCGCTTTTAATATATCACGTTTTGACTAAATAATAACATTATTTTGACTCCCATCATTCGATTCCGATGAGTTTAAATGGATGAATTATTTGTTTGTATTTTTAAATATAATAATATCTTAACACTTTATTACATTTTATTTACAAGCTGGTCGTAGGCGGCTATAATCTTCCTAGTCTGCAAATAATTATTTTGGTAGTAATAAACATTAATTAATTAATTTAGTGCCTATGACACTTTGTAGTGTCCGCGCATAAAAGTTGTGTAATATGTAATTACCCGACAAGTTAGGCTTAATTTGTGCAATGAAGCCAAGTTACTTTTTGACCTCACTTTGTCTGTCAATAATAAAGCATAAACTTCATATTGTCCTCTCTTATCGTAAATTTTTATTGTGTTTTTAACTATATTAGATCTCAGCCATTTCAAGATATTTTCAATGAAATTTTGGCTTCTGAATGATTATCATCAATAAAAAGATTTATCAGACGATTTCGAACAATTATGTGATAAAAACTTGTATATTATAGAAAACTAAACTTGTACATTTTCATTTACTTATTTTATTATGTTTTTGATTATTTTATTATTAGTTGCTTTTATAAATTAGGGTTTGAGATCATGTTCACAATAGTTAAAAGTAACTTGGATAATATTTCTTTAGAAACAAAATAACATTTATTACATATACACAGAATGGTACTCATCAATAATTATACCACAACTTTCACACCTATTAGAGTTTTTAAAACATGATGAACAAATAATGATATGTCCACATGGCAAATATAAAATATTGACTTCATTAATTAAACAACTTGAACATGTAAGATATTGTTTTTGTACTTCATTCAGTTTATCCTTGATTTTTATTTCGATTTTATCTGCATTATCAATGTAGGATTGAATAACATCTTGATATTTGCCAAACCTGAAATCCATGCATACCCAGAATATATTAAGCATATTAATTTCTGTAGGATTTATATTATTTAGAAATAATATACAACTAGATAATTTCATTAGTGACTTTTTGAAATCGAATAATTCTACGAGAATTTGAATATTGTGATGTTTAAAAGACTTATTTAATTTTGATAGTAGTAAATAATCATAGGTTTCTGTCAACAGTCTATCGATTATTAAAAATGTCTGATTCCATTCAATACTAAATTCTGGTATCTTAATTTAGAAGATTAATAGAATTAATAAAAATAAAATAAAACCTTTGTATGATTTAAAGGTGATTCTGAAATATCTAATGCCACTTAACACTATATATAAATATATATATATATATATATATATATTTTCAATGTCTTTGTTACACATCAATAATATTATTAAATATTGCACGCACATGACTTATAAAGATATGATCAATAGGAATGCATTAATAATAAGGACATGATCAATATAAGAGTAACAAGGACATGAGCCATAGAAATTTATAAATAAAATCTTGTAATAATAATAATAATAATAATAATAAATAAAACTTTTAATAAAATCTTTTAATAGAAACATTTGTAACAATAATAATAATATTAATAAAAATTAAAAAATATTAATAGTTAAAACATTACTTATAAAAATAAGCAATAGAATAAAAATTAAAATTAAAAAATATCAATAGTTAAAACACTACTTATTTTTATAAGTAGTAATTTTAAATTTAAAAATGTTTAAAAATAATATGACATTGAGAAATTTTGAATGATCTTGAAAAAGTATGATGAGTCATCCAATGACCTCGACCTACTTTCGAATGACCTTGACCTACTTTCGAATGACCTTGACCTACTTTTGAATGACCTTGAGAAATTATGATGAACCATTCAATGACCTTGAATGAGTCATAGTCTTTGTTTAAATGACCTTGAATGAGTAATTGTCTTTGTCTCAGAAAAAATTTGTACTTTTGGACTTAGAAAATTTATCTCTCAGCAGGGGGAGGGGTTGTGCTGGAGGTAACATATCTCACTACTGATGGTTACTTATGCTTCTAAACCAACTTTTCAAAGAAGTATCAAAATTGCTGTTGATTTAATTGCTGCTTTATTAAATCCTGACTCGGTATGCTTATATCGACCTAGTGATATAAGACAATCGGTACTTGATTTGTTCACACTTCGAATGTACGAACTACAGTATACAGATTTGGAAAAGTATCGTCGTCAGTTTAATTATGAGATTAACATCGTAGCTGGAGATACTGATTCCTTCTTTCTCGAAATCAAAAACTGTAAACTAGATATTCTTTTGTCTGAAATGGTTAAGGATAATCCTTTAGACACCTCTAATTATCCCGCTACTCATCCACTTTATTCTAAAACCTTGATTCTGTAATAGGTAAATTCAAGGATGAAAGCAAGGGAGAAGGTTATGACGAATGGGTATTCCTTAGTGACAGCCTATCAAACAGATAATCCAACAGCTCAGTCAACTGTTAATTGAATTAATAAATGTATACCTATAGACATTCTTGTTCATATTCATTATTTTTGTTTACAGTTGACTAATTTTCCATTGTCAAAATATCCTATTAAAAGTCATTTGCCTTCTCATCAATTTACGGGGCCAGACACGCGATTTGATGATAAAATTATATATGGTTGACAATAGAGTTAAAATATTCAAACCGGAAGAATAAATTTGAAGTAAGATATACATACAAATTGTTTAAAGAAATATTCATTGTTTATAAGCTTCTTGATAAAAAAACAGTGATATATGGATATCTTAAGTAGATTTTACAGTAATGAGTTGGCTAAAACAAGGTTTTATTAAATTAAATGATAATATTTTAGATATAAATATTTTATATTTAAAATATTTATATTTTTATATATCTATATACCTAATCTAAATTGCAACAATGGTTTTTGAGAAGAGATTTGAACCACATAAAAGATTTATTGATGGGGGAGATAAATATGAAAATTCATGAAACAAACAAATTAGCTGAATAGGGGATAGTAGAAAAAATTGAAAAATACAAAAACCTGTTGTTGTAGCTCTTGGAAAATTGAAGAGTAAAATTAGTCTAAATACATAATACTACCTGGCAAGTAACTCGTGATGAAGGTAATATATACTTATGTCAAAAACATCCCACTAATTTTAACCCAAATATAACTGTATTTTGAACCAAATTTATTTTTCACTTAAATATCTTTATTCTTTGCTAAATTATCTAAGAGTTTGTTAAATTTTACTTCAAACAAACATGTATTACTTAAGACTTTGTAAATAATATTCAAATCTCGCAATTAGTGATCGCATAGATGCTTTTATTCGCAAGATACTATAATTCAGCCAATCAGAAGCCACTGTGCCCGATGGAACAAAACTCCTAAATTACCACTAAATCAGCAATCAAATATGACAAAACGGATTTGAGAACAATACGTTTTTACATGATTTGAAAAATCAAACTAAAACAAATAAATATTCAAAAAAATATTATTTTATTAAAATAATAATCATTTAAAGATAAATTAATATTTGTTTAAAGTAATTTTAATTTTTTTATTAATTTTTGTAATTGAAAAACCGTTTTGTTTTAATTTACGCACATTATTTATTTAATTTTGATAGGACATAGAGCAGCGATTCCCAACCTCTGGCTCTCGACACCAAAAGGAATCACGTGATAATTGGTTAAGGGCCACCTGAGACCTGAAAATATTTTTTAAGCTAATAGAAAGAGATTTATTATCGCATAATATTGTTAAAAATCATATCTTATTGACAATATTATTGTGATTGAAAGCAAAGAAATCATTTCTTTCCAATTTTTGATGAAAACAAAAATAATATATATTTCTGCTCAATATGAATAGATATATAATAAATTACCTGGAAGGATATATCTATCCAACTTCAACGATTTCGTGTCTACTACTTTTTCGCCATATTTCAAACAGAGAATACACAGATCCATGTCTTCATTATAAAGATATTCAATACATTCAAGTCCCCTTTTGTAACATTCTATGTCGCAGTTATACCGTGTAAAAGACGGAATATAATTTGAAGAATTTTTTATTTTACAAAATGTCTTTGAAGCCGTGGATAAAATGAAATTATACGTTAGAATCTCTCCTATTAACAACAAATTAATTAAAAGTAAAGTGAAAAGATTTTTTGAAATATAATTCATTGTTAATACAAAATTGAATTTCAACAATGATTATTTTCCAATTATACAGAAAAACGTAGATTTTGTCACAAAATATGCAAATCAAATGTGGGAGAACATTTACATAATTTGAGATTATTATTTCAAGTGAAATTCCACCTATTTTAACGTAATTTCAAACTTCTCCGCATTAAAAATAAAAAATTTCATGACATTATTACAACTATTACAGTAAATACTTTAATTAAAAATCAAGTTTTACTTTTAAAAAAACAATTAGACTAACTTTTATAAGTAGCGGCCAGTAAGTCATTTAGCACAGAAGCTTCTGATTGGCTGAATAATTGTATAACTCATCAAAATACTTACTCGTTCCATGAGCCTCGAGTCAGCAGTAGATAAAATAAAGTCAGGATTTTCAGTCCGGTTAAAAATCGTCTAATATATTTTTGAGCATTTTTAGAAATATTGTTACTTAAAATCTAAGTATGAAAAATTTTCTGTGTCCATGAAACTTTCCCAAAAAGCCAAAATAAAACTTCAAACTTCATTATCGAGATAAATGTATTTTTATTTTCATAATAACACTTTCAAATTTTCCATCATTTTCATTCATTTTATCGCAATCATCAACATTTCATTTTTATACATCTTCATCGTCAAAATGTTACTCTTTATTAGGTGAAATTTGTCATATTTTCATCTATTTGCACGTATTTTGTTGTCATCTGTTTCCTAGATATTAAAATAATTAGATTTATCAGCCATTTAAATTTATTATTATTTAAATCAATCATTTATAATTCAAAAAGTTACATTATTTTAAAAAATATATCGATTAAATCAATGTCTATTAAATATTATTAAATTATTCACTTTTAATTTCTGGGACATCAAGTTCATTTTTTTGAGATCTAGGCCGTGTACAAATTTCAACCGTTAGCGACCATTTTCACAGTGAAGACTTATCTGATGGCATAGTTGTCAATTTCGAATGTCTTATTAATTTGCGCTCTTTGATTTGATATATAGAAGTCCCGGTAAAAGTAAACTGTTGCAATTTAAGTTTAAATGTTCTTTGTTTTTGACCAATTACCTTATTTAATACACTTTGAAAAAATATTTTGGAATTTATTAAATACAAAAGTTCATTAAAATCACATCTTCAGAGTTAATATAGAAACTTTGCAGTCAATGAAAATAATTCCTAAATAATTTTATAACGGGTCGTCCATTAATTATTTCACCAACTTTTAGGAAATTTTAAACCCCTCTATTCAACAATTGCCAAGTTTCCAGTGACTTCCTTAGGTAAAACAATGTTTATCCTTCTCACAAGTTTTTAGCATTTTACACTACTGGCGTGCATGTTTAAAATTGAAAAAAGAGATTAAAAGGACAATATATATAGGTTTGTTGATATTTTTAAAGGGTTGAGTCAGTTGAATTTTGTTATTTTAAAGGAAAATGATTGGTCAAGTGATGAATTTATGATCTTTTAAGGGGATTTCAAGAAATATATTCGGTTGAATATCGATGATTTTTATGAAAATAATGAATATTGTCATTTATAAAGAAATAATTGGTTGAGAGTAAATTTAATAATATTTTAGGGGGTAAACGATAGGTTAAGAGGGGAATTTATGATATTTTTAAGGGGATTTATTCGGTTGAATATCGATGTTAAAGGATGGATACTTTGTGAAATCGATACATTTTCATTTGCTTAAGGGTTATCAAAATATATCAATAAGATTTTGGTTAATTTTAATGATATTAATTGAATCTCAATAAAATATAGGATACGTGTTTGGTTCTGGTGGGTTACTGGGTGTTGATGTTTGTTTAAATCGTTGTGGTTACCCAGACAACTCCATATAAATATTTTCTTGCTTGTCACTCGGCACCCGTTGCTAGGCAACGTTGGAACTGTGTTCGAGTGAGTAGATCGTCCGCAAAAAGTGAGCGCTATTGCTAATGCTGTAATTGACCGGATGCTCTCTGGGTCCAACGAGCTGTCAATAGAAGACTTGTGCTCGCTTTGAATAGCAGGTCCCCTTATGTCGTAAGTTTTATCAATCACATCCATTGAATTCTTTAAACAATGATTAAAATTTTGACAAATATATATTAAAACAAAACAAGTGGGTACATATTTCATAAAAGAAGCTATGCATTTTTTGTTAATTCGGCTGCAGTTCCTTTTTCTGCGTTCTGAGGCTCTGACTTAACTGTTTTTCGTCTGCCCATCCCTTTTGGGTTGCTGTAAGCCTTTGATACATTAACTTGGCCTTCCTTGGGTCCACCCATGTGGCTTTTGTCTGCTGAATCTCGCGGAACAGCTGGACAATTTGATCGTAAAAGTTTTTATTAGTTTTCCGTGCGTGTGCTAATTCCGTCTGTAATATTTGCAGGGGTTCCATTTCTGTAATAACGAAAATTAATTTTTTGGACTATAAGTCTTGAGTTATTAATTTATCACACAATTCTACAATATTAACTAAGTAAACAAGGAAAACTCAAGGACAGCAACTAATTATTTATTTAACTTAAAATTTAATCATATATGGTCCATTGTGACTCCATGGCCGGATCATTCACTGGGTGGAGGACCTGGGTGAGGTCCTTGAATATAATCCTCAACGGCCGGCTGAGTTGGAGAGTACTCACCGTATACGAAAACTGGGCGTTTTGTATTTCTGGTCCGCTTGGAGCTGGCTGGCGGCATATAATCGTAGGTATCGGCGATCCTCCCGGCCTCGATATTATCCTCTACGTTTGCCAAGTATTGTTTGGCCCAGATCACATGGGAGTCGACCCGGCGTTGGTGGTCTTGGAGGCGTGCCAGGAGAGATCGGGCCCGATCATGAATTTCTTGGACCGGATTCTGACCGCCTATTTGTCCGTTCTGCATTAACGGTCTCTGTTATTTTCCACTGAGGGTAAGGCGTTCCATTGGGTTCCTCTTGGTTGGGGCACATCGGGGTATTTTTCCCGCTAGACGCGTCTCCAAGCTTGTCGCCACTGATCGGCAACGTGCGTGGGAACGTAGACAAAGGGTCCAGATCTTTCTGAACAAGAATTAATTAAAGTGAACCAGTTAAATTTTTGAGCAGTAATTATCCTGTCCCTCGCCTTATGTCAATTATATCGACATCCTATTTTTCGGCATTATAACTATTTCAAGTGTCATTATCTTGCTAACCCTTTCGTTGTTTTAGTTAATAATTTTTTGTTTACGGTTATCCACTTTGGTTAATCATTGGACAGTTGTACAATCCAAATTGAGCCTACATAATAATAGTTATCCTAAAAATCTCAAGTACTGGTGCTTTCAAATTTCTAAATTTATCAATTTTTTCAGTTTGTTAGAAAGAAAAATTTCTATTGTTTGAATCACTTAAACAATAAATGTAAAACAGTGTTAATTTGATTCTTTAGCGATTGTTCTTCCCAATGCAAAGAAATAGTTCTCCGTTATGATTTACAAGTTACATGGAAGAAAATTAATAGCGATAAATGTCTGCTTACACAGGCAGATTGAAAATTATGTCTCGATTAAATTTCATTTAGATGGTTACGGGTAAGCATCGTTATTTTCAAAAAAAAACGAAGAAGATATTTTTAAAAAAACAAGTTTCAAAAACAAAAATCAAATAAATTTTGATTTAATCTCACATTATCTAAAAATCCCTATTAAAAATACATATATGTACTTTTATAAAAACTTATAAATATGCATACTTAGTGAAATTACTATAAGGAGGGTGCAATTTAAATGTCCAAACCGGTTCTATTAAATGTTGATTATAAAATCATTGTCTTAACTTACTATACCTATTTATCTCGCTTGTCTTGCAGATCATTTTACAAAACACCTCGATCGTTTCTTCCTTTATCCATTTAATTTGTTACAAAAAATCTAGTATTATTGAGATAATAATAATTAAATGAATTTTACTTAATTATTTGATTTATCACAAAAAAATTGTTTATTTAATTTGATTACAAAAAATTTAATATTACTGAAAAGATCCTTAATTGAATAATCACTTAATTATCTGAATTACTACTAAGAGAATTGTTAATAAAATAATTTAAAATTTAATTTACTTATCTATTCATTTTAATGTCAGGAGAATCCATTATTATTTGGGAGATTGTTGATAACCTACCTTATCTGATGATTATTAGGAATATCATCAATGATCTATCCCAAGCTTTCTCGGCATGGCACTTTGACAGCAAAATTCTAGATCTCCTTTATCAAACAATTTTGGCTATGAAAAATAATTGGTTGACACAATGCTAGTGGAATTCGCTATTCGGGTTAATTCCTCATCAAACCGGTTGGAGAAAAAAATGTGCACGAACTTTGGGGTTGACATCTAGCGTTTGACTTAACCTCGATAATTTACATCATGAAAATTAACGTAAGATTCATAATAAAACAAAAATTCTTTATTTCTAAAACTATCGTTAGCCTAAATCGAATTCACGCGGTTGATATTGAGCTCCCGGCTAAGACTTATATGATTAGACGGAAATTTGAATATAGGAATGGATTACCTGTAACGTTGGGTCGAGATTTCGAAGGTATGGCTTCAATTGGGGGCGTCACTGGCGCGTTTCTATCCAATCTATCCGGTTGGAAATACATTTCAAATATCTGTGGATTAATGATTTATATCGATTCGTCCGTGATTTTATTATTATCGAGTGTGTCTGATGATGAGCGATTTTATTACCTGCGCACACTTCCTCAACCGTGAGTAGATGTGCGTGTCAACAGTTGTTCTGGTTGACCTACTCGCTATTTCCTCTGGGTGTTTGTGTGTTCTTCTTCTCGGTAAGTGGTTGTATTATTTGTGTACGAAAATTTTATTGATTGACATTTTTAGGAAAGGTGGCGGTGCACACTAAATCGTTTCCCTAAAATTCACTGTTTATTCTAGTCGTTTTGATTTATTAAAAGAAACTTTTGTAGTTTACAGTGGATTCATTTATGGGTAGTCTGTTAGCGCTATTTCCTTTAGTAAGCCTTGATTTTAATATCGTTCATTTATACTATTTTATTAGGATCTACTTTATGTGTATAGCGTCTTAAACTGAATGACGATCTCATTTTATTTATCTCTATTTCAGGTGAGAGAATTGGTTACCGGCGGTGTTTTTCATAGGTTGGATTCAAATACTATTCAGGAATTTGTGAAATTTATTATCTATTCTCCAGTGTAAGTTGTTAATGAGTGTTGTAGATGATTTTATTTTTATCTTAGGGGATTTGATGTTCGATTCTTGCATCGACGGGCTCGGTTTCCGGATGAATATGGACTACGCTAGCAACTCTTGTATGATTTATCTGAGTTATTATTCGAATGTGCCAGACAAATTCTTGCAAATCCACTCGATGATGATCGAATTTCCGTAGGGAATCAGACTAAATTCCGCAACAGTATTAACGAAGATTGACTAAAGGGCTTTCTACTTCTGATAGCAATTACTAGGGAAGAATCTGATCAGGTTTTAACTTCTAATTTGGTAATATTATTAGTTATGAAGTTTGACAAAACCATAAAGAAAAATCGGATTTTCTAATGAATGGCTCGTTCGAACGCTCGTCTGAGGTGGAAGCCTGCTGCATTTATGGGTATGGACAGAGCTCTGGTCTAGCCAAATTCTCAATGTTACGACAGAGTCGGGACTGTTATGCTAATTATCTAGGGTTTTGATTTGTAATCAATATTTACTGTAAGTCTATCTCCTCGGTGTGGCTTTTGATTCCTAATCGTGTTTTATTGGTTTAGATATTTTATGTCTATTTGCTATGTGGTGGAGTTGATTTTAAAAATTTAGTAAGTGAATATTTCTAATTTTTCTTTAATCAAATAAAGGTTTAAAAGGGCTTTGATTTTGTTTTGATTTTAAAGGATAATATTTAATTTACTTTATATTTAAATTTTTCCTAAATTCCGTAAACGTTGGGTTGAGAATCCTTAACCATTAATTTCATTATCTAAATTTAAGCATTAAACTGGAAGTGGTTACTATATTTAATTTCAGTGAGTTTCTATGTTAATGTGGTTATTCCTGAGGTTTACGATAGCTATATTATCTCATTTCTTACTCGAATAGTTTTTTGGTTGACTCTCAACAGAATATTAGCAGTTTACGATGACTGCTTTATTGGTTTTAACACAAAACAACTTCTATATTTTATTTGACTTCTAATTAAAATCTACATTTTAGTTCATAGCAACCACTGGAATCTATAGTTTATTTAAATTCGTAACCCTAATTTAAAATTATTGAATGTTGTACGTTCATAGTAACTGCTTAATATTCATGATTACTCTAAATTCATATCAATAGCTTGAAATTTATGGTTATATTAATTTCATAGTAATAGTTTGAATCTATAGTTGATTTTAAATTTATAACAACGATTTCATTTTATATTTCCCGTTACCTTTCCTTTGGTTGACCTTAGGCGCATTGTGTTCATATTATAGTTAATGAGTGCCCACTGGACTACTCGTGTGATGATTTTGAGCCGTATGTAAATATAGTTTAGGTCGAGTTTACGGAAATTGAGAGACGAGGAAATAGCCAAAAGACCACTTCCTTATCCCTCTCTTCCCTTATACGGAATAATATTGACGTTCCGACCCCTGCGTTCCGCACGCCGGAATCTTCACGGGCACGAATCATTTGCGATTTTTCACGCACTTACACGAATTCGAATAATATGTTTGATTTTAATAACTTGTGATGTGTCTTTGGCTGTGGGCCGGAAAAATTTCGACAAATATAAAACAAAGTTTTTATGCATATAAATACTTTATTAAAATAACAATATAAATTATCCAATCCAAGCATAAACAAATTTATCATAAACCATCACACTCCCCACGCCGACACCCAAGCAGAGCTCAATCGAGGTTGCGAGGATGCGACGTAGAGAGAGTTCTGAAATAAACAAAAACTCTCACTCACATCGTAATAAAACTGTTTAAAGAGTAAAAACGATTTCAAGTTTTAAAAACTGGTTAAACGATTAAAATTGTGTAAAAATGAATCGGTATATATACCTATTGTACGACCCTAACTTTGCGTGTTCTTTTTGATTTAGTAAAACAAATTTTGACCTTGGGATTTTCTGGTATATTCTAATCTTTAATTTTATTATTTTGAGATTTTTATTTGACAATTTTCTTTTCATTTCTAAATTGAATTATTTCTAATTCAATTATTTGATTTTTATTTCATTTTCATGAAATTTCTCATTTTTTATTAAATTTTCAAATTTGGTCAAAATCATTGGGTTTTCGTGTTATGTCTATATTTATTTCGTGCGGATCTTGTTGCATTTTGTTATTATTTTAATTTATTTTTGTGTTTATGATTTTATATTTTATTGTTTTCTCTCTCATATTTTGATAGGGTTAATTGGTGTTTTAATAGGTTTGAATTTAAATCTGCATGCTATATTTGCATGTGTGTTACCGATTCATTTAAACATTTACAAGGCCGTTTGTGTGTGGCCCAACAGTTCTAAGAAATTGTTGGATTCATGTAACTATTTGTATACAAGTACGATTTTTTATTTGATTTTATTATTAAATTTGTAATTTAATTTAATTAAAAACTAAAATTGACTAGCATTTCAAAATTTAGAGATATAATAACCCTACTCTCTTAAAATTCTTTAAACATTACTCTAAATGTCAATAATTATTTTGTCGTAGATATGCATCAAATCTAAAATTATCTAAAAACCTTTAAATATTACACTGTAAAATCAACTAAAATTCTGACTTTCACTAAAATATTTTTAAAAGATCAACTGAAACTCAAAAAAGTCTGATATAAATATCAATAAATTTTAATTAAATATCATTCTAATTTACTGCAAAATAATCACCACCTAATATACAGTGAAACCTCGCTTAACGAGCACCTCGCATAACGAGTAAAAAAATTGGAAAAAAACGGCTCGCTTAACGAACGATTTTTCGCATAACGAGTGAAAGTCCTGGATTGTAAAAAAAAATTTAAAACATAAATATTTGCAGTATTCACGAAAACATTATTTATGGATACATCAGTATGTGTTTACAATTTTTCCGCTAGCATATTTTACTTTGATATAAACTTTTACAAACCCTTGTTTATACAATGTTTTTTGTTATTTTAAAAGTTTAATAATTATTTTTGATTTTATTTGTAAAATCAATAAACCTTGCAAAATTTCGCCAAAAAAAGTCACAAGAAGACAGCCATAAGAGAATTAAATTAACCATATAAACAAAGTGTAAAATCATTGAAAATCGAGAACGGGGCGTGAGTGTAGCGGATCTATCGCGCATATACGACCGGTCTACTTCTACGATCTGTACTATCCTTAAAAACAAGGACAAGATTATGGAGATAGATGCGTCAAAAGAAGTTACAAGAATATCTACGCAACGGTTACGTGTTTTCGACGATGTTGAAAGGGTGCTTCTTATATGGATAAACGAGAAGCAATTACAGGGCGACACTAGTAACGAGAACATCATTTGTGAGAAAGCAAAAATGATTTTCGATGACCTAGTAAAGAAGAAGACAAGAACATCAACGGCCGAAGAAGAAGTGTTTAAGGAAAGTCATGAGTGGTTCGAAAAATTTAAGAAAAGAACCGGCATCCACAGCGTCGTGAGGCATGGTAAAGCAGCCAGCTGCGACAAGAGGGCAGCAGAGAACTTCATCGGTGACTTCAAGAAACTCATAGATTCTAATGGCTATCTGCCGCAACAAATTTTTAATTGTGACGAAACGGGTCTTTTTTGGAAAAAGATGCCTAGGCGAACTTATATTACTGCAGAGGAGAATGCAATGCCCGGGCACAAGCCAATGAAAGACCGCCTCACGCTACTTTTTTGTGCTAATGCAAGCGGCGATTTGAAATTTAAACCACTGCTTCTTTATCATTCTGAAACCCCACGAGCATTCAAGAAGTGTAAAGTCCAAAAAACAGGCTAAATGTGATGTGGAGGTCAAACAAAAAGGCGTGGGTGACACGTGACCTTTTTACTGATTGGCTCAATAATGTGTTTGGTCCGTCTGTGAAAAATTATTTACTTCATGAGAATCTGCCGTTACATGTCTTGCTTGTTATGGATAACGCACCTGCTCATTCTCCAGGCCTACAAGATTATCTCGTTGAAGAATTCAAATTCATCAAGATCCAATTCATGCCTCCCATACTGAATGCCTCCCTTACTCCAGCCTATGGACCAGCAGGTTATTTTGAGCTTTAAGAAGCTCTACACCAAGGCACTCTTCGAACACTGTTTTGAAATGACTGAAAAGACCAATCTCACTCTCAGAGAGTTATGGAAAGATCACTTCCACATCGTTGCCTGCCTCAAGATTATCGAAACAGCATGGGAGGCAGTTACCAAGAGAACTCTCATTTCTGCGTGGAAGAAACTTTGGCCAGATGGTGATGGCAAATGTGACTTTGAGGGGGTTGAAAAATTACTCGTAGAGTCTGTAGTTAACGAGATCGTGTCTTTGGCTACGACCATGGGACTAGAGGTAAATGTAAATGATATCCACGAGCTTGTGAAAGAGCCTAGCCAAGAGCTGACCACTGAAGAGCTAATGGAGTTACATTACGTTTCTCAAGAATAAGTTGTGGAGGAGATTATATCAGAGAAGGAGGAGGGAACAATAAAGCAGCAATCTTCTGGCGCAATAAGAGAAATATTGAAATCATGGGAAACTGCTGCGTCGTACATTGAGAAATATCACCCGGTAAAGCAGTAGCTATGCGCGCAACAAATTTATTTAATGATAATGCCGTATTGCCTTTTTACCAAATTTTGAAGCGTCACCAAAAACAACCGTCACTAGACAGCTTTTTAATAAAAAAAATTAGTTATGTATCATTACAAAAAATTTATTATTCGAATACTTTTTAATTTTTGTAAAATGAATTCGCATTACAGATTGGTTTATTCCGTTATAAAAAGAAAGAACAAGATGATCTACAATCCTTAACAACATGATCATGTATATAATTTTCATTTAATAAAAGTATGTCATAAAATGTTTTGTGTATTTTTTTCGAATTATCGTATTTTACCTTAATTTATATTGGAAGCGTTGTTTCGCTTAACGAGTGTTTCGCTTTACGAGGAACGTTCTGGAACAAATTATGCTCGTTATGCGAGGTTCCACTGTACTTATGAAAAGATTTACATACATTCAACGAATAAATACAATCTAAAATATATTTTAATTTTTTATATAGATTGTACAATTATAATTTAAATTTTATTTACTATTCAAAATCTGAGTCAAAGAAACTTGTCAAGTACAATCCACTCTGTGTGACTGTATTTGTTACCGAAAAGCCTGTTGTCATGGTGATTAAAACACAGAATTATAATAATTTAGTTAAAGAAATATTTAATTTTATAAAATTCGAAATTAATAGTCATAAAATTATGTAAAAATTCTAGGTTATTTATTAATCTCAAATTGTGTTTAAATAGGTAGTTTTCTAATGAATGTAAAAATTCAATATGAACATGAATAAGAAGCGTATGTCTTCGTATCAATCTTGATGAAGAACACATTTTGAATATGAAGAATAAGCTATCGTATTGTGCTCCTGAATTTTTGGCAACACTTATTCATCAAATGATTGGAATCAACATTGAAGAAATTGTACGGATGCATTATCAATATTTTGCACGTTAACTATTGTCTTTTTATTTACTAGTCCTGTAAGTGTTGGAATATAACTATGTCCAGATAACCTAAATATATTGGAAACTATGGTTACTTAGAAGTTTACTTCTATTATTCGGTTTATTTTTCAACTACATCCTAATTCTGTTTTCTTAACAATCTTTTCATTAGTTTTCTTTATACTTTCATCAGGAAAAGTCGTAGTGACTGAGGTAGTGCAATTTTATATACTAGCTACTTTGAGTTCCCCATTTTTTTCAAATTCTACTTGGACTCCAAATTGAACTTTTGAATGTTTCATTTCATATAATGTTATTTTTAATTTTTCCAAAAGTGAAGATGGAAGAACTATTTCCTTAACATTATATCTTTCGATGTTCACTTTTATAATTTGATGTGAGCGTAGTAAATTATATTCATTTTCTGGTTCAACAATAATGTCACTTAAATATTTTTTCAAGTATTTTAGATTTTATAGTACTTATTCATTTCAAACTGCGTTTCAACAATGATTTTTTATCCTTGATTTTTATGATCATTTTAAAATTTAAGGTACGTGTCAGAGGTTTGGGTCTGGTATACAGAACATATATTATAATTATTCACTTGATAATATCGATTCATTTTATTGTAGATTTAGATGGAGATGTTGCTTGGACTACAAGAAGAAAGTTGTCCATATACTGTTAGCCTAAATAAGAAGAGCTTATTACAAGAAGATCTGTGAAGATTCGAATTAAATAAATTTTTAATTATGAAAATGGATTATGTTTGTTATTCAGTTTTTATTTGTGTTATATCAAATTTTAATAAATACCTACTCGGTGAGTTGTATTAATGTCGATCTCCAATAACATTTTATTTGATTGTTGTTGAATTTATTTTATTATTAATACTATTATTATTATTAATACTATTATTATTAATACTATTATTATTTTATTACTAAGTATGTATTGCTGTAGAATGGAGCATATGGGTTGCTCTTGCGAATGACTAATGATTAATTGTCGCTTGATAATCACCAAGTAACTAAGCAACCAATTAATTTACCAATTTTGAGCATCAATTATCAAAAAAAGAGTGAATAATATTTTCATTAATAAAATTTTAATTTTAACTTGTATTTCTTTTATTTATTCAACTTTATAAATAATTTATTTCAGAAGTTGTTGGTCCGTAACCTATCATTAATATTTATTGGTTCACTAACTAGTTATTGGTAACATATTGGGTCAATAACCAAGTATTTTAAGGGGACATTATCTATGAGGAGCAAGTCAATTGATATTTTTAAGGTGTTTAGATTTGAGGTGTTGAGATTTACAAATTCAATATTTATCTTTAAACATTGACATGGGTTGTCGAATCAACTTGTATGATTTGTCAACCAAAACAGAAAACATTTACGAAATATAACTGTTTCCTGAATTAAGACTTGTTACTGTTTTATTATTATTATTATTGTTATTATTATTATTATTATAATCATCATTATTATTACTATTATTATTATTATTATTATTATTATTATTATTATTATTATTATTATTTTTATTATTATTATTATTTTTATTATTATTATTTTTATTATTATTATTATTTTTATTATTATTATTATTATTATTGTTGTTATTATTGTTATTGTTGGGCTTAGAGCCAAGATTAAAACAAAAAATTACGAATAAACTGTAAAACAAAAAGATAAAAATGAAAAATAGGGAATATGGTCACTGCACATACACATACACCCAAGAAGAGACCAAAAATAAAATAAAACATATTAATTAAAACAAATTAAAAATATAACAAAATTAAATAAAAACAAATAATTAATTAAAATTCGTAAAAAGCCTACAGCTGCAGACAGAAATATACGAGAAAAGAAATAAACTGCCAAAACCTTGCAAAATAAGGTTTAGAAAAAACACAGGCAAAAGTGGCGACCAAGAAATAAAATAGCAAGGGTAAAAAGAATATCATAAAAAAATAATAATAAAAATAAAATTCGATAACACAAAATTAATATATCAAAAAATATCAAAAATATATAAAAAATTATAAAAATAATTTGAAATTAATAAAATAATTAAAAAGCCCTAAAAATCGCGAAAAATCGCCTATTGGTCGCACACAGACACAAAAATAGTATATAAGCAGTGACCAATTTCATTATTTTTAACTTTACAATTTAGCTTTTACAATTTTGACTTCATAAAATGTTTACATCTGCAAATTTTATTTGAAAACGTAAAGAAGTTTTTTGTTTGTTTTATTTTATATGTTAATGAATTTTTCTTAATTCTAATGAAGGTTTAAATAGATGTTCGTAATGTTCTCATGTTCTTTTATGTAAATAATCATATATCTATATCAATTATGTACGAGGTCCCGCATAAATTTCTACTATATATTACAAGTATTGAAATAGCCTCGGATAGGCAGATCGGCGATCCGGCTGGCGGATTTAGTTCCCTAGTTGCGATCGCGGGTTGAGCCTATCCGAAATCTCGGTCTGTCCGCGACGGGCCTGGCAAAATGGCACAGGACCCTCCCCGTAGGGCACCTTTAAACGACTCGCAACTGCTGATGGAAACGTCGGTCGAGGCGAGCAGAAAATTCTAAATTGAAGCGAAGAGCGCCATCAGTTAAGGATAATAGGAAAGATCGTTCAAAGATCATTTAGGGTTCTTTTCTTAAAACCTCGAAAACCGAGTTGATCTGGGTAGGAGTGATAAGCAACGGGTAAAGTTAATTTTTGAATGGTATTAAAAAGAGCGTAAGAAATTCGGGAAAAGTGTCAGACACCTTTATTGAAATCGTATGTAGTAGAAAATGTATATTTAGTAACCACTAATAATAGATTCGACATGTTTGAACATAGTTCACAATGACCCAATCGACATAATACAGGTTGTGACCATTTTTTCACTCACTAAGATTTTAGACACCACCCGATAGGCTTAATTAAACCAGTGTGGTTACTCTCTATTCCCATATTACACCAAAATTAAGAATATGCACGACCAAATTCCAACGTACTACCATCGATACGATACTCACTAGCATTCCACGCCAATAAACCTCCAGCGAACGTCTATGCAAGCCGAATTAATTATAAGAATTGAGCATAAAACAAATAGAAATTACCTAATATAGATAATATTATTGATCGGCAGAAATCTCGCAGTTACCATAGTAACTAGGATAGGATTGCAAAATTTCATTTCCCCCAAATAGCAAACAAGGAAAACACACCATCTCACGTCGAATGTGCATAGGGATTTTTCTCTTACCAGCCTAAATCGACATTCCTATTTGCTGGAAAAATAACATTGACCTCACATTTCGCGAGTTTCTGGGTACCAGTTTTACTCAGATAAGATTATTACTATCGTAGCCACGACCAGCTTCCCATTTTCAGTGTCAGCTATAGTCCTTATCGTTCCCACGTCATTGTTAACATCACATTTGTCACCCATAACATGTTGATTAGGTGTATTATTATTACTACCATTTTTATTATCATTATTATTAATATCATCCTTATTATTATTATTTACCTAATATTATCGTTATTATTGTTATGATTATTTTATTATCATTATCGGTAGTATTATAATTATTATTATTATTATTACTATTATCGCGACTAGTATAAGTTTCATCATCATTGTTATTATTTATTACTATTACTAACATTATTAGTATTATTAACAGGTTTCAAATTGATATTGTCATTAAAATTGTTATTACGAATGACCTCGTAGTTGCCGTTATTATTATTATTATTACCACCGCTAATGTTGTTACCCCTAGTGTTATTACGATTATAAATATCGCTATGTTCAGCTTCTTTTACCCCACTATCATCGTTATCAGCGACGCCGCTATCCGTAGGGGCAATATAATTACCCCTATTTCTACGCATGTTACGAATAGTTTCCCCACCCATGATTTGCTTAATGATATTTGATACTCAACGTAATCTGTGTACGACTCTCATTTGTCCTACCTATCCCTATCGAGACCCCCTGTTTCACCGCCTTCACTCGTGCCCCCTGATTTTCCACTTTGCTAGAAATGACCATTTACGTTCTGTTGAAACATATACGCCTAATTTAGTTATGCTTACGCGGCTATTCATAGTATAAATTTCCCCCTATCTCCTCCGCGCTATAATTCATTTTCTTAAAGTTATTCCTTCGGTCTGATCGTATTTATCGTATCCTGAAAATGGGACCTCCGAAATCACCTTTAACATCCAACATCTCCACGAACACGGAAACCTAGTTAATCAATCCCCATTTATATTCTAGTTATCGCCCAGAATACGTTACAAAGAATAAGCATGCCCGATTCGCTCAATTTGCCACGGATACCTCGACTGTCCCCTTCGATCATTGCCACCCGACAGAAATTGGAATCTCTAGAAAAGAAACACGCCATTCTGCAGGCAAAGTATCAAAAAGGGCACATAAAACTCGCCCAAAGCTACACGTAAACTCTTTCAGAAAATCTCTCGTCTGTCTCGGGCCAGAGATGACCTGGTAGTCGAATCACGCAGCCAGCGAATTCTCATCGCTGAACAGAGTGCCGCGCTCAGGCGGATATTTACGGAGGCCGAACTCAGAGCTCGTTTACTGGGATGTAGTTGGGCTAAGAGCCTAAATATTATTCCAGCCCAGCACCTCCCTTCAAACTCAACTCCACCTTCACCAAGTGAACCTCCACAGAATGTAGTAACGGAATCTAAGCCCGGAGTATCTCGACGGCGGCCAAATCGAAATCGCCGTCGCCGCGAACGACGCCGAGCAGAAGCCAATCTGCTTAGGGCGACTGAAACAACGGGAGCAACCAGCAGAAAAAATGATCAGCCTCCGGCCTACCAAGAGTTTGAATTTCCAGATTTCGACCCTGATATTGTATATGCCCCAACGATAGCGATTCACTCTCCACCGCCGTCCATCTATATCGACTTAGTGGAGGACACAATCGAAGCTCCAACATTGAATCACGCCCTGGAGCAATTAGGCCTCGATATAGGGAAAATCACGATTCTTACAGGACGCGTTCCGACAAGTCCTGCACTAGTTTGTGCTCCTGGAACCTCAACTCAAGTGGGAGAAAATTCGGCTACCAATTCTCACCTCTACCGTCAACCGAAGCGTCACCGATTTCCGGTAGACATTGACGCGGAGGATAAGTACGACGACGGGCGCAACTCCTCTTAAAAACTTTGTTTTTCTCGTCTCGGAATTGTTGTCAATCAATGTGATAAAACGCGTGATCATTGTAAAGTTTCCCATCATTCACTTATCGTCGGTATCGTGTCTTTCATTGTTTTTAAATGGAATTAAATAATTAACCTGGTTAATCACTTTAATCTCTTAGCTGTTTGAATATTATTTATCAATGTAAAAATAAATCGATTTTAGTAATATTTCCTTTTTCCTTTATAGTAAGTTGATAGCAAATAATTAGATTAAAAGTAACTACGGGATAGTAAATAATTAATCTGATGAATTGAAGGATCTAGTTATCAATACAATTGCGGTGAGGAAATAGTTCTATCCAATCACCACGTTAAACTCAGTCGAATAGTATCGAGACTCTCATAAGTCCCCCGGGGTAGAGTGCGTGTAGACTCGAGACTACACTAAATAAAAGTAGTTTATAGACTGAGAGCGTAAGTCCTTCTAACGGCCGCCATGAACCGGGAAAACGAAGGTCGTTCGAGGAGTAGTGTTAGTAATAGCGCTCACCTGCTCGAATGGCATTCGGCTGTGACGTACAGCAGCAACATGATTTCAGTCATGGGTACGTAACAGTAAGTCAAAGTTATGGGGGATACGCGGAAAAGTCAACCCTAGAGTTCCTCTCGAACGATTACCAACCAGGGATGCGAGTTAGTCAGCAATTAAATTTTCCCGTACATCCAACAATATTAATTTTATGACTCAAGTCTGATAAACCCTCGCCATAGGTAAAAGTTTTTATGACTCATACTTTTTCAAAAATAAAACAAAACCAAAATAAATATTTTTTCTATCCCTCGTGCATGTGTGTAAGTGTCATTTGATAAGATCATTTTTCATTATTATTTTTGCAAAGTATTTTAGATCCACCGACATGAACTCAGTATATAAACATATAAATAAACATAATATTTTAAAATGAACCGATTATTAATTGATATTTTAAACGGAGTGGCAACAGGCGAGAAAAGGGATGAATTAATTACCTACATCCAGTTTCTCGTGGATGAAGCTATGTATGCGTACAGAAGAAACCCTGTTGATTTTTCAAGGGTTCTTACAAGAAAAGCTCGCAGGTCAAAAGAAAATGAATACAAGGAAGAATTTTACGCTTTGTTCAAAAATATGAAATGGTCCCGGGTTATTGTATCATTTATGTATATGACGATAATTCTTCAATTATCGGACGAGTTTTATGAAAGATACTTTAATTGGTCTTTGCAGGTACAATATTTTTAATTATATTTTATTAATATTATTTATAATGAGATTTCATCATGAGTAGCAGAAAACGGTTCCTGGAATGTTATGAATACTTTGGCTGAAAAACAAAAAAATAGACACAAAACTAATTTATTTATTTTTGTGATTGGACTTATTTAGTACATTATTTTTAACTGTACAATATTTATTGAAAAAATAAACATTTTTGATTTATTTTTATTAATGTAAAATACAAAACTTTTTATTTTTCATTTCAAACACATTCTTCGTCGCCACATTTTGTAACATAAATATTAGTTTCTTCACCAGTCTCTTCCATGCTCATAGTTCTAGGATTTTTTCCGCCTAATATTTTATAAGAATATCTTAAAATTACAAATAAATCAACTTTAAAAATTCAAAAATTACATTTTTCGTTAATCATTTTGTTATTGATAATAATTATTGCTCATGTCTTTATGTTTATGTTTTTATGTTAATGCCTTTATGTTTTGTCATGACTATGTTATTTACGTAATCGTAATCGCTATGTATTATTTTTATACCTAATCTCGTTGCTGTGATCTTAAAAAAAACTTTTTAAAAAAAAAAATTAAAATTCTATTAATCACTAATGTACTTCAAGTTATTTTAATAGCTAAAAAGTCGATCGGGATTTAACTTTTGAAACCAATGATAATACAATCAAAATATATAGTTATTTCGTGTAAAAAGAACTCGAAACTCATAAATCTCGATAAGAAAACTCAATGAATCCAAAGTACTCCTTCAGGACACCGCCGACTTTTGTAAAATTCAACATGAATCTATAATTCGAGAACCATTTAAAAGCTGAAAGTTCCATTATAAAGGTAAAATCTCCCGTAATTACTCCAAACAATTCATGAGATACTCCAAGGATTAACTTCATAGTCCCACATGCTTACGATAAAACCGCAATGAATTCTATTATCATCTTTAACGCATTTACAGCGCATAAAATCACTCTAGATCGACTTTTAAATGTAAACTCGATAACATCCCAACATTACGGCTAATCCAATTTCATGATGTCAAGAAACCCACACGGAAATCTGAAAACTACAAATCCGATTGGAATCACGACCATTTTTTTTGCCTCTGGAACATTTTGTTTCGAGAATCATCACTAACAATGTCGACGAACTTAGATTACATAAAATATTCAATACGAGTTGTAGAAAAAAATAACAATCAACAACGAATATAAGATTTTATTAATAAAAGAGTGATACCACAACATTGACTCATAATAACTCTGGAAATAACGTAGAAATGACTCCGAACGAACCAGTAAATGTGCACATAGAACATAATATCTAGAAGGTGAAGGAATCACGGGGAAAAAAATATAAAATAAATCAAACATCACCTGAAATAATCGACTAGTATCCACAAGACCCAGTAGCCAGTGATCGATTGCCGGACGAAATAATAATTTGAATTCCAACAAGATTCCTCGGAGGAATAACAGATATTAGAGGCACTAATATATCGTCAGCAGGAGGAGAAAATGAGTAAAAGCATTTGACGTTTTCTAAAATGCCAATCAATAACTAAATCGAAATGAAAATGGCATGAACACACACCAATGATGAGGATACCGAACACACTACCGAGGTAAACGGCATGTGTGTCGACAGAGAAAATTTAACCATCTGTCCACGATGTGTGCACCTACACTTAGATAAAATGAATGGGTTGATCTAAATTAACCACACAAAACAAAATGTCGGATAAATCAAGATATCAAGCCGCTACGACTAGAACGACGAACTCACGACACTCTAATACATCGGTTAGAGAGCCACTAAATCCCAGATCAAGGCTGGAAACAAACGAACGGAGAACAACCGAAGGTGATAATCGATAATATTTTCATTTCTGATTTGACAATAATCTTCCTTGAGCCATAGTCACTCGAATCAGACACGAAAGACCGTACACAACTTTACCATAACAATCCAAGCCGAAGAGTGATGAGGAGAAATTAGATCCTGTTGTAAAAATATATTTAAGTTAATATCAACGAAAATTTTGTATACGTGAGTTTCAATACATGAGAACCGACCCATTTAGTGCTAAACTCTCAACGCGATCTATGTGGCCGATCAGCACACGTCACCATCCTTCGAGCACTTACAAACAAAAAATTGGATTTAAGCCCGTATAGTTTTGGTGCCAATAAATCTTCAACGACGACGACGATACGTATAATAATGATCAATCTATGTAATTTAAAATGTTTAGTAATGATGACTCTAATTTTATGATTTAACTCTAGATATACCAGCGATTTGAATATACCTATTTCTACCAAACCAGTCAAAATGACTGGTGCGTAAAAAACAGGCTTCTTGTAGTTGCTTGTCTATATTTACTCTTAAAAATGACAAAAATAAAGTTGAACAATATTAATTATAATAGATAAATATATTTATATATATTTACAAATAACAAAACACTTAATTATTTACAGTTTGTTGCTCACAATTTCTACAATTGTAGATTTTGCTGCGTGTACACTTTCCGCATAGACTTTTTTTGCATTTATTGCAAATATTTGTAGTTTTATTGTTATTGCAATATCCTATTTGACACCATTTTCGTACAGAAACTGTAGCATTTATGGTTGGTATATTGGTTTCGTGTGGTTTTTGCCTTGAAGTCTGATATTCTGAAGCAAGTTTTTCTGCTAATTGAAACAGAAAGTCTTTTCGTGAAATATTTTCTCCTGTTGTGTTTTTGTACAATATCCAGCTATTTATTGCGGCTAAATCTAAAATATTGAAAAATATTTGAAGAGGCCACCTTCTGGAACCTGATTTCACCGTATATTTTCGTGCCATTTGATCAGTAACATCGATGCCAAATTTGGTATTATTATAAAACCATACGGTTTCAGGTAATTTCTTTGCAGCTTTATCAATTTTGATGTGCTTATGTTTTGTACTTAGTAGAAGTACTTTTTTATTAAGTTTGCTCTTATAGACAGTAAGTGTGCATCCATTAGATTGGTACAACATCGTTGAGAAACGTGCCATGCTGTCTTTTTTCAATTTGCAAATTTTAGGCAGTTCCCTCTTGTTTGCGCGTATTGTTCCAAGTAACGAAGTGTTTTTAGATCGTAATTTCAACGCCAAGGGAATACTTGTAAAAAAGTTATCAGTTGTTACAGTTCTACCCTTCATATTATATGGTTCAAGAAGTTTTATCACGACAAATTCGCTTAGTGGAGTTGATGCATTTCGTGTCTCGTCTTTTCCTAAATACGGAAAGCCATTTACCACATATTTCGTCTCTACATCGGACGCCAACCAGAATTTTATGCCAAATGTTTGGGGTTTGTTTGGCATATATTGAGTAAATCTGCATCTGGCCTTTGTTGGGAAAAGTTGCTCATCCACGGTAATATAAGCTCCCGGTTTGGAGCAATCTTTACGGTTTTCAATAAATTTATCCCAAACAGCTGAGACTAAAGCGAACTTGTCTGTCTGCAAACATTGACTCCTCTGATTTTTTTTGTCAAAACGAATGTATTGTATAATCTCAGTAAAATCACGTCTACTCATAGTGTTGGAGAAAAATGATGGTCCCCACTTGTTTTTCCACAAATATTAGAGCCTCAAATTATTTGCTTCGTACGCTCCACGTGCATATAATATTGCAAGAAATGCCTTCAATTTTTCTTGCGTAATTGTCCAGTTTTTTTCCCAAGACTCGAGAGGCTTCTGACTCAGTACAAATTCGAATATGTTCCAAGATATGGTTGTCAATCAGTAATAGGAACGCACTACTTAGATTTCCGTTCATAATGTTTCTTTTAGCATGTGCTGTTGGCCCGTGTTCATCTTTGAAAGCACTATGATGTGGTGATCTACCAGCACTACCTCCTTCTTCAATTCTCGTCCAAATAGTTCCGTCTGAAGCAATTTCAGTTTGCTGATTTGGTATGTTACTTCCACATTCATCTTCAGAACTGGAACGGAATCGCATACATCGTCTTGTGCGTTTGTTTAGAATCTTTTCGCGATCACTGTCACTTGACTAATCTATATTGTCTTCAGCAGGAATTTCCTCATCACCACTTTCGATAATAGCACTACTATTATAACCATTACTATCATATGATTCACTTTCTACATCTGAACATTCCAGAGGTATGTTGGTTGCAATTTCTAAATTTGTAGAAAGTTTTGCTTTTTTTGAAAGTTTTAGGGGATCACAATCACTATAAAAATCTTGTTTATAAGAAAAATGCTGCGCGTTGCACAAAGCTAGAAACAAGACTGAACATGTCTAGTGCATTTACAAAACAAATGCTCATCAAAATGACGTCATCAACTCAATGACGATAGTGAAAGAAAACAAAAGACGATAACAAAGTACGCTTCAGTGCTATATGTACTGCATCGGTCTCATGATTCCAAAAATCATACATTTTTTCATACAAACACAACCTGTCATTTTGACTGGTACTGTTATAAATGTCAACAACAAAAATTATATTTGTTACTAATGTATATAAAACAACATTAAGTTTATAAAACGTACTCTCTAATTATAGCTACAAAAGTCATAACATCATTTCTGAAAAAAAAGTGTAATATAGTAGGAATTTTGGATTGAAATTGCACGACCAGTCTAAATGACTGGTCTGGTAAATCTAGTGTTAAACTTTAATTTATTACATTTTAATTTAATTCATTTAGCATTGTATTGCTAGCTAAGGAGTATCTCAATTTAATATTCTACATTTATTTTATGTACATTTTAATTTAACTTGTTTGCATTGCATTGATGTTTAGTTAAGGAGTATCCTAATTTAATCTTCGATCCTTATTTTTAATTTTAGTTTAATTTATTTGCATTGCATTGATAGCTAAGGAGTACCTCAATTTAATATGTAATCTTTATTTTATTTACATTTAAATTTAACTTATTTGTATTATACTAATATTTAGCAAAAGAGTACCCTAATTTAATATTTAATCTTTATTTTATTTGCATTTTTATTTGATACTATTTGTATTACACTGATATTTAGCAAAAAAGTACCCTAATTTAATATTTAATCTTTATTTTATTTGCATTTTAATTTAATAATATTTGCATTATATTGATGTTTAGCAAAGGAGTATCCTAATCCCTTATTTTTATTTTTATTCTAATCCAACTTATTTGTATTACACTGATATTTATAAAACGAGTATCCTAGTTTGGTATTTAATCCTTGGTTTTATATTAACCTAACCTATCTGTACAACTTTAATGTTGAGTAAATGAGTACCCTAGTTTAATATTTAGTCTTTTGGTATCACTTTGAGACTTAGCGATGATCACCCTGTTTTAAATTAATCTATTCATTTTGTTTTCATTTTTATTTAACTTACCAGTGTTACGTTGATATTCAAGTTATGCACCCAAATGCAGTATGCGATTTAGCGTACTCTACACAAATATTCAACATTTTTCGACGGAATTAAACCCCACAAGCACCCAAAATCCCTTTGACATTGAACTAATCCAAACCAACTTACACCCAACTTAGGTTGGGAGAAAACCGGTTCAACTCATCTTGGCACTTAGTTAGGTTAATGCTCTTTAATAACTGATTAGTCCATTGTTTAACTGGATCTAAGATTTGACTAATCATTTTGCGTAGTTTTATTCTAGCCTACTATGTGATTAATTTATTTGGTTCTAGCCTCGAAATGTTTACTTCACCCGAGCCATTGATACTCACGTCGCATGCATTCGGCGAACCAATGATCGTCAACCCTAGGATCACTACCAGAGAGGACAAAGATATTCGTACTTAATAGTCACCTCGAATTGAAGGGGCGGGGAACCTTAGAGTGTATAGATCATGGGTAATCAACTCGTAAATTTTCTAATAATCAATGGGCGTTTACTCGAAGTCGAACAATCGGTGAAGTGTAAGGGTTGGAGTGATGACGGAGCGGAGAGTAGGTAAGAAATCCCCGCGGAGGGATCGAATTAAACTAATGATGAGTTTCTAAAGCGTAGGCTAATTCGAACACACTCCCCCAAGAATGACTGAGTAAAATAGATTACGTCGTAAGAATCAATAGCTCCACAATCCTACCTTGAATAAGGAACCTGATCGACCAGCTCCATGACCCTCGAGATGACCCATAACTGGGAAAACCTAAGCTACTAACTCGTTATCAGAGCTTCGATAGACGCGTCATGCAAATTAATATATCGTTATTTTCAGAAAATTCCTGGATCGACGCGTCCTGGATTATACTACGCTTCCCGGCACATTCAGCTGCACGGTGCTGGCAAGCAATGTAGGACGCGGGGTTCTCAATCTCACCGGTCCAAGAATCCAGAATGGGAGACCAGACGAATAGCGACGATGCCGACCTCCCATTCGTCGCAATCAAGCGAGAGCCAGGTCGAAACCCGGCGTGAGAGATAAGAGGGCAGGCGGAGTATCTTCTCGCCCGCTTTGAAGAACACCAGAAACAAACAAATCGTCAAGTACGCAAGGCGCAGCAACATTTGGATGAAATTACCCGGGATATCGCGGCCGGATTGATACCAAGTACGGACGGGTACGCACCTCCGTACAATACGTCTTTTAACTTAGACGACCCAAGGCTGAACGTACGAACAGAGGCGATTAATGTGGTGGAGCGCGAAGGACCGACGAACTACCAAACACGCATCGCGAGCATCCCTACGCTCGGAGAGTACCGAGGAGAATCGCGGATCAATCATATCCGAGAATCAACTCTCCGCGATAACTAGCTATTGTGTAATAAAAATACATTTTTAGTTAGATTATTTCTTGACCTCGCTGAATAACAATTTAAATAGAAATAAACCACCCGTGTCACTAGTCAGCACCACCAGACTTAAGGCTCTCTATAAATTGAACTATTTCTACAGCAAGATCTGACTCAGGCGCGAAAGATAAATGCCGACCTTCACCAGCAAATATTGCAATTAACCAAAGAAATCCAAACGATCAAGAGTACCTGTGTGGAACCGAGCAAAGTGAAATGGCTATACCAGAAGCTGACGGCGGCACAGAAGGGTTGGGCTGAAGAAAAACAGCTCAACCAGAGCCAAAAAACGCAACTCAGGGGCTTGGAGGTAGCGCTGTCCGCATGCCAAAAAGGGGCGGCAGTGACCTATCCCCTCGTCTTTGCCCCAGCGCAGTTAGCATACCGAGAAGCCATGTCTAATTAAAAACCGGTCACCAGACCATTCAAACATCGCCCTGGCAGATCTGAGCGATCTAAACGTCGAGTGGCTCAGACAAAGGACGCCTAATCATGAAAATTAGCTTTAGATGTTTTATTAAATAAACAGTGTTGAATGGTGTTTGGTGTAACTATCTTAATTCTCTTAGATCAAATTGAGTTCTATATTAACTTATCAAATAATGTCTGTCGAACGGACAAGGAAAGCCATATATCACCAATGGGAGGGACGAGTATCAAAACGCACACAGACCTTCTAACGGTACTGAGTTGGACCCAGTTTGAGGTCGGGCCAGAGCAGTTCCGAAATGGCGCTCACCTTTGGCGATCTCAAAAACCAATGGTTGCATTTCCAATGTTACTTAGTAACGGGTAGCCATTGGGGCAAGCAAGTATTTACATATCGGGTCAAGGTTGTCGAAACCATAAACCCCACATTATTATTATCATAACTTTTATTAATATTAGATAAAGAAAAATTTATAAATAAAAACAATATTTTGCCCGAGAAGCCATGCCAAAAACTGTTATTCCTATCAAAAATTCTTCCTAGGATATGCCCGTGGATAAGCGAAAGATTAAATATAAGTTTATTTATTTCTAATAATTAATTTGGTAACTATTTTTAAAATATTATTTAGTAAATTTATTTTTTGATAGAATATATTAATTTTTTATAAATTATTGATGAATAAATTTCTTATTGTAATAAAATAACTAATAATATAAACTCTAGATAATTTATTTTTGAATAATATTATTTAACTTTTGATAGATAAATTGAATTGTTTTTATAATGTTATTGAAAACTAAATTTTATTTTTTGGTATTATGTTCTAATATTTTCTTAACAATTAAACAAAAATATAAAACCAAAAGATAAAATTTGGTAAATTTATTTTTAGAAAACTATTAGTTTTGAAAGTTCTTTTGAAATGATTTTATTAATTTTTATAAATTATTAATATTGACGAATAAATTTTATTTGCTATTTTTAAAAGTTTATATTGTTTTAAAAGAAATCATAATATTTCTTTAATAATCAAATTATAATTGATTTATTTGGCTTAATTTGACAATTTTTCGAATAATATTATTAAATTTTTGCTAGTTGTTATGAAATGGTTTTATTAATTCTGTTTTTGATGAATAAATTTATTATTTTAGTGTTTTAAAAGAAATTTTAAAAATAAGCGATGATTTATTTGGCTTAATATATTTTTGTTTTAGCTTATTAAGTAATTTTAAAGAATATTAATATTGGTTCATATATATTTTATGTTTTGAAATATAATATGCAAACAATCGATTTGCCCATTCCAATTTTACTTGCATTCAAGAATGCATTAAATTTACTTGGCCAAGCAAAAAATCAATTTGGAGTGAAGGTTGAATTTATTAAAGACGGAAGGAGTAAATCAACATGGATTTCAAATCTGGTCGCAGAATATTCTGAGACATTTTTGGAAGAAGGTATGAAGAATTTGTATGAGAAGATTTATGTTCGAACTGTAGAAGGAAGCAGTTGGACAGTAAATAAGGTTTTAGAAAACATATTTAATGTCACAAAATATCACCCGGTAAGTAGGCTTAGTGGTCATAGCTACTTTAAGACACCGGAAGCTTTGAAAAAATAAAAATGCAATTGTTAATATCAAAAATACTGACAATTTATGCATTTTATAAAGCGTACTTTGTCTTAAAAATTTACATTTGATAAGACTGTGTGTATAACGAGGAAGATTTTCCGATGAAATTGTCAAACATTCGGAATTTTGAGAGTAAAAATTCGGAAATCGCAAATACAGTTTTCGGCTACAATAACACAAATGTATTAAGGAATGATGAGGATATTGACGAGGACAATGAAGATATAATTTTTAAACATCACGTTTGGATATAATTCATCGGACCATTTTATTTGTTAATGTTAGTAGATGGTGAAAAATTTCATTATACTGCATTTAATAATCTACAATAATTGATGAATTGCGATGAGAGTAAAGATTGCCCAGTTCGTATTCAGTGCAAGTGGTGCGAAACATGCCTGAATAGTTTTAGAACACATAAGGCTTTCGAAAAACAGCGATTTTCAACAAAAATATGCTCGGTACTACAATATGCCCGTTACCCCACCGACCCGCTGGGCCAAACCCATATACCCTCCCGGTAAATTTTTTTTTCTTTTCTAAGTTTTAAAGTACAAATTTTTGTAGGACATTGACTCATCAAAATTTTCTCAAGGTCATTTAAACAAAGAACATGACTCATAAAAAATTTTCAAGGTCATTTAAACAGAAACCATGACTCATTCAAGGTCATCGGACGAGTCATCATAACTTTTAAGGCCATTCAAACTTTTCAAGGTCATTTAAATAAAAACCATGACTTATTCAAGGTCATTGGATGAGTCATGATAATTTTGAAGGTCATTTAAAAAAAGACCATGAATCATCATAATTTTTCTCAAGGTTATTCAAAATATCTCAATGTCATAGTATTTTTTAAAAATTTTACATTTAAATTTACTACTTATTTTTATAAGTAATGTTTTAATTATTAATATTTTAAAATTTTTATACTATTACTTAATATTATTTTTATTATTATTATTATTATTAATATTATTATGCTATAATTAATATATAATAAAAACAAATTCATTAACAACAAAAACTTTTATTAAAAAAAATAATTCGACTATAATAATATTGTCGAAGAGCTTTATTTAAAGCCTATTCCACATACTTCCGATATCGGGCAGCGCAGCAATGAAATCCATCACCACATGGATATTCGGGTTCCATATCCTTTAACATTTTGTTTTGTTCGATGTTCCATAGAAACTCATCGATTACGGAAAATATCCATATAAATGTATAATTAAAAACCAATTCTGTAATCATTGATGCTGGCTTATCCTTCAATATTTCATGTATATCTGGATAATAGAAGTCCAGACGTTCTTTGATAAATTTAAAATAAACATCAATAAAACAAGTAAAAATAATAATAAAAATATATTACCTTAATGTTCAATTTCATTCATAGGTTGAACTGCAATCGTTACAATAATAATGATAAAAATTGAAATAACAATTAGTTTTATACTAATTTAAATCAATGAGTAGCTAAACACACACACAAACAACCAACCTTTTAGCATGCAATATATGATGATATTTTATATCTAAATCAGACCATAATTATTATCAAAAATGAATTAAGAAAATCAATATTTGAATTGAATGAAAATCGTAAACTTAATGAAAAAATAATAAATCAAGTTCAATATAGTATATAATTTTATTCTAATAAAAAAACTGATCAGTTCCATCGTATAATTAAAGAAGTTCAACAGCCAATGCAACCTGTTAACATTGGCAACAAATTGAAAGAAGTTCAACAGCCAATACAACCTGTTAACAGTGGCAACAAATCATCAATATTCACATTTCCAAATGCCAGAAATTAAATCTTTTATAACTTTGTTGAATGAGCTGGTTGCTAATAAAGGAGATGATGATGATATCATTAAAAACATAAAATTCATGGTCAACCGTACTGAGAAAATCATAGAAAGTATTCCATTTGAGCCTATTCTCAATTTGCTAACATTGGAGTAAAAGAAAAATTCATTCCAATCGATATTTAGTTATTATTTTGATGAAAATAATAAATGGATGAGAATAATAGTAGAATTAATGTATATGAAACACATGATATTAAAATCCGGATCCGACTATGAAAATTATTTCCAATGGTCTATAGAGGTATATTACTTTATATTATTATTTTATTTTTATCATTATTTAGGTAATATAAACAAAAATTGATCCATGGGTAGAAGCAAACAGTGTATAGGTAACAATAATTCAAGTTACTGCAGAAGCCAAACGTTCAGATATTTATAATTCAAATTGTAAATTTTTATTGAAACTATTAACTAGAGCATCGGTTTTATATATTTGTAATAACGTTTATCATAAAGTGTAGTAAATGTATAAAAATATTAAGTTCAATAAAAACTACATTTTTAAAGATTCATTGATTATTACATGTACATTCTTCATCACCACAATATTCTATCATTATATTTTCTATAACAAGGTCAACACAAGTCTTAAATTCGTTAGGTTCAACTAAAATTGGGGTTTTTTCATCATTAATAATTTCAGTATCTTCATCAATAACAATTTCTTCATCATCATCACTCTGACATTCTGAATCACAATTTGAATTTTCTTTACCTAATGCTTCAACTAGTGTTAACATATCTCTAATTTTTACACCGGTTATTTCTTCGAGTTTATCAAACAAAAAGTTTATTAAATATTCTAAACAAAAATTAATTAATTATTTTATATTTATATTTTACCTTCTTCAGAGATGATTTTTAAAAAATTTTAAAACTAATTATAATTTTGTTTATAGAATATGTTGTAAAGAGAACAAAATCTGTTTAAATACATTTATTAACATCCACATTAAACACTAAAATATACATTAAAATAATTGTGAAAGTCTAGCAGTAACAATTTTCCATATTGGAGAAAGCACATCATTTTGATCAGCTTTATATCCTTGTATTGCTATTGTTAAATACCAGTTTTTCTGTTCTTTGAAACCTATTTCTGTAAATGCATCATAATATCTGGTATATTGACTGGTGAAGAATATATTATCATTACATTTTAAATTCGAATTGATCTTTTTGAAAACCGTATCAATATTCTTGATATCTATCATTAAGACCAATCCCATGATTTCATTGAGTTTGTCTCTAAGAATAATTTTGTACTTTAGATTTCGCAACCTTAATTTGACTATTTGCCAATTGGCAAACACGTTAACACACATTGGTTGTATTTTAAAAGCCTCAGTGCAGGAAATAATTCTGGCTCGAACATACAAAGACATTTTGTTGACATGTTGTATAGATTGATGAAATGTCCCATATCCATGGTAATCGTAATTTACTGTATTTTAATATACTTTATTCTATTTTGTAATTTATTGACATCTAAAGGTTTCTCGCCTTTCATGATTCTACATTTGTCGGATTTGAAAAATATTATAGGGTATTTTCCACTCCTATCAACAATTTTCTGGGGTTTACCATTCGTAAACATCATTTTTGACACGTCAAAAGTTCCTTTATAATTTATATTTGATAACATAAATTAACAGTAATGAAATAATACTCTATATATGTGAGTTTTAGAAAGTGTTCATTAAATTGTATAATATAAACAAAAAACTATAATTATACAAATTAATAATGGAATTAAGAAAATATCAAATCGTATGCCCAAGTGGTAGCGGTAAAACTATGTTTGTGTGTAAATTACTGAAATCTAATTTATTCAAAATAAAATTCAACAAGATTTATTGTCATAAGGGTGCAGATGAAGAACATGGATTAACTCAAGATAATTTCTGTAAATTGAAAAACATAAAAATAGTAAAGTGTTTCGATAAAAACTGGTCAAGTCGATTAAGGAAAGGGGATGTCATCATTATCGATGATTTGTATCAGAAAAATAATAAAGAAAAGGATTTTAATAATTTATTCACAAAAATCAGTCGACATGTTGATGTTACTGTGATCTTTATTACTCAAAATCTATTTCATCAGGGGGGAGCACATCAAACAAGGAATTGAAATGTTCAATATTTAGTTATTTTCAAGAATCCTAGAGATGCAACATTTATTGATTTTCTAGCTCGACAAGCATACCCTAATAATCGTAATTTTCTTATCAGTGCATTTCAAGATGCTACAAAATCACCACATGGATATATATTTCTTGATTTCACAGAACAATGCGATGATGATTTACGGGTAAAAACAGATATTTTCAATAAAGAAGGTACCATGGTTTATAAACAAAGTTGAAAACAATAGCATGTAAAATGTTTATGAAATCCAAGCTTAAAAATGTCCAAAAACTTAGACAAAGTATTAAAAAGAAACTAAAGACTGAAAAAGTTCCACCAAAAACTAATTATACACAATCTAAAAAACTAATAATCGAGAATTTCCCGCAATGAATTTAATTTCGAAAAACCCAATTAAAAGAAGTAATAAAATGAGTCAAAAAGTTAAAATTCTAAAACATCATAGGAGTTTCCCATATTTTAATGCATTGTTAAAGGCATCTAGTATGAAAAAAATAGTAGTCAGAGGTAAATTTAAAATCAGTAAATCTAAAAACTAGTGTTCAATAAACATCGAAAACCTTTGTTATCGATAGTATATAATAAAAATCGTAAGCAAATGAGAAAAAATCATATATAAACAACAAGGCGGTTTTATCGGCGCTATATCAATATTAGCAATATCATTATTTGGTGGATTACAATAAACAATGGAGCAATCATTACCTAATGTCAAATTTAAATTTAAATCATCTTGTTGTAATGGAGAAGATTTGGACAAACCCAGAAGACGAAGCAGGTTTCGGTGGAGTGGAAAAATTAAAGAAAAGAGTCCCAAATTTGAAAAAGGAAACACAAAAGTGGTTGTCAGATCAGCTTGCGTACAGTTTAAACAAACAGATGCGGAAAGATTATCAACAAAAGCTTATAAGACATTCAGTATTAATGATTTATGGCAAATGGATTTGATGTAGATGATACCGTATTCGAAGAATAATAAGGATTATAAATATATTTTAATATGTATTGATGTTTTCAGTTGTTTTGCCCGCGGTGTATCAACAAAGACAAAATCTGCAGAGGAAATATCTAAAGCAATTAATATTTTATTTAAAAATGGACATCCTGACAATTTGCAAACCGATTTAGATATAATTATTATTATTATAATTCTTCTTCTTCTTCTTCTTCTTCTTCTTCTTATTATTATTATTATTATTATTATTATTATTATAGGCAAGGAGTTTTACAATAGTAAAGTTAAGCAAATCCTGCATCGTCTCAAAATAAATTATTACTCTGTACATTCTCAATACAAAGCTGCTCTCGTTAAAAGATTTAACTGGACATTGAAGGATAGATTGAAGAAATATTTCGTGTATCAAGGTAATAAAATATGGATAAATTTATTACCGAAAATACTTGTTAGTTATAATAATTCCTCACATCGAGGTCTGAATGGTTTGAGACCAGTAGATATCAGCTCAAAAACACCAGTACGATCTAAAAAAGTTGTTAAAATTACAAAACCAAACTATAAAGTTGGTGATCACGTTAGAATTAGTAAAATATCTGCTTCACCTTTTATCAAAAATTTTGATAGTAATTTGAGTGATGAAGTATTTTGAATTACAAACATTAATACTAAACAGAGTCTTGTAATGTATCTTATTAAAGACAGTGACAACAATGTGTACAAGGGAAATTCTATGAACAGTAATTACAAGTTTTTTCCAAACCTAGTGTTTAGAATTCAGAAAATATTGAAAACTCAAAGGTGAGTAAGGATAAACAATACTATGTCAAATAGCACGGATATAAAAAAACCTCATGTATATCATCAAAAGACTTAGTAAATTGAGTTTCTATACTATTTTACCGAGCAATAGTTGTCCACTAATCCATCCGGAAAATCAAGCAAGTAAATTTTATGGTTGATCTTCAAAATCCCATTTATTTACATGGAAATTGGGAAGTTGCTTTGCAAGACTTTACATTTGTGTACAATACATTCCCATTTTATAGTCAATGTAAAATCAATTACAAAAATGGTGTTCCCAAAACATGTAGTGGTATTTTCTCAATCAATAATATTGATCGATATTGTCATATTCCGAATCAAATTTTAGATGAAAATAGTGGCATGTTTTTCAAAGATGGATTGAATGTTAGTTGTGATTTTAGTTCATTTACAATAAAGTTTGAAAGTATTGATGATATCAAGCGAATGGGTAGTGATAAGGTTAACATTGTTGTTCCTGGTACTGAATACCTAGTACGTTTCAAAACTATTATTGATGTCGGCCCTGCGAATGAACACATCAAAATATCTGTATCATATATTAATGAGGTGGAAGATACATTTAAGTTTACTAATGATTTATATTTTGAAACACTTGAAGAGTTACATAAATATATTTCATTCAATTTTTTACATTTATTTAAAACTATAGAAATTGTTAAAGATGGATTATGCAAATTCAATCTGAATAATAACATTTGTGAAGTTACATTTGATAAAAATTTGGCTAATACATGAGGATTATATAAAAAAACATATCGGGCAAGGCCTTTGGTGTACGCAAACCAAAAATAATAAAACTTCATAGACAAATGTTCATATATACTAACATCATCGATCCAATAATTGTTGGTGATTCTTTAGTTCCTCTATTGAAATCTGTTTGGGTTGATAAACATGACCAGGATGAAGTTGTCAATATAAATATCGATGAACCCATGTACTTACCAGTATCAACATCATGTATAAACAATGTAGGAATAAATATTCGTGATGATATTGTTAAATTTATTGAATTTAGTAAAAATAGAAAAACTCATTTGACATTACATTTTCGTAAATTAGATGGCCAATAACGATATTATTAGTATGTATAGTGGTAGCCTTACTTATCCCAACAAATATTTGATTTAGACTTCTTAATCGTAACCAATTATTAAACTTTTCACCTTTATTTGGTATATTACTGATCATTTCACATAAAACTCTACATTTATCTATACATACTTGATATTTAACCACAATGTCTTCCTTAAAATTGATATATTATTGATCATTTCGTGTAAAACTCTATATTTATCTGTACATACTCAATATTTAGCCATAATGTATCCTTTAAAATCGATATATTACTGATCATTTTCATTAAAAACCCTATATTATCTGACCATACTCAATATTTAGCCATAATTTATCCCTTAAAATTGATATATTACTGATAATTTTCATGTAAAATCTAACATTAAATGATTATTTCTACTCAATATTTACCTTTCATTAATTTCTATTAACACTGTATAATATGATATCCAAAATATTATTACTTCATAATTAATTGATTAAATTTCTCACTCAATATTTCCCCTATTAATTTACTATATCTAAACTCGATATTATAACTTGTAAAGCATACTAGAATTGATCAAAATCACAATCCATAGTGATAAATCTAACCTTTCCATTATATCTAACACTGAAATATTCATACGTTGGAATACTCTCTAAAATTGATACAGTTCTCTTAAAAGTTTACATCAAATTCACAATAAATTCTTTAGTAATATCAATTGACATTCGATTAGATATAAAATTCATTAAAACTATATCGAGAATCCTAAATGTAAACTAAAATATTTAACAGGCTCTATATTATACTAAGTGGACATATATGTTAAATTAATATACTAGCTATTGTTCAATACCTTATTACAAGTTTTATTCTAATTATACACAATTTTCATATTGAAGCTAATTTAACGATGTATATGATAAAAAATATTTAATCAAATATCAAAAGTTAATAACTTACTCTCAAAATAACCAAAGTATTATATTAAAAGAATTTTCTTCATCTAAAGTAAGTGGTAAAATCAGTTTGTGCCCTTCTTCTTTGTAATAACAAACTACAATATCTGTTTCTAAATCTGAAACCTTCTTCAAAAAATTATAAACAAGTTTTGACTAACAAATTGATAGTAATTTGATATTCTAGTAAAGTTATTAAACAATAAAAGTCCAGCAGAAATCGGCAAATGTTTTTGAAAATAAATATCATCTTTTGCTAATATATATTCAAAATCTGCATAGATAACGAACGGAGGTGTTATTGTTTTGGACCAATTTTTAAATTATAAATTTTTATCTTCAGGTAAGGTTTATAATATTGTACCCAACTGATTTTTATTACATAAATCTTGATGTTTTTGAAATGTCTTTGGCTTTTGATAACCATTTAGACAAATTTCACACCATTTGCAACCAATTTTGACAGTAAAATTATCGTTTTTATGACAATTCATTAAAGTATGTATGTTAGTCACTGCAGTATAATGATACTTTTCACCTTCTTTTATCAATAACAAATATATTGGATCCACTCCACTTACTTTTGTTTGATAAATTATATCCAAATAAAGATGTTTCATTGAAATTTCTTCTTTATCCACATGACTTTTGTTATTATAAATCATTACATTAATTACTAAACCAAGAATGTTTTTCGAAAAAGTCGAGATATTACACAGTTGCATTGCCATATCATTAGGATCGTATCTAATTCCTTCATATACGGTAAATATTTTCTTGATCTATCTCTATGCTTCTTTATCTTTTTACCAATTAATCATATAGGTGTTGGAATATAACTATGTCCAAATAATCTAAATATATTGGAGACCTTAGTTATTTTAAAATTTAATTCTAGAATTCGATTTAATTTCCAGCTACTTCCTAATTCAATTCTCTCAACAATATTTTCATTTAATTTCTTCATACTATCTTCGAGGAAAGTACTAGTCACAGGAGCAATACGATTCGATATACTAACTATTTTGGCTTATTCATATTTTTCAAATTCTACTTGAATTTCAAATTGAACTTTCGATCTTTTCATTTCGACAAATGCTATTGTTTATTTTTCCACTTAAGAAAATGGAAGCACTATTTCCTTTACGTTATATCTATCGATATTCACTTTTATAATTTGATGTGAACGTAATAAGTCTTATTTAATTTCTGGTTCAACAATAATGTTACTAAATCCCTGTCCGATTTGATTACTATCTTTTATTTTCGATAAGTGTCGAGTACAATGCCGAACTATTGTTTTATTTTGGAATCGATTACATTAGAACTTTGGGATCATTGCTGTAAACTAAGTGAAATAATTTTTCCTTCGAGATGATATAAAAACTGTGCTATGTAGAAGCTAATTGTCATTGCGCCAAAGAAACGTTAACGTTTACCAGTCAAATAAGAAACAATCTAAAGGTTGGTCATAATAAAAAGAAAAGAACATATATATTAAAATAAAAATATTTGAGTTCAGAAAAAGCAATTTCTCCCTGGGTTACTTGACTCATCAAATAATTAGTTAACGACAAAAAACTGTAAATAGATTGAGTTTTGTGTCGAAATCAATAAATTTCAACTCGTTTGTACCTTTTTTAATACAGAGAATCTCGAGGAGTCAGAAATTAACTGACTTGTTAAATAATAATAATCCAAAGAACGTTTTGATTTTAACATTATTTTTAGTAGAAAATAATGGAACTTATTCTAAGAATTGACTGAGAAATATTTCGTGAACTATGTTTTAAAATGACATTATTGATAATTTGTAAGTAACGATTTATTTTTTAAAATTAACTCTTCGTGTAATTTTAGTTTAGAACAGATTTATTAAAATTTGACAAAACGTTTAACACTGGAAACTTTATTTTAAAGTAGATTTTTAAGTCTTGACAATTAAATAATAACTTTTGAAAATGAAATTAAATCAATGACTTCTAAATTTAAGATTTTTATCAGAGTTTTAAGTATTAAAAATTAGGTAATAGATATAGAGTCAGCAAATATAAATCTGATCTACTTGAGTCGTAAATTATTATTATTGATTGAACCCATTAAGTGAAAAAATACATGAATTATATGGTAAAATTAATAAATTTGATTGACGAAGATAAAGTAAATCTAAAATAAAACATCGTGAAAAAATGTATCAGATTAAAATTAAACAGACATTTTCATGTAAACATAATTCTACACAGTGAATAGTGTTTAACTTAAATAATTCTGTTAAGATTCTTAATGAAATTACTTAAAACTTACAATTAAAATAATTATTGTATATGATTGAAAATTAGAGTTCTCGTGGTTGTACATAAGTGATTTATTTATTTCAATCAGTTGAATTCATTTTATATTTTTGTCAATGAACCATTTTCTCAAATTATAAAATTTTTATAAGCAATTACGTAAGTAATATATTTACATTAGTACTTATGCTTTTGAATTTTATTCTGCAAATAATAAGATTATTTTGAAATAAGGTAATTATTCAAAATTATTTTTATTATAAATTGAAATATATAATATAGTTATTTGACAGGCTTAAATTATTAGTTCTTTTTATAATAATATAGTAATTAAACTTCAAAATGATTATTGTTTATTTTACTTTTAGCTTCTTTGTAACACAATTTTTAATTATTACTATCTTTCAAAGAAAATTTGGATTTATTTTATCAAATAATTTTTAGTGGTGACACAAATTATTAATATAATACTTAATTAAATATAAATTATAAATTCTTTACACAAAATTAATAGACAATAATTATATTTTTCATTTTGTAATTTACTCAAACTATATTCTTTAAAAACTTTTCTGATGTGACTATCTTATTTTATTGATTTAACTTGATATGAATCTTTTTCACGTAACTATATTAACCTATGGTATGAAATTTGATATTAAAAATATAGTTTTCAAATATCTTAGTTACATTTTATTCAATTTATTTGTTTGTAGAGAATAAACAAGTAACTTATTGCATGAGTATGTATTTTTGAAAAATTAATCGATGAGAAATAAATCAATAAATATTTTCATTTTGTACTTTACTCAAAATAATTTATTTAAAAGTTAATTTACTGATGCGACCATTATATATCATTGATTTATCTTGATATTAATCTGTTCCATGTAACAATTGCAACCTGTGTTATTAAATTTGGTTTTAAAAATTTGGGTTTCAAACATATTAGTTATATTTTATTTTATTTATTTCTCTGTTGGGAATCAACTACTAATTTATTACATAAACATATTTATTTTTGAAAAATTAATCGATGTGATATAAATCAATGAGTAATTTTCATTTTGTACTATACTCAGTCTTGATATTAATGATTTTCATGTTCATTATATTTATAATTTATTCAATTTAAGTTGCTTAAAAATTTCAATTTAGATGTAATTTCTAGTATAAATAATTTATTTTAATTAGTATAAACGAATGAATTTGAGGTATAAACAATCAATTATTATTAAATTATTATTAAAATATTATCATAATTAAGTTTACCTTTTTATATATATTTACTATTTTGTTTTTAGTGAATTATTGCAATACATATAAGGTTTGCGTAGCTATCAGTCACGAAGATGTTTACTACTGTGAGCTTGTTACATCATCATATTTCAAGATAAATGATGTTGGTTTTCCTGGTTATGTGTGTCCAGAATGCCTCACCATAACACCTGGTAGATGATCAATGTTTTTACAACATCACGGGCATCACCTCAAACAATTCGGCGAATCTAAAAGTATTATGATTGCCTAAAGTAAGTGTATGTATAATATAACTAACCATTAAATTTTTTTTTAGTATCGGCCAAAAGGACAACTCTTCAAAACGTTTTGCAAATTGATAAATATGATACAAGTAATATTTTGATAATTTTTAATGAAGTTTAAATTATTAACTGTTAGATACTTTCAATATTCAAGATTCAAGATCGAGTAATGAGAGAAATGAATATAAAAATGGTACATTTTTACTTTTATTTAAATTATTAATTACTTTTAATTGAGGTGATTTAATTATTGACATTGAAACTTAGTAATATACCATATTTAGTAATATACCATATACCATTTTGATATTTCAAGAAAATCCAAAGCTTTCCTGAGAATTTCCTTGAAGAACGAGATCTGGCTTACATTTACCATTTTGATCTGGCTTGCTGGATGTCTCATATAATCAATCAAATATACATTAATATCTGTATGAGCAGTGACTAAACCATATCCTCCAAATTCATCTTTCTCAGCATCACAATGTCTGAATTCGAAGCATTTGTATTCATTGGTACAGTCAATGATGCAATGAGAAGATAATCTTGTTCTTCAGTTTGTGCACCAACTATATTTCGTCGAGTGAGAATGTCGATTATTTGATTGGATAGTTTTAGAAATTTGAATCGTAATTTATGGCGAATCCAATGAAGCCAGTTCTCGATGTTTTCCTTGATCCATTCACGGTAATCACATGAAAATTTAAATATAATTCTTGTTTCCTCAATAAATTTGATGTCTTTCTGATCCAAATCGCAGTTCCGATTCTTCTCTTGAAGATTTTTACAAAATTCAGGTGAGTTCGCAATTGTAATACAGGTTTTCTATTCGACAACGGTTACCCCATTTTTGTTATTAATTGCTATTTGAGCGTGGCTTAATGAATAGATACATGGAGTCTTCTGTGAGATCGATATTCTATTATTATGGGTTCACTGATCTTGGGATATTCAGTTACTGTAAGGAAGATCATATTTTGATGACTATCATGTAACAAAAATGATTTGTGGTATTCGTCATAAATACTGCTTTCCAAACTTTGCATAATTAAAATAAAATCCAAAAGATTAACTAAGGATTAACTAACCAACAAAGCAAGTTAGTAGGACATACATTACAACACTTCAAATATTTGAACAAACTATATTATGGAGATTTTGATTTTACATATACACTATTAACAAATAAATTTGATAAAATTATGGAAAGTATGTAAAAAGTATTAATTAGACAATAAAATATGTGTGCAACACATAAACCACAACATTTCAAATTTCAAATCAGGCCGTATTATGGAAACTTTAATTATACATGCACACTGTTACAATGAAAACATAATGAACTTATGTTAACTAGTTGAAAAAAGGCATAAATCACAACAAATCATGTGTTTAGCACACACACTACAACATTTTACATGTACAATCAAGTAATCTTATAGAGAATTAAATTTAAATATACTTTATTACAAAACAAATTTTATAACAGTATGTAAATTATGTAAAAGTACCAATAATACAACAAATCACAAGTTGACAGTGATCAAAAGCTTTAGTTCCGAAAGGACGGGCACTCATTCCAATTTATGTGGTATTGCACCCATGACATATATATTTGTAACTAAGATCCGAACATAATCTAAGTAGCACTTGAAATCCACTAATAAACACAAATTTAAGACAAAATGTGTGTTCAATAATATTAATCGATTCTTACAGGCAACAGTTATCAAAAATTTAAGAACTGAAATTATGGGCAGTCATTCCAATGTATGCAGCATTGGATTTTTTTAAATATAAAAATTCATTAAATTCACATCTTCAGAGTTAATATAGAAACTTTGCAGTCAATGAAAATAATTCTTAAATAATTTTATAACGGGTCGGTTAGCAGCCATTTTGACAATGAAGACTTGTCAGATTACATAGTTGTCAATTTTGAATGTTTTATAAATTTGCAATCTTTAATTTGATATATAGAAGTCCCGGTAAAAGTAAACGGTTGCAATTTTAGTTTAAATGTTCTTTGCTTTTGACGAATTACTTTTTTTACACTTTGAAAAAAGATTTTTTGATGTTTCTTTGTCTAACTATTGAAGGTATTTCTTTGTTCTCCATGTAAGAGTCATACTATGACTCATGTTTCTTTGTTAAAATTGTGGAGGGTATTTTATAAATGTCTTTGATCTGGTGAGTTCGTATCTCACTACTCATAATTTTAAGGATAAAATATTTTAATTATTTTAATCAACGTCGATATATCAATAACTCCTTCAAAAATCTACCCATTAAGCATTGTATACTAATGACTAGCTACTATACACAATGTGCTATAAAATAATCACTAATCAATGCACAACATTAACCAGCTACTTAACACCACTGACAAGATACTGTACAACCCATTGACTAGGTACTATACATCATTAACGTTTTTAAATAGATCATAAAATTATAATTAAAATATCATTAAACTATTCAAAATCTTTCAGTCAAATTTGATTCTAATTTGCCTTTTTCATTTTGAAGCAAAATGTTTTAATTTTGCTTTAGTAGCATTTACGGAACTGACCAACTCAATAATATATTTTTCCAATTGTAATTGTAACTTAAGCGAGTTGAAATGTCCCATAAAATCCGTAAGAAATGCAAATTTTTTAACTCATTCTGTATATTCCAACTGTTCATGTTTAGCTCCCATTAGGTGGAAAAAAAGTAATAATTTCAGGAAAAAGATTTAGAAATCTTTTTATAAAGCTTCCTCATCTAAGCCACCTCATTTCACAAAAAAGAAGTAAATTTTCATATTCCTAGTCATTTTCATCAAGTTGACTATGTGCAATAGCATACAAAGAAAAAACATATATTCAAAAGGAAAGTATCTTTGCTCTGATTAGCGGCACGATATAAATACACCTAAGCAATGATAACGTTATCAAAACGTAAAAATTTGAGCCAATGCTAGATCTGTGAAATCAAAAGGATTGTAATCTTACCTGAAAGTTTAAAATTTATATTTGGTTTTGCATGGTGAAATGACCAATGAAATTTATGTTGTTTATTTGAAAATGAAAGGTCGTCTTGACTGAGGTAGAAATTGAATAAGCTGATAATACAGATCGATAGTACGATTACTAGAACATCATAATATTTGATCGGATGATTCAATATTTCTAAAGTCGTGTCTTTTTATATAATATTTATATAGATTTACCTCACCAAGTTGATTTGAACGTTCAAAATGCAGTAAAGCCTAGAAGGGTTGAATGGCTAAAGCGTTTGGAGATAACTGAAGAGTGGGGGAGTGATGAAAAGTAAAATGTTACTTATTAACTCATAATAAGTTGTTTTAATAATGTGTTGTTTAAAAAAGGATTGAAAATTCCATTACTTATATAATAATGCTTTCTCATTGCTATATATTCTCATTGTAAAACGACAATAAGTACTTTGATTATAACTTATTTTGAAAAATATGGACTTTCTTTTAATATCCAACAGATGTTTAATTATACATTTTAATCACAGAAAGCCCATTATACATGAAGTCTATGATTGCTCGGACGCATTTATCTATCTAAATGTAACAAATTTCTGTATATTATCTTTTCTTCATATTTTAATTGTTGAACTGTTAACTATGATTCGAAATTCAACATTTGTTTTTATGAATTTTAAGGAAGCAAGTACTGATTTTGGTTCCTAATTATGCAAATCAAATTTTGGGAGAAAATTAGGCTGCCTTCCGGGATAATTATTTAAATATTATTCTGTCTATCATAACTTAAATTTCAATTGCTTTCCGATTTAAAATAAAATCATTTTACTAGCATTTTAAAACAATATTTAATTTTATAAATCTCTTTCAAATAAAATTTATGATCAATAATTATCATTTATAATATTACTATAGTCGCCCAATGGGCAAACCGTAACATTTTTTATATTAAAACATAAATTCCAATTATGCATCATCTACTTTTTGAATTGACAATATGATGTCTTTTTCATCCATTTTACATCCCTGTATTAAGATATTGAGAAACCAGCATTCATTACCTTTATACCCAATTTCTTCATAAGTGTTTGTAAAACTAGTTTCGATTGTTGATAAATATATTCTCATTACCACTTAGATTCCTGTTTATTTTCACCAGGAGTTAATTTACTGTAGCAACGTTTTCTTTCAACGTATAAGCAATGAAACTTGAAAATTATGACTTGATCAGTTTGACTGCATTGCAGGATTGATATGGGATATCATCTACCATGAAATAAATATTATGGTTGTAGTAGAGGAATTGGTCTCCTGTATAACAGTACAGCACACACATACAATATAGTGTTGGGTTATTATTATTAAAAGTCGGTTCCCTCTGACTCCTCGTGTCCTTTTCGAATCAAATAAGCAAACCCAACACAAAATAATTTTATTTGCATTTGACCACAGTTACAACTCAATCCGATTTATTTCATTGTTTTGTAATTACAATTTGTGATTATTTTGCACCCTTCAACCACCGAATAAATTTGATTATCTTAAGGTAGGTTATTCAATGGATAATCACCTTTTCTGATAGATAACGTTTGACTTTACTTAAGACTCTTTTTAATTAAGAGTTTTTTTAATTAAGGGTTAAGACACTTTTACTGACCTGATTAGACTGCTCGTTTGCTTCGACCACTGGCCATTTCGTGTTTTCCCTTTTCCTGCACAGACTGTTTTCAGAGAATTGTCAACAACATTTGCTACATTATTAAATTACAAATTAGGAAATAATTACCTCTCCATAGATCAGTGGCGCCCATTTAAAATTGTTTAGGCCAATTTACCCTTTTATATTATTCCATCTAAACTCCGGGTTTTCCTCGTCTCTATGGTATCTAATTGCCTCGGACTTCCCATTGACTCGGGCTTCCCATTAGTAATTAATTTTTTTAATTAATTTCTTTCTTTGTCTTATATTATTTTCTTGGGACCCCTCACTAAATTTTTATTATTATTTCTGGACTCGTCTCTCAATTTGGCGTTCAACCTACCAATTTCCCCCAATCAATACTACTTTCGAAGTTTTGTAAATTTTTTTTAATTAATGTTGCACTTTTATCATTTTGGTGTTTTATTGATTTTACTATGCTTTTTTCGTAATACACCAACAATAGTTTATTTAAATGCATATACACATACTATATAGTTTTATTAACTATATACATATAATAAATAGACTTTAAAGTAGGAGCCAACTGGCTGATGAAATTGTTGAAAAGATCAAAATGGGTGCAAATTTTTATGACGATAATAATGATTGTAAAATTGTTTTTTCTAAATGTAAAATTGTATTGAATAATTAAAGTAAGTTGATTTACTTATAAATAAAATTAAACATTAAATTAATTACTTTTTGTTTAAATTATCCACTTTGGTTAAAATAATAGTCATAATTTTAAATTAATATCCATCATCAATATCCATTAATAAATTTTAGATAATTTTAGATGAAAAAGTATTAATGCAAATCTTTGAAGATATGTTTGAAAATAAATTTAATTTAAAGATAAATTAATTTGAAAATATGTTTGAATATTAATTTAATTGAAGTGTAAATGATATATGATGCTGATGATGAAAATTATGAAACTAATTACAAAATGATTATGAGATTTGAAGATTTGATAATGTATAATACAGTTGAAAAAAGTTATGAATACATGTTTTATTACGAAGATACAAATGATTACAAAATTCTAACGAAAATGATAATGAAGAAAATGCATGAAAATATAATGAATTGAATGTAAAGACGATAATGTATAATAAAATTCTGGATGGTGAAAGTTGTTTGATGAAATTAAATACAAAATGATAATTATGATGGTAGTATTAATGTGTTATTAATTATTCAAATATTTGTTTATCAGTAAACAAGTATTGATATTTATTTGTTCAGTACCTAGTTATTGGTAACGATATGTTGATATCTAGTTGTTAAGTACATAGTTAAAGATGTATAGTACTTAGTCACTTGGTTGTACAGTATCTTGTAATTGGTGTTCAGAAGCAGGTTAATGTTGTGCATTGCTTAGTGATTGTTTTATAGAACATTGTGTATAGTAGCTAGTCATTAGTATACAATGCTTAATGGGTAGATTTTTGAAGGAGTTATTGATATATCGACGTTGATAAAATAATTTAAATATTTTATTCTTAAAATTATGAGTAGTGAGATATGAACCCACCAGATCAAAGACATTTATAAAATACCCTCCACAATTTTAACAAAGAAACAGTCATAGTATGACTCTTACATGGAGAACAAAGAAAAACCTTCAATAGTTAGACAAAGAAACATCAAAAAATCTTTTTTCAAAGTGTAAAAAACGTAATTCGTCATAAACAAAGAACGTTTAAACTAAAATTGCAACCGTTTACTTTTACCGGGACTTCTATATATCAAATTAAAGATTGCAAATTTATAAAACATTCAAAATTGACAACTATGTCATCAGAAAAGTCTTCATTGACAAAATGACCGCTAAAGGTTGAAATTTGTACACGGCCTAGATCTCAAAAAAATGAACTTAATGTCTAAGAAATTAAAATTAAATAATCAAAAATTATTTTATAAACATTGATTTAATCGATATATTTTTTAAAATAATGTAAATTTTTTGAATTATAAATGATTGATTTAAATAATTATAAATTTAAATGGTTGATAAATGGCTTTTTGGGAAAGTTACATGGACACAGAAAATTTGTCATACTTAGATTTTAAATAACATAATATTTCTTAAAATGCTCAAATATATATTAGACAATTTCTAATCGGACTGAAAATCCTGACTTTATTTTATCTACTGCTGACTCGTGGCTCATGGAACGAGTAAGTATTTTGATGAGTTATACATTTATTCAGTCAATCAGAAGCTTCTGTGCTAAATGACTTACTGGCCGCTACTTATAAAAGTAAGTCTAATTGTTTTTTTAAAAGTAAAACTTGATTTTTAATTAAAGTATTTACTGTAATAGTTGTAATAATGTCATGAAATTTTTTATTTTTAATGCGGAGAAGTTTGAAATTACGTTAAAATAGGTGGAATTTCACTTGAAATAATAATCTCAAATTATGTAAATGTGCTCCTAAATTTGATTTGCATATTTTGTGACAAAATCTACGTTTTTCTGTATAATTGGAAAATAATCATTGTTGAAATTCAATTTTGTATTAACAATGAATTATATTTCAAAAAATCTTTTCACTTTACTTTTAATTAATTTGTTGTCAATAGGAGAGATTCTAACGTATAATTTCATTTTATCCACGGCTTCAAAGACATTTTGTAAAATAAAAAATTCTGCAAATTATATTCCGTCTTTTACACGGTATAACTGCGACATAGAATGTTTCAAAAGAGGACTTGAATGTATTGAATATCTTTATAATGAAGACATGAATCTGTGTATTCTCTGTTTGAAATATGGCGAAGAAGTAGTAGACACGAAATCGTTTAAGTTGGATAGATATATCCACCCAGGTAATTTATTATATATCTATTCATATTGAGCAGAAATATATATTATTTTTGTTTTCATCAAAAATTGGAAAGAAATGATTTCTTTGCTTTCAATCACAATAATAATGTCAATAAGATATTATTTTTAACAATATTATGCGATTATAAATCACTTTCTATTGGCAAATTTTGCGACACAGTCTATACTCTATGTCAGTGATTTCTAAACTTTTTGGTCCTGCGACCACTTAATAACATTTGCCAAGTTGTGGCAACCCCAACAAAATATTTAATAAGGTTGCTCATCAGTCACTGCTTTTTTACAACTAACTATTATGTTTTTGAATTTTAAATATCTGATTTTATTTATATTTTATACTTAATATTATTAAGTTAGAGTAGGAATATCGCTTACATTTAAGGTGATAGTAAGAAACCACTGACTAGCGTAAAAAATATTTTCAGATCTCAGGCGGCCCCTGGCCAATTGTCACGTGACTCCTTTTGGGGTCGCGATCCAAAGGTTGAAATCGCTGCTCTATGTCCTATCAAAATGATATAAATATTGTGCGTAAATTAAAACAAAACGGTTTTTCAATTACAATAATTAGTAAAAAAATTAAAATTACTTTAAACAAATATTAATTTATCTTTAAATGATTATTATTTTAATAAAATAATATTTTTTTGAATATTTATTTGTTTTCAAGTCATGTAAAAACGTATTGTTCTCAAATCTGCTTTGTCATATTTGATTGCTGATTTAGTGGTAATTTAGGAGTTTTGTTCCATCGGGCACAGTGGCTTCTGATTGGCTGAATTATAGTATCTTGCGAATAAAAGCATCTATGCGATCACTAATTGCGAGATTTGAATATTATTTACAAAGTTTTAAGTAATACATGTTTGTTTGAAGTAAAATTTAACAAACTCCTAGATAATTTAGCAAAAAATAAAGATATTTAAGCGACAAATAAATTGGGTTCAAAATACAGTAATATTTGGGTTAAAATTAGTGGGATGTTTTTGACATAAGTATATATTACCTTCATCACGAGTTACTTGCCAGGTAGTATTATGTATTTAGACTAATTTTACTCTTCAATTTTCCAAGAGCTACAACAACAGGTTTTTGTATTTTTCAATTTTTTCTACTATCCCCTATTCAGCTAATTTTTTTGTTTCATGAATTTATATATTTATCTCCCCATTCAATAAATCCTTTAATGTGTTCAAATCTCTTCTCAAAAACCATTGTTGCAATTTAGATTAGGTATATAGATATATAAAAATATAAATATTTTATATTTAAAATATTTATATCTAAACTATTATCATCTAATTTAATAAAACCTTGTTTTAGCCAACTCATTACTGTAAAATCTACTCAAGATATCTAAATCACAGTGTTTTTATCAAGAAACTTATAAACAATGAATATTTTTTTAAACAATTTGTATGTATATCTTACTTCAAATTTATTCTTCCGTTTGAATATTCTAACTCTATTGTCAACTTCATATAATTTTATAAATCGCATGCCTGGCCCCGTAAATTGATGAGAAGGCAAATGACTTTTAATAGGATATTTTTACCATGGAAAATAAGTCAACTTAGAACGCATTGTTTGTAAATCAGAGAAAGGATAAAAACGGTTGAATAAAGGATGATAAGGAATAAAGGAAGACATTTTATTAAGAAAATAATTATTAAACCATCACAAAACCTGCACCTAAGTGCTTTTCTCCCTTATCACTAAAACCAAATCTTAACAAATTACTTTTATTGAAAGAACTTTTTCTAGTTTTCCCCTCTGGTTGCTTTTCATTTTTACACGACGCATACAATTCCTGTGTTGTTGCTTTTTGTCAATATTAAAAGGCTGATAGAGGAAAAGCGATGGAAACCTGTGAAAGTCGATCTGAGATTGATATGGTGTTTTCAAGCCTCTTTTATCATTCTCAATTTTTATATTTTCAAAAACTTTTTTGTGTCAATCTTCCTAACTTTATTCTCTATCTTATGCCACATTAAAAATTTCAAAAAAATTGACGGATTCGAAGTCAATTTTATTAATAGTTAAAAAATTAGTTATTGTGGTTGTGATGGGTAGTGCGACAGGTTTAAAAGTGAGTAGTAAGATGTGTGCTACCTGATGCACTTTTTGGCACCCCTCCCTAACAAACACAAAACAAATTAATACTAAAATATACTGCAAACAAAAATAATGAATAAGAACAAGAACGTCTACAGATATACATTTATTTATGCAATGAACAGTTGGCTGAGCTGTTGGATAAGCTCTTGAATGTGCTGTTGGATAATCATGTGGAAAAGTATTATCTTTATTCATGGCTAGTCTCAATCAAATGATGACCGTATGCCAGACTCTGATTGTTTTCTACCCAAACCTTTTTATCCTCTTTGTTTGATAGTGCAAACTTTGAAGTTTTGAAACTGTAAAATTAGTGATTGTTAGTACCAATACGAAATTGAGGTACAGAAAACGTAGTGTTTTTCTCGTAACAGTCCTTATAAGATTTATGAATTAACTTTGTGCCCTTCAAGGTCACTCCCTTAGGTTTTAGGCATTTTGATTTTCATAATAAACTATAGCATTTGGGTCTAAGAAATACCAATTCGTCATAACTTTCTCCCTTGCTTTCATATTTGAATTTCTCTATTAAAGAATCAAGGTTTTTTGAATAAAGTGTATAAGTAGCCGGATAATTATAAGTGTCCAAAAGATTATCCTTAAATATTTGATATAAAAGAATATATTTTTTACAATTTTTGATTTCGAGACAGAAAGAGTCAGTTTCTCCAGGTACGATGTTAATCTCACAATTAAACTGACTACGATACTTTTCCAAATCTGTATACTGTAGTTCGTACATTCGAAGTTTGGACAAATCAAATACCGATTGTCCTATATAACTTGGTCGATCTAAACATACCGAGTCAGGATTTAATAAAGCAGCAATTAAATCAACAGCAATTTTGATACTTCTTTGAAAAGTTGGTTTAGAAGCATATATAACCATCTTCTTTTATGTATTACATAATCTTAAATTCATTCTTTTTTTCAGATTTTCGACGGTTTTACCATACAAACTATTATTTAGGAGCTTATAATAATTGTTTTCTAGCGTGTTTGTACATTTTGCTTTTAACTCTGTATTGGTATCAATGTAGTTTTTAAAAATAGGAGACTGTTTATATCATGTAGCTCTATTCACATGCGTAACCTTAACACCAAGAGACAAGTATAATTTTAGTAAACGCCAATTTATCACATAATTCTTTTTTGGTTAATGAGTCAATAACAATTTTTTAACCTTAAATTCCTCAGGTTTCATTTGCTCAGCATCAATAGGAAATTCGTCTAACTTATCGTGAACATTAGAAGGAATTTCAAGATCTACTTCAAGAGTATAACCATAAGACAAAGATTCAAGATTTAAAGACAAACAATCAGACAATATTGAATCATAACCATCAAGTATCCAACTAAGTTCCCCACAAGGTAAAGGTTGACTTAAAGCACAACCGTATAAATTATTAATATTTATATAAAGCAACTCAGTGCTGTCATCAGTTTTTACAATGTATTTATTAACAAAAGTAATACCTCCACGAATACCACCCTCATAGAAATTATAAATTTCCATATCTTGCAATAGTTCAATGGGTTTATCTAAATTTTTTAACACAGAACTCCAAGACATTCCAGGAATTCCAAAATAGTTCAAAGGCTCTTACCTATTATGAGCTAAAGATTTCACACGAAATAGTTGGAAAAAGTCAGCTAAAAGAAAGCAATCAAGTTTCAAGTATATCATTATATGGTCATCAGATGTCAATTAAGAAAAGGGCTTATTTTATTTTTCACTTATATGATATCTTTATTTGTGCTTCTACCAAGGAATTACCGTTTTATTCTAATAAATAAAATTGTTCTATCTTAATTTTTTGAATAAATTAAACTAAAAACGATAACAGCGTTATAAAATTATCAAAATAATTGAATTGAAAATTCAATACAATATAAAATATAACAAATATAATAAAATATAAATAGAATCTACGTAAATTAGTCAGTTTCAATAAAATTATTGGATGAATTTTTAAAACATATATTTGAAAGTGGTAGTTAAAAATATTAATTGTAATATTATTGACTGAACTTCACTCAAAATGTACAAACTATATTTTGATTGATTAATTATATTTACTTGTTTGCTATTTCAATAAAATTATTAAGTTATTATTGAACCAAAATTCGGTTGTTGAAAATATGAATAAAATCTATAGGCATATTAATTCAAATTAAAATCATGGAAATTTTTATTGAAAATAATTTAAACTAGTACTTTGAAATTTTAATTAAAAAATCCTTGATTTTGATTGTTTAATTCTATTTATTGCCAGTGAGAACGACTGAAATTCAATTTCTAATTTTAATGGTCTATAACATGAGTCTAAAACTCACTTTGCTCTGAGGGCAGATAACGACTTTTAAATTACCCCAAGGGTCGCACATCAAATATGTTTCAAACTTAACCTATTAGATAAAACCGTTTAATCATTTTTAAACCATTTTATTGGTGTTAAAACAATCAATATTTTTATTCAAGTCCAACTAAGACCACGAATAAATAAGAATTGATTATGTGAAAGACATTTCTTTAGTTAAATGACGCTAGACTTAATGTTCAAACGGTTATAAGATAAAAAAGGGATAGGTACACTTTTAGAAAATCTAAAATAGCTTTCCGGGCTACATGATTGAGACCCCTGGTCTATTATAATACTTTATTACTCAATTATAAATTGATTAATCGTTTCCTGAATAATACAGCACTACATAGATTAGTTGATAGGAAATCATATAAAATGGGAAAAAGAGATGCTCCATAAAACGAAAACAACAAAAAGTATGATTAATCAAAAATTTAGAGCAAAGAATTTAAGCAAAGTTTTTTTCTTCAGTCAAAATATTATTTTTTTTGTGATCTAAATTGCCTAATTGAAAAAGTTAGAGGGGGTCTGTGCCAGAATATTTCAGAGATCCGTATATTTTTAAAAAAATTTAAATTGGATCAGAAAGAGAATTAAAACTTAGGACGAATTAAATAAAAATATTTTGAAAATATTAACATACACGATCGTAATATCGAAAATTCAAATTTGAATCAAGTACCTATTCTTCATAAATATTTCGGAAAAATCTGTTTTGTAAAAAAGCCAAAATAGAAATTAGGCAATTGCGATAACAAAAAACGTTTGTCAATGACTCATTGTTTTTTTTATATCTCAGTAATGACTCATCACCCACACGCCTTACACAAAAATGTTCGCTGAGAATGACGCATCAAATGAGCCATGCCTTTTTCAGCCAATTAGAAGCGACTGTGCCAGAAAGCTCACAAGTCATTACTGATTCATCATTTATCGAACCTTTTTGCTATTGGTATACTTATTATCAACTTCTTCTATAAGTTTTTTTGTCTTTCAAATATTTTAAATTAATTTTTATAAGGTTGTGCAATTTTTCATAATAAATGTATGATTGTCGATTAAAGTTTTGATGTTGTTTATTTTTAGTGGGTGCAGCGTAACGAAAAGGGATGGGATATTGTCCCGGTCTGTAGTCCGAGAATTATGGCAACCCTATATAAAGGCTAAAATTGCCATAATCTAATAAATTATGGTTATTCTAGCAATAAATATCAAAATTCCTTCATGTCATTGATAAAAAAGTTAAATCCACTTAGTATTGTTCTTAAATTTACCTATAGAAATCTTAAAAATCCTATAATCACTGTCACTTTACTAATAACAATTACATTGTAAAATTACAATTTACTGGCAGTAATTTTTAAAATACCAGATATAAAGATACATTTATTTAATTTTCTGCACACATTCAATATTTACCCCCGATTAATTCCTTTAACACAAGAAATGTTGAAATTTATTAAAACCCTCTGACACTAGTGTAAACCAGTGCCTATAAAGATTAAGACTGTTATGAGGGCTACTAAGGGGTCACTTTCAATCTACTTAATCCATAAATTCATTTGAGAGCTCCAGGACAGGGAACCAAATTACCAGAGAACATAATCTTTAAAGTGTTGATTTAAAACTCTTTATCTTTGATTTCATTTATCTAGATTTTGAAAACTTTCGCTATGCCAATTTACCAAACTTTACGTACTGTGATCTGGAAAATAAAACTAATCCTAGATTCACAGTTTCCGAAGCCTTATGTGCACAAATATGTCTGGACTCCAAAACGAGTTGTACAGAATATATTTACTATATGCATAATAGTGAATGTGTTCTCTGCCTTTATTACAGTATGAAAAGTTATATTGTTGACAATCACAAAATGAAAATCGCTGTTGACAAAAGTAAGTACTAATCAAATTTATAACGGAAATATTGTAACTATTTATTTATTCTTTGGAAGTTTCAGTCATTTTCACTTCTACTATTAGTCCTTAAACTTTATTCACCTTCGACGAAATCTTATGGATTATTAATTTTCAGGAAATTATCTATTTTATTTTCGGAATTAATTTAATGTCAAGTAGGTTACATTTATTTTGAAGTAATAAATAACAAATTAATCTCAAAAAATGTATTTTTCTCAAACACGATCGGAAAGTGTCTTTGAATATGCACAACATAATTCATCGAATTCTTGTAATCTTCTTTCCTCAGCTCCCTTTATAGTGCTTCACGCAAAACATTAAATCTGGATTAGAAAATCATGAAACTGAACACTATTTTAATTGGAGTCAGGTACGGACGTTTTGGTGGCAAGCACTCAATGAAATTATTTTTAGATATTTCTTTCATGAATAGAAACCGAAGACTTGAAAATCTAATTTCTTTTATTTGGGTCGGATCAGGTTCGGACTATAATATATTATAAAGAGTCGGTTTCGGTCTGGTATAAAATTTACCTGCCCGCACAGGAATTTGCTGTACATGCTTCTTCTAAAATTCAAATTACATATTGCATTCTCAGTTCCATCAAGTAATCTGAATTTCTTTCAGCGACAAGTCTTTTTTTGTTATATTGTTATCAAATGATTTCTAAAACTCGCTAAATGGTTGACATCGATACATTGCAGTTTTCTGAAAGCAGAAAATTCTTTATTTCACCTAATGAATACAAACATTTTCATCAACAAAATAATTTGTTGCCTCGAAAGTTTGTAAAGTACTACCGCTCATCTTGCCTTGTAGTCATTTTCTATATGTAAAAATAATTGAATTGATTAAATTTTTTGTTATTCCCAATAAATTACTAAAATTGAAATAATTTTTGCCATTTTCCATGGCATCTATATTTCAAACTTTTTAAATTTCAGAAATTCTTAAACAAAATTGTATTTTTAAAACTTATAAATAAAATTTACAATTTATGCTTTCTCGTTAGAGCATCAGGTGTTTTTGAGAGTCCAGAAATGATATCTAAAATTATATATACATAATAGATTGATTATAACTTATGATTAAATCTTACAACATCCTCTCTTCAACTATACGAAATGAAAACATTTCGTCAGAAATGTGTTAACTACTTATGAAATCTTCAATTAATTTTAATTTTAAACTAAACTTACAATGATAAATCCTCATTTACACAAAAACGCGGAGCAGAATCCTCAGAATTAAAAATTTCCGCCATTTTTTTCTCTAGATATGTTTATAATGAAGCTAGCTCAGAAGTATAGAAAGTAGTAGGATGTGAGCCCATCAGATACAAACCCCCTTGGCTTACGTAATTACTTCGTAACATTTGACCTCTGTCCAAGCTGTTGCTACCTAGAGGCTGACCTCTGTCAACTAGTTGCTACCTAGTAATTGACCTTTGTTCAATGAACTCATGATTATGTCACTTGAGCACTGGTCATTACCCAGAGACACACTTATTACATAACCCTTATTACGTCACCACTGGGCAGTCACTACCGGAGACACACTTGTTATGTCACGTAGTTGTGGACCAACACACCTACCTTCTAGAACCTTTCACACACCTACCTTCTTGAACCTTCCGCTCTTAAACCGTTCACACACAAACACACACACCAACCAACGATCACCGATCCGCACCGATCTGTATCCATCCGTACCCATCCGCACCGATCAGCACCGATCAACACCGATCAAAACCGATCCATACCAATCCATACCAATCTATACCGATCCGCGCCAATCGTAAACTTAGCAAAATCACTCACTAATACTATTCAAAATTTTATTAAATATAACAAGTTTGTTTCACAGTGAAAAGAATATGCTCAACATGAAGCATGCAATTCATACTGCAATCGTAGTAGAGAAGGATGAATTCAAATGTAAGTTATCAAGTATTTGATCAATCAGTCTCTTCTGCAATCGGCGTCTTCTGAACTTTCTTTTGCTTGATCTGATATGAGGATTCATCGGCGTCGTCATCCGGCATTGCAAATATAAATTATACAGTAATAAATACTACGAACTAAACTCTGATTTGATTTTCTAAGTTTTCTAAATTCAATTACGACTTTTACGAAGGCAAATGTCAGGTTAATAATATTGAATTTAAACATAAATTACGAATGTAGTCTGAATCACTTCAAACAAAAAAAATAATTCTGATCTCAATGAAAAAGTTTAAGTTAGTTTAAATATCCATTATTTTAAATTAATTGCAGAAGTCTGGTAGAATGCCGTGCACATGGTAATACCATATTTTATCTGAGTGCAGGATATTGCTCATTGCACGTTCTTTAAGCAGATCTTCTGTTTGAAGTGGTTCAATGCCAAGTTTACAAATAAGATCATAAGTTGATGGAGGAATCGACCCTAATGCCCCAATAATACAAGTGTAAAGCTCTACCTGATAATCAGGTTTGGCTGCCTGTAATTCACTCTAAAGCAAACCATATTTCTCAATATTTGCCTTATCAGTCAACTCAAAATGGGAAACAGAATCCATTGGACACTTAATATCAGTCATGAATATTCTTTTTCTTTCAGTATCAGTTATTATAAGATCGACGCGTTGTTTAGAATTCAGGACAAGAGAACAAGAATGGTCAACCACGACAATAAAATTAGGATTTTTTAGATTATTCGTTATTATCTTTATACAGTTTTTGTGTCTCTCTAATGTCAGTAATTGGTGAATTCCCTTTTTTATTAGGCTTTGCATTGATGTTAAGTGTTTTAGTTCGCGCTCGATGTAGGCCTTGAGTTTTGGCAACCAAATAAACCGGAATCTGCAATTTTATTTGTGTCACTAACAACTTTATCAAGAATTGCATAGGGACTTTGATCATTGTCCTCGCCTACTGGAACACCAAGATATTGATAAAATTCTTTTGACAACAACTTTTTGATCTCCTTTTCATTTATCAAGATCTCACCATTGATGTTAACTCTGGGAAGCTGCATGTAGCCACACTTCTCCGGTCGGTATTCAAATCCTATTTCTGTAGCAGCTTCAAGAGCAACTTCAACAATTTTTTGAAGGTTCTCGACATTGTTTGCAACAAGTGCAATGTCATCTGCATAAGCTAGAACTTGAACGGGCGAATCATCAATCATAAATGGTTCAATACATGATCTACTTATTGCTTCAAGAACAGGATTAATGGCAATCGAGAAAAGAATCATTGAAAGAGGACATCCTTGTTTAACTCCTTTTTTGATTGAAAGATTAGGTGTTACAATTGGGCCACAGCTGTAGAAAGATTGAGTGTCGGTGTAAAGTAATTTGACAATAGTAATAAATTCTTCGCTAACGCCAATAGTTTTCAGAACACTCCACAAGTAGTGATGAGGAACACTTCCAAATGCGTCCTTAATATCTAACCAAGCAATAGCTAATGGGGAATTCTTGCTATATTTCGAATGCTCAAGTGCAGAAGAAAGTATTGAATTGTGCTCGACACAACCTTCATGGACAGAACCACCCTTTTGCCCAATATGCAAAATATCGTTACAAATCACCCATGATGTTAGGCGTGTAGTTAAAATAGACGCAAAGACTTTATAAATAACAGGCAGCAGAGCTATTGGTCGCCAAGATGAAACTTTATCATAATTATCTGTCTTATCAGGTTTCGGAATTAGTATAGTCTTGAAAATGATTTTACTACTGATGATTTTATTAAACAGGAAACTTAACAAAATACCTTCAGGGTCAAGAAGAGCAAGATCTTTGTATTGAATACCATCAATACCCGGTGAAGTGTTATCAGCTCTCTTTAATTCGTAAATAACTTCAAAAGGTAAAATATCTACAAGATTGAGAACATTTGTCGTGCTTCGACAATTTTTAAGAATTTTATTCCATGAATTCGATACTGGGTCCTCGTGGCTAAATTGGTTCAGAATATCCTGAATTTCAGGCCTGACAGTGACTGGTAAGTTATTAATAATTTTATAAAAAGTTAATTTCATATTAATTAAAAATTCTGATCTACTTTTATATTTACTTAATTTATTTGAGTTTTGTTTACTTCCTAGGTATGGCTCGTGGGATTTAATTTCAGTGAAATTATTTAAGTGAGGAATTTGTCGAATAATGCTTTCAACTATTTGGTTAACATCAGCATTTTCAAAACTAATAAATAATTCAAATACTTTATTTTTACGCTGTTGTAAGTCGAATTTATTGTTTCTTTTGCTTTTGTTAAAATTTTCTCTTTATCTTTGTTATTGATCTCAGAAACAATTGGAAGAACAGAGTTGATAATTCTTGCTATTTCTCTCAAATTAATGTTTTCAAGGGACATATCATGCGCATAGTTGTTGATGAAAGCACATATTAGAATTTTACTGAGCAAACCTGAACCACGAACATCATGTGGACATTTGCCTGCTCTAATGGCACAACCATGTGAGTTTTTTATTTCATTTATTTTAGTAACCAATACTTTACAAATAAATGTATAGTTTAGGCTGATATCAAGTGTTATTGGATCCAGAAAGTAATGCTCGTCAGTGTTATAATCAATTACCATTAGTGTTTCCCGAGACTTTGGTGGAGCAAAAATGGCAAATACAACTTTCGCGTTTTGGAGGCACTTATAGTTCAAATGTTCATTCAAATAATGAGTACAATCGTCAAGAATAGCAGTACACATTGTGAAACCCAAAAGAACGAAGTCTGTTGATAAACTTAAATTATTAAAATATTTTATTAAAATGCTGTCGGTAATCTTTCCATTTATTAGATTTAAATTTAATGAAATTTCAACACACTCTTTAGAGTTGATATCATCAAGTAGCTTATATATTTTATCATGTTGAAAATCCCGATCTAAAATCAATTTTTCCAAAAACACAATGAAAGCAGTGGCATGAAAAGTTGAATCATCTGAAATGAAGCAGCGGTAGAGAATACCATGATTTATTTGAAATTTTATTTTCATACTCAAGAAAAAACTATTTAAATAATCCGTAAAGTTTCCTCCTATTTCGGTTAGTCTATCAGAAATATCAGTCTTTCGAAAATCGAAAATATTACAAGTCATACGACGGGTCGAATAGAGAAGTAAACACCAATAATTTTCATTGAGAATTATGCTAATGACATGTTGAACGTCTTTGAACTCCCGAAAGTTGACGTTCTCAATGATATAATTATTATTTTGGGCTATTAAATTGATAGTTAGATCCGGGGAAAGAACAAGTATATTAGTATTGCTTTTAAACCATTTACTTAAGAGGAATGACATACATGACTTTTGAAATTTTGGTTTAATATTAATACTGTTATTGATGTTTCGTTTTTATTTTTCAAGAGTAAGCGCAATTGCTTTTTTAAAATTGATTCCCATCAAATTATTTTTAGGAAGGCTCCCACCGATAACTTGGGATACTTTGTTTGAGCTAAAAATTTGAAAATCATGCACCTCTCGTCTTATCCCATCTATAAAATTGTTAGGAAAAGTGTCCAAACCTTGACTTATAAGAATGGCATAAGCACAAATAAAAGGACCACAATCAAAACTGTTCTCTTGATATATAAGATTTTGGAAAGGATGACAAGATGAAGCCACTTGAAGTTTGAAAATCTTATTTAAAGCAATGTTAATCTTAAGAGTAGCTTGTTTATTTTTAAACAGATTTCTATTTGCAAATATTGGGTCAATAAAATATGACTCAAGCAACGATTTGCTGTACACAAATAAAATCCAATGGACATTGTTTATATTTAGCGGACAAAGAATAACCTCAGCTTTAAATACTGCATCTGGAATTGAGATAATATTTTCTTTAATGTCTGAAGATAGAATACTAATAATAAAGCACGGTAAATGTGCAAATGTAGGATTACTGATATGCCGTTCAAGGTATTGGTCAATGTCATCGTCGGTAAACCACACTTTTGGATCACGAAGTTTAGTATTTTTTAATTTAGTGCATTCTGCATCAGTCTCTTCAGAGATTGTGGCAGATTCTAAGACTGATGCTGGCACGTACCTTCACTTGGACATTGCCTTTGACACTTTTAGATTTTGTCTAGTCATCATTTTTTTATTTTCTGTAATTTTTAATTCCAAAGAAGATACAGCTTCCTCGTCAATATCAACAGGTAAAACTACTTTTTTTTCGTTATTTGTTACGTTAGAACTACTTCCTTTATTAAAGTTATCAATTCTATCTGTGAGTTCGACAGAGTTAACATGTTTTTCATAAGTTATCGAATTTTCAAGAGATTCAATGAGATCAAAAATAATCAAGCTCATTTCCTTAGTACAGTTTTTCCGACATTTCATTGATATCTGAAAGTCGTCTCTATTTTTAAGTAGAAATTTTTTCTTATCTCTAATAACAAAATACAATAATCTTTTTGCCGTAACTGTGACATTATCGTCTCTTTCAGGACGAAAATCATTGATGCAAGTAAGGAGCGAGTCTATCATACTCAATCGGTTAGTTTTTTCCGAAATTGTTTTATTAAATAAATCAAATAAATTATTTATTCTTTTAATTGTAAGTGGTGAAATTATATTTTTTAACTTATCAATTTCGCCATTAAGTACCCACTTTTTATATTTAATTAGTTTTTCTTGACAACTAAATTTAAAATAGGAAGTAGAAGGAATTTGATCAGTTAATTCAGACCCCCATATTTCAAGAGTATCAATTATCAACGAATTGCATTTTTCACTATCAATAATAGAATGTAATAGTAAAACATTACTGAAATAATTTAAAACATAAGTACCATATGTTATGTTACTAAAATATTTTATATTACCCTTTAAGTTTAAATAATTTAGGTGGAAAATTATTTCAACAATTTTATTTGAAGAAGCAGGTAATGAAATAAGCCTCGCAAGTTCTATATCGTCTTTAGATATCTTAAATAAGTCGAATAATCCAAAATTAAACATAAAGTCAGAAGCATTGCTTAAATCGGGTTCTATTTTATTTGATTTTTGATTTGTAATGAATTTACCACCAGAAAATGAAATATCTTTTGGAAATTCTTTATTTACTTTTAAGTGATTAATTAAACTACTTATCTTATCAGAATGCTTGTGCATGCCTTCAGTAAAGAACATCTCTTTAATCTCTGGAAAATCAAAATAAAGTTAATCAAGCTGCGATCTTGTTAAATTAGATGATCCAATATTAAAAGATTCATTATCATAATCTTCAGAAGTTAAAAGATCCTTCATAATAAAGTCACCATCAGCATATTTTAAGTCAGATTTTACAAGAAAGTATAGTAATTGTTTTTGAAATTTTAAATTATCCAAAGTTTTATTAATGACAACTCTTTTATGCAGTTCGTTTTTAATAGAAACTGTTTCGGCTAATTTATGTGAAAATACAAATAAAAATTTCTTTATTGCTAATGGAGCTTTAATCAGCTTGGAACAATAATTATCAGTATTAATAAGGTTCGAAATAATGGTTTTATTTTTATTTTGAAAATTTGTTGATTTTGTAATTATGTTTTTAGTAGCATCTGTTTTTTTAATTTCACTTAACTTGATTGAAATACAGAGATTGCCATTTCAATAGAATAAACTATCACAATCTTTCGATTTATTAATCAAGGAAAGTTCATAATTAATAAGATCAAACTTGGTCTTAGAATTTTTCTTTTTCAATAAACTTATGAAGCATGGATAATTATTAATAATATTACGACGCTCATTTTTATTTAAAATACGTGAAAGGTAATTGCAGTTAAATCTTTTCATATTTAAAGCATCCTTAGTTTTAGTAACTTTAAAATTAAGCTGTGTATTAATAGGATTTAAAGGACTATTTTCTGCATTTTCTGAAACAAGATTATAATCAGATGAGATATTTAAGTCATCATTATTATCGACATTAATTTTATTTAGTATTAAATTATAATTATTATCATTAAAATCAGAATTACTTAATTTATTCAAAACAATATCAAATTTACTATTCATTCGCAAATTGTGCTCTTCAAGTTCCATTAGCTTTGCCGAAAGTGGCAATATTTTGTTTGAAAGTGCTTCCTTATCACATTCTTTGAACGATTTTTCAGAATCCATTGCATTCGTTGAAGGTAGCAATTGATTATCACAAGTCAATTTCTTTGACACTAAATCCAAAGATAAATCTGGATGAATTGACTTCGCCGAAAGTGGCAATTGATTTTGTCCATTTGATCCTTGAGAAATAAAATTCAATAATTGCTAGGAAAAAATTATTTGATTTTCTAGAATTGTCTTGAAAATAACCAGTTCTGATGAACTATTATTCAATTAATTTGATGCAAATTGATCTTGCACTATCGGAAGAGATTGCGTCATCGTGTTAAATTTTGATAATTTAACCAATTCTATATGTTTATAACAAATATACTGTTTCTAATAAAAATTCAATATTTTGATAATAATTCACCAAGTTAGGATTTGAAAATACTAATTTACAAGTTCATCCGACTCTAAATTATTAGCGATACCATCAACGAAATTCGTTGTAACAACTATTTTAGTGATTTTATGAAAATAAGTCACTGGGTTTACAAATAAAAGTCACCGGGCTCATTATATAAATTGATAAACAATAGTCGATCCATGAGTTTTATATCAATATTTTTTAAAAATTCACGCATACTGGATTAATTAATGCTAATAATAATGCTATAGATAATAATAATTTAACTTACACAACAATTAAAAAGACAATGTTTAACAAGTAAATTTATTACAACCACGTATTACATTGTCAATATCAGTCATGTGAATACTATTGATATCTAAATAAACTTTTGTTTTTAATAAGACCTTTGATCTAAATACTAATTAAATGTTGATACCAAAACGTGTAAAATTAGATTTAAATTCATTATGCTAATCAAACGATAATTTCGAACATTAAAGCTTTATGTAACCAAAAATTGATTAAATAACCATTAAAAATTCATCATGTGATACCTATTAAATATTTCAATAATTTATGATTCAAACTAGGTATATTATAATACTTTTCGATAAATTTATGAATAAACTATTACATGATTTGTTATAAAGTTATTTAAAAGGTTAAGAATTTTAACCCTATGTGAAGAAATAGGTAATAACTTTAACCCTAAGTAATGAAAGAAGCAATAATTTTAACCCAAAGTAATGAAATATTTAATAATTTTAATTTAAGAATATTAAATTGAAAATCTCTATTGAAATTAGATTAAAAAGTATATAAATTTGTTAATCGTCAATGTAAATAAACTCGTAAAATTATTGATTGATTAAATGCAATTGTTAATTAGCAATATTAATTGGACTGAACTTATTTTTCAATAGAAAGTTATTCTTGAAACAACATAAAAAATTATATTTCAATAACTTTTCTTGATATTAATTTTGAAAAAATAGAAACCAAATACTTGATTTTGATTGGCTGTTACTATTGCTATTGACAACGACACTATTTTTCGATAAATTTAGTCGCTAAACACAAAATACTAATAAATTTATCAATATATTAAAATTATTACAGTTTTCTTGAAAATAATTTGAAAACATACAAACTATTTTTCAATAAACTTATTATTTAACTAAAACCGGTTGTTGAAAATACTAATAAATTTATCAATTAAAATAATTACAATTTTCATGAAAATAATAATTTGAAAATGAAATTATAGAATACTTGATTTTAATTGGTTAATTCTATTTATTACCAATGACAACGACTCAAATTAATTCAAATTTTAATGTTCAAATTATTATCTAAATATTATTGGTACCGCATTGATTATTAGATAGGAAATCATACTATTCAATCGAACATAATTTCATTAATCTTTTTAAATAAATCAACAAAAGTCATTTAAAATTAATATAATGTTGAGCTTGTTCCTAATCACCGACTTATTTCATATTAAACTTATATGAATCTAATTACATGCATTGTAAAACGCTACAATTACCACAATTCATTACTCTAAAGTTTCCTTATAAAGAATACCTCACCAATGTTTCCAAATCTAAAAAAGTTGTAATTATAACGATTCAAGCAAATAGATCGACTAGAAAATTTTCATGTACAACAAATATTAGTTAAATTGGCTATCATATGTCATAATTTATGGTTACCGTGCAATAAGAATTTGCCTCTATAAAAATATACTAATTATCCCTATTAAAAGTTTAACAATTTATTGACCTACACATACTTTTCAATACAAAATGAATTTACCAGTATAAGAACAACAATATTTGTTAGCATATTGATAAAAATTAATGTCCAAATGGATATACAACCACCTTAAAATCTTCGATAAAACTTTAATGAATTTCTATCATAGTAGCAATAAATATCACAAATCATCGACAAAAAAGTATAAATCTACTCAATCTTTGAATTCATCTTCAATTCACCAAAAACCTTGCATGTTACCAGTAAAGATTGCATTAATAAGCTAGAATTTACTGACAAAATAAATAATTTTATGGGTACATGTACGCAAATGATACTTATTTAGAAATTTGTGTAATTATTTAGAGGGAAAATTTGATTAAGAAAATTAAATGAACCAAAATTTTGACATTAAAACTATTAAGAAATTATATTTCAGAATTAATACTAGTATTTAATTTGAAAATACTACTTCTTTGGTTATTTAAGAGTTAGTTATCAACTTTTAATATTCGATTAAATATTTTTTATCGTTAAATTGGTTTCAATATGGAAATTGTGTTTAATTATACTAAAAGCTGTAATAAGGTATTGAATAATAGCTAGTATATTAATTTATCATATATGTCCACTTAGTATAATATAGAGCCTGTTAAATATTTTAGTTTAAATTTAGGATTTTCGATATAGTTTTCATGAATTTTATATCTAATCGAAGTTCAATTGATATTACTAAAGAATTTATTGAGAATTTGACGTAAACTTTTAAGAGAACTGTATCAATTTTAAAGAGAGTATTCCAACGTATGAATATTTCAGAGTGTTAGATATAATGGAAAGGTTAGATTTATCACTATGGATTGGAATTTTGATCAATTCTAGTATGCTTTACAATTTGGAATATCGAGTTTAGATGAAGTAAGTTACTAGGGGAAATATTGAGTGAGAAATTAAATCGATTAATTATGACGTAATAATAATTTAGATATCAGTTTAAGTAATTTCATATTATACAGTGTTAAAAGAAATTAATCAAAGGTAAATATTGAGTAGAAATAATCATTTAATGTTAGATTTTACATGAAAATTATCAGTAATATATCAATTTTAAGGGATAAATTATGGCTAAATATTGAGTATGTGCATATAAATATAGGGTTTTAATGATCAGTAATAAATCAATTTTAAAGTGAGATCTTGTCGCTAAATATTTAGTTTGTGCCGATAAATATAGGGTTTTATATGAAAATGATCAGTAATATATCCATTTTAAGGGATAAATAATGGATAAGTATTGTATATGTGCAGATAAATGTAGAGGTTTACACGAAATGATCAGTAATATATCAATTTTAAGGAGAATAATATTGTTAAATAATAAGTATGTACAGATAAATGTAGAGCTTTACATGAAATGATCAGTAATTTACCAAATAAAGGTGAAAATTTTAACAATTGGTTACGATTGAGGAGTCTTAATCAAATATTTGTTGGGATATCAGTGCACATCAATCACCCTATTGTGTGTAAGAGAAATTCATTAGAGATTTTTACTGCATTTTAATAAATCTAGCTATTGCAGGATTTATGTAAAAAAAATTCAATGTGGTAATTCATTAAATTACAGTCACTTCAGGGGTTACATCCAATGTAAAGCATGTGTAGAGAAATCAATAACTTAGCTTTATATGTGGAATTATTGTCAGTAAATTGTAGCTTATTAATGCAATCTTTACTGGTAATTATAGTTTTTAGGTGAATCGAAGATGAATTCAAGGATTGAGTAGATTTATCCTTTTTGTCGATGATTTGTGATATTTATTGCTACTATGTTAGAAATTCATTAAAATTTTATCGAAGATTTTAGGTAGTTGGATATCCATTTGGACATTAAAGTATATTAACTTTTATCAATATGCTAACAAATATTGTTTTTCTTATACTGTTAAATTCATTTTGTATTGAAGAAAAGTATGTGTATTTCAATAAATTGTTAAACTTTTAATAGGGATAATTAGTATATTTTTATAGAGGCAAATTATTATTGTACGGTAACCATAAATTATGACATATGATAGCCAATTTAACTAATATTTGTTGTACATGAAAATGTTCTAATCGATCTATTTGCTTGAATCGTTATAATTACAACTTTTTTAGATTTGGAAACATTGGTGAGGTATTCTTTATAAGGAAACTTTAGAGTAATGAATTGTGGTAATTGTAGCGTTTTACAATGCATGTAATTAGATTCATATAAGTTTAATATGAAATAAGTCGGTGATTAGGAACAAGCTCAACATTATATTAATTTTAAATGACTTTTGTTGATTTATTTAAAAAGATTAATGAAATTATGTTCGATTGAATAGTATGATTTCCTATCTAATAATCAATGCGGTACCAATAATATTTAGATAATAATTTGAACATTAAAATTTGAATTAATTTGAGTCGTTGTCATTGGTAATAAATAGAATTAACCAATTAAAATCAAGTATTCTATAATTTCATTTTCAAATTATTATTTTCATGAAAATTGTAATTATTTTAATTGATAAATTTATTAGTATTTTCAACAACCGTTTTTAGTTAAATAATAAGTTTATTGAAAAATAGTTTGTATGTTTTCAAATTATTTTCAAGAAAACTGTAATAATTTTAATATATTGATAAATTTATTAGTATTTTGTGTTTAGCGACTAAATTTATCGAAAAATAGTGTCGTTGTCAATAGCAATAGTAACAGCCAATCAAAATCAAGTATTTGGTTTCTATTTTTTCAAAATTAATATCAAGAAAAGTTATTGAAATATAATTTTTATGTTGTTTCAAGAATAACTTTCTATTGAAAAATAAGTTCAGTCCAATTGATATTGCTAATTAACAATTGCATTTAATCAATCAATAATTTTACGAATTTATTTACATTGACGATTAACAAATTTATATACTTTTTAATCTAATTTCAATAGAGATTTTCAATTTAATATTCTTAAATTAAAATTATTAAATATTTCATTACTTTGGGTTAAAATTATTACTTCTTTCATTACTTAGGGTTAAAGTTATTACCTATTTCTTCACATAGGGTTAAAATTCTTAACCTTTTAAATAACTTTATAACAAATCATGTAATAGTTTATTCATAAATTTATCGAAAAGTATTATAATATACCTAGTTTGAATCATAAATTATTGAAATATTTAATAGGTATCACATGATGAATTTTTAATGGTTATTTAATCAATTTTTGGTTACATAAAGCTTTAATGTTCGAAATTATCGTTTGATTAGCATAATGAATTTAAATCTAATTTTACACGTTTTGGTATCAACATTTAATTAGTATTTAGATCAAAGGTCTTATTAAAAACAAAAGTTTATTTAGATATCAATAGTATTCACATGACTGATATTGACAATGTAATACGTGGTTGTAATAAATTTACTTGTTAAACATTGTCTTTTTAATTGTTGTGTAAGTTAAATTATTATTATCTATAGCATTATTATTAGCATTAATTAATCCAGTATGCGTGAATTTTTAAAAAATATTGATATAAAACTCATGGATCGACTATTGTTTATCAATTTATATAATGAGCCCCGTGTCTTTCATTTGTAAACCTGGTGTCTTATTTTCATAAAAACACTAAAATAGTTGTTACAACGAATTTAGTTGATGGTATCGCTAATTATTTATAGAGTCGGATGAACTTGTAAATTAGTATTTTCAAATCCTAACTTGGTGAATTATTATCAAAATATTGAATTTTTATTAGAAACAGTATATTTGCTATAAACTTATAGAATTTGTTTAAGTATTTACATGTAAATAACCCTATTATGGGTTATTTTCATAAACTTTATAAATCCAATGTTTAAATCCTATCTTGAATGAGTTATTTTAAAAATTCTTACATCAGTGGTGTCGGTAATAATTCTTTGAGGGGTTCAACTCCTATCGTTGGCGAATTATTTTTTATTTTCAAAATTAAATTTTTTAATAGAATATAAATCTGTATATTTCATTTGATTTAAATTTAAAATTTTATAGAAATTGGTAAAGTAAATCTTGTATAATCTTTTACATTTAGTTAAGTTGAAATTTTAAAGTTGTTGAATTATTTTCTTAAAATATTGTAAATCCAGTGTTCAAATTTAAGTTTTGAGTGACTTATTTTTAATTAAATAAACTATCAATATACTATAATGGTTTTAAACTTAAATTTTCATGAAAATTATTAAATTTTTATAATTATTTTGATAAAATTGTTATTTAATATACTACTAACAAAATAGTCAGTAAGTGAAATAATTTAGGATTGAACATTTATTTTTAAGACGAGTTTGATGTTAGTTTATAATGTTTATTGAATATTTTATAATTTTTTATGTAATTATATAATTAATAATTGAAAATTTCATGTAAATATAATTTTTTAATATATCACATGCAAGTAACATGAATCAATGAGGTAAATGAAACTTTTACGTTTATATGAAGTAAACAGTATAATAATAATATCAATAGTACTAGACTTAGTCGTAAACGTAGTTGTATGCGTGTTGGGCGATGATGGGCGATGTTGGGAGCTGATGGGTGCTGATGGGAGCGGATCGGCGCGGATCGTTGGTTAGTGTGTGTATGTGAAATGTTTAAGAGCGGAAGGTTCTAGTAGGTAGGTTTGTGGAAGGTTCTAGAACGTTGGTGTGTGTGGAAGGTTCTAGAAGGTAAGTGTGTGGAAGGTATGTTGGTCCACAAATACGTGACATAGTAGCAGTTAGGTAATAAGTGTGTCTCCGAGTAGTAACCAGTGGGTTAGGTAATACGTGTGTGGCTGACCAGTGACATAATAAGTGTGTCTCCGGTAGTGACTGACCAGTGGGGACGTAACAAGGGTTATGTAATAAGCGTGTCTCCGGGTAGTGATCAGTGACATAATCATGAGGTCATTGACCAAAGTATAATTACTAGGTGGCAACTAGTGGGCATATGTCAACTGTTATGTAATAATTACGTAACTCAAGGGGGTTGTATCTGACGGGCACACATCCTACTACTATAGAAGTATAGCTCAACGCACCATTACTACATGTTGCATGTTTAAATGCATTTTTAATTTAGTGTTGATTTTGTGTTCTCTATTAAATTTTCTTTTCGCTTTATCAACAACAAAGTGAGTTTGTATGTATCTATTTTATAAGCGTATTGATTTTTTTACCATTATAAAAAGTGTATCTCAGTACATTTTGGTATATTTTAACTTACTGACAATTTTCATACAATGATTATTATTGTATATATTTCTTCATTATGCAGGATATCGTTGCAAATTTGATCAAAATCAACACTATAACGGAACTTTAACAACAAATAATGGAAATGTTCCTTGTCAAAACTGGATGAAAGATTATCCGAATACAATTTACGTTGATTACAAAAAACCTCATAACTATTGTATAGATAGCTATGGGGGGCCTCAGGCTTGGTGCTACAATTCTGATACAAATAACCCCAGATGGAATTACTGTGAAGTATTTTTGTGTCTATAAAACATTTCAATTGTAGTTTAATTTACCACATTTCGGTTCCAAAGACTCTATATGAACATTTGGTGAAATATTAATTTTTAACATTTTTAGAAATAAAAATTCACACATTCCGACGTTTTTGATTAATTTAAGCTTTATTTTTAAATTTATCATTGAAATATTTTATTATTTGGTAAACTCTTATAAATTTACAATTGTTGATAGATTTGGTTGAATATTATTTTACTTTATTCAGCGCAAATTTCTATTTATTGTGTTTACATAGAAACTTTGCATGTTTTGGAAATTTCAAGTAATGCAATTATGTAGAAATTGGTCAAAGTTAAATTACAAAATTTGATCATAATTTGCAAACTGAAAACAATTTTAGGTAAAACGTTCAATCAGTTTGGGTTACCCATGATTGTCACAAAATGGATTTTTCTAGAAACTTCATATATTAACAAGTATATGATACGAGAAATTGATAAAAAGTCTCTTAAATTTAGATAACTGGTACATGCATTCATATATATATATATATATATATATTTGTGATATTTAAGAAATCTTTTTCGAACCAGTATTTATATATATATATATGTATAGGGATCTCAGATTTCCATCAAGATGAACCGGTACATAAAAAAAACAAAATTAAAAAAAATTTTTTTTTTGTTTCTTACATTTATAAGTGTTTATTACTAGATTTAGTCGCTTTTAGTAATTCTTTTTTACATAATATATAGTCATACATTTCACTAAAGTTTAGATCGAAGTTAGTTATGCATTGTAATATAGCTTCAACTGTACTACTAGATAGTGAATTTCTTTCATCCCTCCATTGAATTCTCTTTAGCGAAGAAATACACTCAACATTTTTTTAATAGATCATTATAATGTTCAGGAACGTTTTTGGCTATTTTTTGTAAAACACAAACCCACTTTTCCGAAGCTATTTTAAATTTCCAATCAAGATTTTCCTTTGATTCGGAGTTAACTATTGCGCACATTATTTGGATTTGATTGAATAAAAGTGTATCATTTATTTCAATTTCCTTTTCTTTAAAATAAAATAATACAATACTAATTCAACATCTATCTATATATGTATATATATTGGTGGGTTACTGGGTTTTACTGTTTGTTTTAAACGTCCTTGTGTTTACCCCGGTAACGCCATATAAATATTTTCTAGTTGCCACTCGGCACCCGTTGCTAGGCAACGTTGGAAATGTGTTCGAGTGGGTGGATTGTCCGCAAAAAGTGAGCGTTATTACTAATTCCTTGCGTGTGATGGCTATTAGAATTAGAGTTCATTAGAAGAGAATCTGATAATGTCGTACTGGACGATAAGGAGACTACTACTTGTAAGAGTAAGGGCAATAGTATGTTGACGGTGAGGTTTTCAAGGTTTATCAAGTTTTAAATCATCGCCTTGAGCAAACAACAGGAAATTATAATTTACAAACAAGCATATGAAATGAACAATTTAGGTCACACTTAAGTTAATTGAGTTTTATTTGATAACCGAGCGGCTCTGCGTCTGGCTCGTTCTTTTCGACCTGGCCTATAGCTGTTGGATATTGTTGTGGTTGGGGTTACGGCTGGTGTTGGATTGGTCCCTGACTCCCGATAGGCCAACTGAGATGGTGCGAAGACAAAAGGGTAGGTTACGGCCGCCCCTTCCTGACTGGTGGACAAGGCAACCTCCAACCCCCTTATCTGTATCCGAAGGTTTTGGTTTATTTGTCTCTCATCGGCCCACCCTTTTTGAGCAGTAGTGAGCCGTTAGCGTAGTGTTTTGATTCTTGTCGGGTCCACCAAGGTGGTTTTTGTTTGGTGGACTTCTCGGGTTAACTGAAGGATTTGTTCGTGTAGAGATTTGTTAGTCCGCTGGGCACGGGCCAGTTCCGTTCGTAGCAATTGTAGGGAGTCCATTACTATAATTAATAATATTCGAATTAATAATTGCTGACTCGGAATTGTTTAACATGCCTGTCTTCAAACATAAGAAAATTTTCTATTGTAATAATCAAACAATCAAAAACTAGCCATACAAGAGAACGAACTATTTATTACAGAGAAATTTTAACTACATTGTGGATGATCGATCAGTCTAGAAGGTCCTCACTATAGAACGTTGGTTCAGGAGTCTGTGAACCCCCTCTACACCCATTCCTCCGGGGAGCAGTTGGATATTCTCATCACGGGTTGCTTTGTGTTACGAACCCGAGTGATTTAGGCCGGTTGGAGTCTTCCTGGTGGTTGAGTGGAACCTTGTATTGAAGTGGATGGGGGTAGCTGTTGGCGATTCGACCGGCTAAGAGGTCCTCCTCAACGTTCCTCCATTGATCGTCCGTTGAGTTGTTGAGGCTCCGGCCGGGGGAACTCGGGACATCTCTCCTGTCGGAATTGTTCCCATGCCCATCTCCACCGATCGGCAACAGAGGTGGGGACATACATCAACGGTCCTGAGTTTTCTAAATGTTAACACAATCATAAATGTCCTCAACTCATAATTAACATAGGTATCTGTACGATTCTATTTAGCCTATTACTTGATAAGTAGATTTCTGAAATACACAAAAGTAGGACCAAATGGCACATATTGAGCTGATCTTTAAAGCGTTGTTGGGCTCAGAGCCACAATTTAAACAAAATAAAAGTAAAAATTAAAGTCAAGGAGTGGAAGTAATGGAAGGAATCACTGCACATAAACATGCACCGCACAAAGATACTAAAAATCAATAAAATAACAGAATAATTAAAACAAAATAAAAACATAACAAAAATTAAATAAAACAAATAATTAATAAAAATTCGAAAATGCCTACAGACACAAAAAGAAAACATAAAGAAATAAAATAAACTGCCAAAACCTTGCAAAATAAGGTTTAGAAAAAACATAGGCAGAAGCGGCGGCCAGAAAATAAATAAAAAGGGCTAAAAATAATATTACAAGAAATAATGATAAAAATAAAATCCAAATATAATATAAATTATGTATCAAAAAATAAAAAAAAATATACAAAAAATAATAAAAATAATTTTAAAATAATAAAATAATTAAAAAGCCCCAAAAATGGCGGAAAATCGCCTATTGGTCGCACACATGCACGAAAATGCTATAAATACAGTGATGAATTTCATTATTTTTAATCTTATGCTTTATTGAAAACCAATTTCTATACTGAAGCCTTGTATTCAACGAATTAAGTAAGGAACTTTTTTATTGTCATTTAGTATAATTGGTTTTTTATTTTTATGACACATTTCATTTAAATTAAATTTTTCGATGTTCACGTCTCATTTCATCACTAACTCTATATCTATATATGTATATTTATACGTTCGGACCCTATAAAATCATATATCGTTAATGTATAGAAATAGATGGTTCATGGGACCGACCGTGTGCCGGCTAGTGGATGAAAACCCTTAGTTGAGCTCGTGGGTCATGCCTCGTGAACCCCTTGGCAGTTCGCAGTCGGTTCCGGCTTTGTGCACGGGACCGCTACGCAGGGCGCCATTGTATACTCGAGGCGGCTGCTGAAAATGTGGCCGGAGCGAGTTGTTTAAAATCACGGGAAGAGCAGACAACTCTAGTTAGGAGGAAACTAAAGTGGATCATGCTTTGATCAACAAAAATTTTCAATTGTTTCGAACAAAATGTGGAGATAAAAAAACCGGGCAGCAGGGATAGGATATAAGTTGAAACTGACGAAAAATATTTGTGAAAATCTCTATTAAATAAGTAAATCAAACGACAGTGAGATAATTTATTGTAAGCAACAAAAATGATAATTACTTTTCCGATAAATGCTCCCCAGGAGAGCAGCACGATTGACCATTCCGACTGTTGGAATCGAAATAAAGAAACCAGCGAGCGAAGTGTCGTTTTCAAAATCCACCATCATCTTGTAGCCAAGCCATCCACCATGAACATAGATAGGGGACACGGTAGACGATATAGAAAATCCGCATATCCAGTAGGGTGAGCAGACGCGAATCATAATGAAAAAATCCAGAACAGCTGTACTTTCCATAAAACGCGCAAATCCATAGAATTCTGTTCACGGTCTGCTGAACCTTCACAACACGAAGAATTTTCAATAAGTGCACTGATCCGTGCAAAATTCTTGTGGGCCTTGCGAATTGTTTTCATAAAATCGATAGATAGCTAACATTAGCATAAGTTACTTGAGCTAAAGAATTTTTGAGCCGCTTGGATTTAATCGTTTTCAGCATCGGGACCCATCGCGAAAAGACGTAAGCTTACATGATATTAGTACATCATTTTATATCAGTTAACATTAAATATTAATCTTAATTTTGAAGTCCGTAAATTATTATTCAATGTCAGTATTAACCTTGAAAACTATAAACTATCATTAATTTTAATCTGGAAAACCGTAAATTATTATTCAATGTCAATATAAATTTTGAAAATTATAAATTATCATTAATTTTAAGCTGGAAAACTGTAAATTATTATTCAACGTCAATATTAATCGTGAAAATTGTAAATTATCAGTAATGGTTGTTACAAATCTTGAAGACTAGAAATTATTATTAAATAATAATAGTAACCTGGGAAACTATAGTGTATTATTAAAGGATAGCATTCATCTTGAGAACTGTAAATGGTTATTAAATGTCAACATCATTCTCGCAGACTATAAGTTATCGTTAAAGGTTAATATTAATCTTGAAGACCCAAACCCTTACTCAAAATTAGGAACTTGCTCCACGCGATGCACCCGAGCGAAAGCTACCGTTGGACATTCGAAGAATTCGTTTTGGAGACAGGTACGGACGTGAGCTTCATTTAGTGATTGAAAACCAACTCAACCTCGTAAAAACTAATCTCCATCACTTAGCATGGAAAATTTTCCAGGTTAATACAACTACCAATAAGGAATTTTTGACGAAATTGATAATTATGGTGATAGTTGGGTTACGGATAGGAAAGTTAATGACAGTAATAAGGTTTTTGACGATAATTAAAGTAATGATTATAATAATAGCGCCAACAATGAGTTCGAATGACTACCATGATTATAATATCAATACTAGAGAAAGTAATACCTCTACCATTGGTTCCAACATGTCTAACATTCGCATAGGTAATTTTCCTCGTAACACAACCAATTTTATTATCCATCTATAAATATAGTCGGGGACATTAATCGATTAGGTCAGAGTATTCCGCCAAAGACGGAGTAAAATTTTCGGGGTTTTGTTTACACTAATTTAGGGACGACCCCGACGGTAATATGAGGGAGACCCACCCAAATTACCGCCGACATACTCCACTTATCGACATGACTCAAATTCTATAAAATAAATTTTGTCTATTATTCTTGTTCATTTTCTTTCCTTTTTCCTACTAGTATGAAGAATAACGATGATTCCACCAGTTCAACGAGAATTCCTCGCCTGCCTCCTTCAATTGTGGCAATCCGCCACAAGTACGAGGATCTGAAAATCCAACACAGAGATCTTCAGACGAAACATGAAAGGGTAAAAGGGACCTGGGCTCCACCAGAAGTCGTCAAGGAGCTCAGGCAGAAAATCTCCCGACTTACCCAGGCGCGTGACGAACTAATCGTCGAGTCACGCGCCCAGCGCCTACTGATTCGCGAGCAATCGGTGGCGCTTCGACAAGCCTTTTCAGATACCGAACTCCGAGTTCGTGTTCCCGGAAACATCCGAGCGGGGCAACTCGACATCATTCCGGCCCATCACCTCCCCAACGTTGAAGATCTCTCTAATTCTGTAACTAGTGTTCCTACATCGAGCACAAATCCGACGCACTCACTACCTTCAGTGCCAGTGGAAGTTCGGGCGAACTCTGCCGCCCCTACGGCCCGCCATCGGCCGAATCGAAACAAGCGGCGTCGAGAACGACGCCGACAAGAAGAAGCACGTCTCCGAGAAGCTCGACCAGCAGAGGGGGTGTACCAAATAGACGATCTGCCACCCCCGTACCAAGAGTTTGAGACCCCGGGGCTCGACCCGGACATCTGCTATGCCCCGCGGATTATGTTCTCCTCCCCCCAGAATCGATCCACATTAACTTAGTGGACGAGGAGAACGAACCGCCTCAACTGATTCGGTCTCTAAGTAATCTCGAATTGAACCTTGAGGAAATCGCCATCCTCACGGGGGAGGTTCCCAATATCGGCCCCCGAGGCGAAATTGCAGGGCCATCTTCGCGAAGAAACGAAGATTTTCGAGGAGGTCCCCCACCATATCGTCCACCAAAGAGGAGATGCCTCCCAACCGATATGGACGCAGAGGAAAATTAAGGCATCCATTCGATTTTCCTAGCCTTTCACATTATTTTTATCATACTGGGTGATTCAACACTTGTTATAATTAATATAGTGTTATTTTTATGTCTCTTGATATTTCGTTTTATTCAAATTGTTTTGATTCTGCTTTTAGTCAATATTGTTAAAGATTTCTTTCTTTGTTTCATCGCTCGAAAAATGGAGTATTGGGGCGAGGGAGACTGCATTGCGCTTGCTGATACGGGGATAATGGTTTTTCATGATTTCCTCAACGAATTTAAACGGAAATGCGGAATTTAAAATGGGTTTACGAATGGGAGCGTAAGTCCTTCTAACGGCAGCTATAATCCGGGAAAGGCGAAGGTCCTTCGAGGAGTAGTGCTAGTAATGGCGCTCACCTGCTCGAATGGCATTCGGCTATTGTACACGATTCCAACGTGGCCCCGGTCACGGGTGTATAATAGTAATTAAAATCATGTGGCGTACGGAGCAGTTACCCCTAGTGATGGAAAGTGAAAGCACAGTGTTCGGGTGACTGAATGATCTGGTTCTCAAACCTCCCCTACGTCCAACAGCGTGAATATCCTTATAATATGGTATTATCTAAGGGGCATTGAAACGGCAAATTTGATATTTGAAGAATGTAGATGAAAAAATAAAAACAAAATAAAAACCAATTTGATTTGCACTAATCGTTAGACTGATAAACTTAAAAATCTTATTAATGTTCCTTGTTTAAACCTATCATTACTTTAAGTATAATTGTTTGATATCAATCAGTAAAAGAAAAATAAAGATTTTAATATGGGAGTCAATTTAGTAGATTTGCACGGCTTCCCTCTACGAAACTCTTGATCAAATTATTTATCGGAAATACAGGAGGATTCTTAGGTAAGATTTATTAATTCAATTTTTGTACTTTGTCGATAAGTAAACTAGCGTGATTATTTCTATTCCTAAACTTGCTTTCGAAATATCCATAAAAATTTCTCCTGCTAGCTATCATTGATTCTTTGGACTGAATAAAATTAAGATAATAGAAAAAATGATTTAGTAAAATGAATACGATCGTCCTGGGCATGGGTAAGCGATAAGTCTGTGGGGTAGTAAGTCTCGGGGACAAATCTCAAATCCCCATTCTTCCACATCTTTTAGCGTCAACAAAATTCAGGATGATGAATAAAAAATGAACTTATGAGGAATGGAAAACGTTCTATCGGAAAAACCGTAGAAAGAAATATCATACCATAATTCTCAATTTTATAACTTATTCTACTATTTCATATTTTCCAACCCTAATTATGAACCGTTCATTTTTAATGTTATTCAATTTTATTAATCAGAAATTTTTCTCGTTCGTTATTGATGATAGGGAATTTTCTAGGGAATTATGATCAGAAAACATTTGTTAACATAATTTATTATTTATAAAAGTTGAAATGGCCGTATTGATCACATAGACATCTAAACTATACGTATACCTATAATTAGTGATAGAAAAATCCTGGTTTCGAATTAACTTCGTGAAATCCATGGGAATGTTCGTAAAAATCTTTGGAATTTAAAACGTTTATTTATTCCTAAGAAGAGAGTTAAATATAGATGTATTTTGATTAACAGGAAAACTTGTAGCCACCCGAAACCATTGATAAGATACAAAACCTAAAATTTAAAATGTCTCTAAACAAGGCTGTTTTAAAAAAAATTGCTTATTCTATTTATGCGGTCGCTGTTACGTGATCATTTGAAAAAAGAAAATTACGGTTAACTATTAATTCTATAAAAATCATTTAAAAATTATGGTAAAATATCGAATTCTAACAAATCGTTTGAGAATTATGGTTACAATATTGATTCTATAAAACCATTTGATATATTATAGTTAAAATATTGACTCTATAAAAATCCTTTGATATATCATGGTTAAAATATCAATTTTATAAAGACAAATAATTGCATTTTAACAACAGGACCTAGCATTATCTATTTTCGTAAGTCTTACACTTTCGATGGTTTGCAGTCATGCCCAATTTAACCTTCATGTGGCATGTGGTATGCACGGAACTCTTCCCCACCAATTACTAAATTCTGGAAACCCTAAAATTGTTAAAATATCGTTGTATGCAATTTCTATAGTAAGGATATTTATTAAATGAACACTATTAAATATACGGTATTTTGAAATCATATTATTATTATCGTAGTGAAAATTAAGTAAGAATTTAAAACAAAGTTACCTGGTTTACATAAATTTAGATCCATAGTTCTGACCTCAGTGGAGAACTTGTTCGCCGACATCTCGTCGTCGACAATTATTTTATTAGACATTTCGGAAAATTTTTAGAAACGTTATTTTGGTTATTGATCTGTCTATAATCCTATTTATGGAAATTAATGGTGAGTGTATGCGGTAGATATCACACTCTATTGCAATTTCTATCCCTCGGGTGTGCCATTGGAATAGCGTGTTTATGCCTGACTAGTACATTACGGGCATGCGTGATCACTATCGAACACGACATATGAGGTAAGCGCTGGGATTTTCTCATTTCCAACTTATTTATTGATTTTAGGAAAATTTGTTTAATATCTCGAGGGATTTGCCACGTCTTCAGAAGGATTCGTCGCTAACACTTGGAATTACGGCATAAAGGGATTGAATTTCTTGAAGTAAATTTTATATATTCATTTGTAATAATTTTTAGTACTTGGGTTGGTAGGCCACTGGCGTGATGTTGTTTCAGTGTAAGTCAAAGGAGAATTATGCGAACGAAATTGGGAAACCCACCGGGGATTGGAAGGAGATCACTACAGGTATTTGTTTCGTATTTCTTTTATTTAAGCTTACAGTAGGTGTAGGGGAAAATTGATACTCACTGATCGAGGAGTTAATATGTATTCCCTCATTCTGCGGCACTATTTCGGTTGCGGAATATTCTCCAAAAAAATTTCCCAGAATCTAGTTTAAAATGAAAATCGTTCCAGTCTGTTTGCTCGTGGAATTATGTGCATTTATTTATTTTGATGGCCAGTTAATTATAATCTTCTCATGTTTTGTCTTATTTGATGGTAGTTTTAATTTATTCAGATCATTTTATTAATTGGGATCTATTTTGATAGTCAAGTAAAACGATTTTTTAATTATAAAAAAAAATAAAGTCCTAGTATTGACTTGATGGCGGGGGGGGTTGTAGATTTTCGTAAATTTCAAATTTATCGCTATACTTTGTTCTATTTAATTAACAAGGTACATTAAGTTCACAGTAGCTACTTAGATCTATAATTCATTCAAAAATTATTAATTATTGTGGGTCCTTGATAACTATTCCATTTTATAATTAATTTAACTCCGCTTTTAAGGTTTAAAGATTTATAATCGAATTTAATCTACAATTGATTCAAATTGTTAACAACGATTTCATTTTATTATTCCCCGTTACCTTCCTTTAATTGACCTTAGGCGCATTGTGTTCATTTTATATTTAATGAGTGCCCACTGGACTACTCGGTGTGGTAATTTTGAGCCGTATGTAGATTAATTTAGGTCGATTTTACAGAAATCAAGAAACGAGGAAGTAGCCAAAAGACCCCTTCCTTATTTCTCCTCTCTTCTATACGGGAAAATATTGACGTTCTGATCCCTGCGTTCCCACGCCGGGTCTTCACGGGCACAGATCATCGGCGATATTCCACGCACTTACACGAATCTGAATAACATGTTGATCTTGTGGTGTGTCTTTGGCTGTGGGCCGGAAAAATTTCGACAAAAACGAACAATTAATAAAACAAAATGATTTTGTGCTTTATAAATATTTTATTAATAATAAAGGAAAACAATATAACAAATTACTTGTCCATCATGAAAATCATACAAAAATACTACTCTCCTCACGCCGACATCCAAGCAGAGCTCTACCGAGGTTGCGAGGACGTGACGTGGAGAGAGTTTCCAAATAAAACTCTCACTCACCTAAAAGTAGATTTTTTAAAAACGTTTAACTAATTTCAAAAAACGATTTAATACGATTCAAAACGATTAAAACTGTGTAAAAATGAATCGGTATATATACCTATTTTTTGTCCTTAACCTTGCGTGTTCTTTTTGATTTAGTAAAACAAATTTTGACCTTGGATTTTCTAGTGTATTCCAATCTTAATTTTTATTATTTTTAAATTTTATTTGACAATTTTTTCTTTAGATTTTTAATTGAATTATTTCTAATTCAAATTATTTGATTTTTATTTCATTTTCATGAAATTTGGTATTTTTAATAGATTGTCAAATTTTGGTCAAAATCATTGGGTTTTCGTGTTGTGTTTATATTTAATTCGTGCGGATCTTGGTGCATTTTGTTATTATTTTAATTTTATTTTATGTTTATTATTTTATTTTTTTATTATCTTTTTTCTCATATTTGATAGGGTTTAGTTGATGTTTTAATAGGTTTGAATTTAAATTTGCATGTTATATTTGCATGTGTGTTACCGATTCATTTAAACATTTACAAGGCCGTTTGTGTTTTGGCCCAACAATATATAGATAGATAGATAGATAGATAAAATATTGAATAATTAAATAGTTCAAACAAACGCATACCATATAACATTAATAAATACAAACAAACGCTATATAGTTAATTAGTGTCAACTTAAAAACATATTTTTACCCGCTACCAAATAAAAGATATAGCCCATGCACGAAATACCTATTTTCTCACCATATTTCGCTTATAAATTAATTCACAAAAGCTTTCAGACGTAGTATATTGACCAGCATCAGTAGCTTTTCTGTATATTTCTGCTCGATAGGCTTTTTCCTTTCGTTGATTAAGCAAATACAAAAAAGCAATCGTGGATATTCTAAATCTTTCTTGAGCGTATGACAAGAGACTGTATATATATATATAGGGATATTATCTCAAATTCTCAAAATTATTTTTATATATTTGAAAACATAGAAAACTTTTAGGTAGGTTAATCCAATATTTCAAAATTTTTATGTTTAAAAACATTGTCAAATTTTTAAAAACCATTTAATAAGGTCATCAAAATTTTTCAAGTAATTTATAATATAGAAAAAATTATGTAAGGCATCAATTATATTTAGATATTTTTTGTACACAATGTAAATAATACACACTGACAACATATTTTAAATTTATATTATTAATTAAGGATTTTCATTTTTCAACAAACGAACTTTAGATTGGGATATTATAATTTTTCAACTTTCTCATGGGATAAATACCCTAACTTAAAATATCCAAATATTTCAAACATTTTCAGAGTATTTATAAAACTTAGAAAAATTTATCTAAATAAATCCGAATATATTCAAGCCAATCAATTTATACATACCAGGAAAATAGTAATACATGTTGTTTCGGCTTGACTATAATTCCTCGTGTCTGTGTGTGCGTTGGTGGATTGTTGTAATTACTCGCGCCTGTGTGTACCATTTGCTTTCTTCGGAATTGATCGAAATATGTGAAATTTGTAGAGAATTATTGAATTACTTGTTTTTGTATTTTGTAAAAGTAGTGGGATGTGTCACATCCAGCTCACCCCCTCCCCTCCTGCTAAGAGAACATTTTTCTAAGTCCAAAAGTACAAAAAATTTTTAAGACAAAAACAATGACTCATTCAAGGTCATTGAAACCAAGACCATGACTTATTCAAGGTCATTGGATAACTCATCATGTTTTTCAAGTTCATTTAAACAAATACCATGACTCATTCAAGGTCATTTGATGACTCATCATATTTTTTCAAGGTCATTCAAAATTAGGTCAAGGCCATTGAATGAATCATTAAATTTTATAATATATATTCTTAAATTTATTTATTTTTATTTTATATACTTTAATTATTTGTTTTAATCAAGAGTATAATATTATTTATTTATTTTTAAATTATATTATTATTATATTTATTTGTTTGTTTTAATCAAGTCAATTATTTTATTATTTTATTAACAATATTATTATTATTATTAAATTTAAATTGTTTGTTTTATTCAAGTCAATTATTTTATTATTTTATTTTTAAATTATATTATTATTAAATTGTTTGTTTTAATGAAGTGAATATTGTTTTAATCAAGTCAATAATATTATTTATTTATTTTTATTTTATTTTATTTATTTTATATACTTTAATTTTTTTTGTTTTAATAAAGTCAATATTTTATTATTTATTTATTTTTTTTTTAATTATATTATTATTATTATTATTATTATTATTATTATTATTATTATTATTATTGTTATTAATATTATTATTATTATTATTATTATTATTAAAATTATTTTTTTTAATTTAATTAATTATTTAATTTTAATTATTATTATTATTATTATTATTTTTATTATTATTATTATTATTATTTTTATTATTATTATTATTAAAATTATTTTTTTTATTTAATTAATTATTATTATTATTTTAATTATCATTGTTATTATTATTATTATTACTAATTTTATTTTAAATATTATTATTATTTTTATTATTATTATTATTATTTTTTTTATTTTAATTTTTATTAACTATTATTATTTTTATTATTATTATTATTTATATTTAAGTATAAATTTTTAACTAAATCAAATATTTTATTTACTAATCAAAAAAAAATTAGTTTAACTAAATTTCATATATAAATTTTAATAATAGAATAATTTAAAATTTTGAAATAATGGGTTGTCAAATAGTTTAAACTAAAAAAAAGTATTTAAATATAAGTTTTGTCGAAATTAATTATTATTATTATTATTATTTTTATTATTTTTATTTTATTATTATTATTATTATTATTATTAAAATTATTTATTTTTTAATTAATTATTTTATTATATTATTATTATTATTATTATTATTATTATTATTATTATTATTAAAATTATTTTTTTTTATTTAAATCATTATTTAATAATTATTATTATTATTATTATTAATATTATTATAAATATTATTATCATAAATATTATGATTATTATTATTATTTTTATTATTATTACTAATTATTATTTTTATTTTAATTATCATTGTTATTATTTTTATTTTTTATTTTTATTATTATCATTATTTTGATTATTATTATTATTATTAATTTTCTTTTTAATATTATTATTATTATTTTTATTATTATTATTATTATTATTATTTTAATTTTTATTAACTATTATTATTTTTATTATTATTATTATTATTATTTTTATTATAATTATTATTATTATTTTTATTTTTTATTTTTATTATTATCATTATTTTGATTATTATTATTATTAATTTTCTTTTTAATATTATTATTATTTTTATTATTATTATTATTATTATTATTATTTTAATTTTTATTAACTATTATTATTTTCATTATTACTATTATTATTATTTATATTTGAGTATAAATTTTAAACTAAATCAAATATTCTTTTTACTAATCAATAAAAAATTATTTTAACTAAATTTCATATATAAATTTTAATTAATAGAATAATTTAAAAATTTGAAATAATATGTTGTCAAATAGTTACAACTAAAAAAAAAGTATTTAAATATAAGTTTTGTCGAAATTAATTACATTTAGACAATATTTCTTAATTGTAATAAATTTTATAATGTTCATTCAAAATATATCATTCAATGTGTTTTGAGTTTACTATTGATATAATATTCATGTTGTAGCTTAAATTATGAGAAAAGTTTTATATATGCTATTTTAATAATAAAAATTAATAAAAAATCACAAACATAAAATAAATCGATAAAAGTATATTCACATCAATCAAATAAATCGTCAATGTCTCGACTGAAACCACTGTAGGAGCTGTCATAGCTTGGGCTGTAGTACTCTGATAGCTGGGGCTGTGCGATAATAGTACAATGGCATCGATTCCTAAATAATGGCCAAATGCTAGACTGGAATTTCTACCCACCCAATTACGCTTATCGATATATTTGTTGGATTTGTTGAATTTTCGCTGGATTTGTTGAATTTTTCGTTGGATTTGGGTATATTCGTTGGATTTGTATACGCGCGCGCGTTTATTGTTTTTAATAACTATTCTTCCGCCCATAAGTGTCCATCAATATATATATATATATATATATATATCCTTATTTAAATATAATTCATCGATGAAATCTACTCAATTGTTAATATTTTGTAATTGAATATAATATTAATTCATCCACTCTTAAAGTACAATTCATTTTCAGTGAATATTTTCATCTTTTAAGTATATTTGTTGATCAGTGAATAATTCAGACTCCGTTTAAAGTATTTCCCAATATTTAATTGATATTTAATCTCATCATTGAGAAATTTACCATCTAATTTATTATAAGCAATTTTCGATTCACTGAATATTTGTTAGCTTCAATTCATATTTTCTCACTTTAATGATTGCTTTCCTCTTTAATGAATATTTTCTCTCTTCAATTAATGCTTTCCTTATTCAATGAATGTTTTTTCTCTTCAACGAATATTTTTCTTTTCAATGAATATTTTCCTCTTCAATGTATATTTTCTCCATTCAAAATATATTATCCTTGTAAGTGTTTAATATATCAATTGATATTTCATCTATTTAGTAGATATCTTTAACTATCCCACTTTTTTTCCCCCGTAATTTCAATGATTTTAGTAACTTAATGTACTCTCTCACCAATATTACTTCTTCGCTGAAAATTTTGTTTATAGAATATAATCTCTACTAATTAAAATTCTATTTGTTGACTTGTCATTTTCAATGAAAATTTAATTACACGCTTCAATATATTAGGTTGTACTCGACAAAAATAAAATAATTTTAGGCTATGTAAATCAATTAGAGCTTTTAGGGAAATTTTATGATAATTTAATGATATCTAGTTTTACGAGGTATTTTATTTTAGTAAATTTTAATCATCTTAGTGAATTTTATAGTTTTCTTTTGAATTTTAATGGATTTAGGGTTTGATTATGTTTTTAATGAAATTATTGAAGAAATTAGGTTAAATCTATAATTTAAGAAACACTTAATTTCTTGATAATTTATTAGATTTGACTTGATTTTAGGATTATTTTAAATTAAAGTTAAATTTAGGATCAAAATGTTTATGAAACATCTATTTAAGATAATTATTTACCAATTAGAATCCAATTTGACTGATAGATTTTGAATAGTATATGATATTTTAATTATAATTTAATGTTCTATTTAAATAGTTGATTAAATCAGTTGATTTTTAAAAATATTTTAGTGAAACCTAAGATTTTAATTTATTTTACAGTGTAAAAAAAAGATCAATAATTACTTTCATTTTCAATTTTATTGATTTCATGGATATCAATCACAAAAGTAGTATAATTTAGAGATTTTTAAGGGGATGCTCAGTGTGTGATTATCAGTATATTTATGAAAATCATTGAATTATCTCTAATGGTTGACTTGAAATTTTTTTGAATTTATACTTTATTTACTGATTAATTTTAATTATTTGAGCAACATGATATATATTTTACAATAATTTAATTTATGTGGGAAACATAGACTATTCGATTTTAGTCATTTTTGATGAATTTTTATTTGATAGAATTTGTTGCCAGAATCAAATTGTGGTGATTTTCAACGTGAAATGTTGGGTATCGATAACAATTTTGTAATACTTAAAAGAAAATTTATTTTTATTGGTAAAATTCAGATTTTTATGATAATTTTAAGTGAATATTATTGGTTTAATACATATAGTAAATATGATCCGAATGATGGATTTTTAAGGATCTTATTCGGTTAAATATAGATTTCTAAAGAAATTTTACCTTGTAGGTTTTTACAAAAAATATGTATATTGTTGGCGCAGTGAGGGAAATTGTAATTTCAAGGGAAATGATTGATTATGAGGAAATTTTATGATATTTTAAGGGGAAATAATGAATTAAGAACAAGTTTGTTGTCATTTTTAAGGGGCTTGAGTTGGTTGAATATCTGTGTTCAAAGAGTAAATATTTTCTAAATGGAGAATATAGAGGAGGAATTTATAATATTTTTAGGGGGATTTGTTCTGATAGATATTAATATGTGTGTAAATCTTTTGAAAGAGTAGAAATATTGTCATTTAAAGAGAAATGATTGGTTAAGAAGAGAATTTATGATCTTTTAAGGGGAAAGGATTGGTCACGAGATGAATTTTATTTTAAGGGGATTTCAAGAAATTTATTCGGTTGAATATCGATATGTTGTTGATTTTTTTTTTTATGAAAATAATGAATATAGCTAGGATTAATGTCATTTAAAAAGAAATGATTGGTTGAGAGTAAATTTTATTTTATTTTAGAGGGAAATGATGGGTTACGAAGAGAAGTTATGATCTTTTAAGGTGAAATTATCGAATAAGAACAGGTTTGTTGATATTTAATTTATTTGGTTGAATATCGATATAAATCGGTGTTTTTTATGAAAATAATGAATATAGCTGAGAGTGGAAATGTTGTCATTTAAAGAAAAATGATTGGTTGAGAGTAAATTCTATTTTATTTTAAGGGGAAACGATAGGTCAAGAGGAGGAATTTATTTTAAGAGAATTTATTCGGTTGGATATCGATGTTAAAGGTTGAATACTTAGTGAAATCGATACATTTTCATTGGTTTAAGAGTTATCAAAATATATCAATAAGATTTTGGTTAATTTTAATGATATGTTTGGAATCTGAATAAAATATTCGATACGTGTTCGGTTCTAAGGAATTGTTTGATTCATGTAACTATTTGTATACAATTAAGTATTTATTTGATATAATTATTATACTTGTAATATTATTTAATTAAAAACTAAAATTGACTAGTGTTGGGCCTAAACAAAGCTTGTTTAAATGAATCTGTAACAGCACTCAAATACAACACGCAGATTTAAAAGCAGACCCCAAAACACCAATTAACCATGCAAAAATATGAGAAAGAAATAATTAAAATATAAAATCAAAGACATAAAAATATATAAAACTATTAACAGAATGCAACAAGATCCGCACGAAACAAACACAGAAATAACACGAAAACACAAAAATTTGACCGAAAATTGACAATTTATGTAAAGGAACAAAAGTTCATTCAAGTTAGAACTAAAATTAAATAATTTGAATTAGTAATAGTTCAATTATTTGTTAAAAGAATAAATTGTAAAATAAATCAAAAATTAAGAAAATAAAGTTAGAAAATACAAAGAAATTTCCAAGGTCAAATTTTGTTTTAATACATCAAATTTAACACGCAAGGTTAGGGTCACAGAATAGATATATATACCGATTCATTTTCACATAAATCTAATCAGTTTTACTCTGAACAATCAGTTTTTTGAAACTTAGACCAGTTTTGACACAACAACCAGTCCTAGTGAATCAACCAGTTTAGTCTAAAAGAACTCGAATCACTCGTCACTACTAATTTAAACGCTATTCAAAGCCACGAACTTATTTATCGAAAGTAAGCAAGAATGACTTGCTGTTATTGTAACCGAGTATGAAATGAGTATCAATGATGAATAGAACCGAAATTTGTATTGGATAAATATACATTAATAATATTATAAAACTTTTCTATGTCGAAATTTTTCTGGCCCATAGCCACACACCGACAAGTTATTAAAATATTACATAAGATAGTCGAGCAGTGTAAGTGCGGTGTAAGTTCGCCAACAGCTCGTGCCCGTGACAGATCTCGCCGTGAGTAACGACGGACTCGAACGTCAATTCATTTTCTATCATAGGGGCAGAAGTGAGATCAAAAGGCAACCTTTTGGTTGTCTACCTTTCTACCTACTCCCGAAAAATCGACCTAAAATATTATTACTCAACGGCTAAATTATCTAACACCGAGTAGTCCAGTGTACACTCCTAAACTCTAACATCAACATAGAAATTTTCCTAAGATCAACTTGAGGTTAAAAGAAACGGGGCTAGCGGAAATTGATGCATCGAGCTTTTATTAATCGTAAAAAATCATGGTCGATTACTAAAAATTAAATCTAGACCTCTAATAAATCGCTATTAAATACAGGAAGAATAATAAGACCCAAATTAAACTGATGATCTCAGCCACCGTAATGGACGATACAAGTTAGAACCCCAGTTAAATAAAGAGTTTTATAACTCAATGATAAGTTACAATGCCCGTCAACCCGAGTAAAATCCTATATTATACTAATAAATTCGAAAAATAGGACTAGCCGGAAAATCGCCCGAGTTATTATTCCCCAAAAAATCAACCCGTTAATAAACTTTGACCAAGACGTACTTTATTCCCATCACAAGTAATCCGTAAATAATAGCCTGAATTATTTATTACCTAATGATGAACTCAATTTATCAAAATATCATGAAACCCCGTTCATTAAGCAACTGTTATATTTTTAGAATAAAAGAACTTAAAAAATGCACCAGACCCTCCCAATAACTATAAACCACGCATGTATTATAAACCGTAATAGTATAAAACCTAGCTGGCGTTATCGAATAAGGATTGTTCTTTTGTCTTGTTTATTTTATCAACCTGCACGCCCCAGCTTACGTAATTTGAACGATATAATTTACCATGCTTTAAATAACAACACGTCTAACCAAGAAAAAATCCTAGAGCATTTATTCACTAGAAAAAGTCCAAAATATGTCGGCATATATCCATAAATAAATGAGGATGAGAAGGAGAAGTCTTTTCAGAGGATGGATCACAACGAGTGCCAAATGAAATCTGATTGAATGGATCCGCCGAGATTGATTTGCATAAAATACTTTCTTGGTGGGGTGGAGCGTAGGCACCTAAATAAATTAGTAAATTACAAAAATAACTGAAATAAGTTTAAACCTTAAACAATCCAGAAACCGATGTGAAAATAGAACCGGTGGAAAGGCGATCGGAGTGTTTATGGCGCAAAATACCAGCACTTGGCGCTGAAATACGGGAATCCAGCAAAAATCATTGATTCAGGGAATAGCAAAAGGAAAAACGAGAAATTTTTCTTCCCCAATCGATAAATCAGCAGATTGTCTACTGATAAAAAATTAGTACATGAAACGTAGCAACACACCCTCCTGGTGACTTGATGGAATGACACGTAGAATTTTGTGAGAAAAGGTCCGAAAAACAGTTGATGTGCGTTCGATCGATTGAAGAGTGGAATTGAAGAAATATTGTCAGCTCTTGCCGAGATTTAGTGCTGCCACGTGGAAACACTCCCAAACCAAAACAGAATATATATAGTAAGTAGACTAGTCCGGAACCAGAACACTATAATAACTATGTCATCGCCAACAACGTCGAAAAACGTGGATAAAATGATGAAGATGAAGAAAAAATCGAAGACGGAAAATCCCAGCCGGCAAATATACGATGGATATAATTACCAATAGAAAATAATTTTTTTTAAAGTATTACAAAATTGTTATCGATAATCAACATTATCCATCGAAAATCACCAAAATTTGATTCTGGCAACAAATTCTATCAAATCAAAAATTCATCAAAAATGACTAAAATCGAATAAAGTTTATGTTTCCCACATAAATTAATTTTTACTAAATAATTTTAAAATCATAAAATATATATCATGTTGCTCAAATAATTAAAATTAATCTGTAAACCAAATATAAATTCAATAAAAATTACCAGACAACCCATAGATATAATTCAACGATTTTCATATGTATACTGATAAACACATTGAGCATCCTCTTAAAAATCTCTAAATTATACTACTTTTGTGATTGATATCCACGAAATCAATAAAATGGAAAATGAAAGTAAATAATTGACCACCCTTTTTTACTGTAAAATCAATTAAAATCTTAGGTTTCACTAAAATATTTTTTAAAAATCAACTGATTTAATCAACTTTTTAAATAAAACATTAAATTATAATTAAAATATCATTTACTATTCAAAATCTATCAGTCAAATTGGATTCTAATTGGTAAATCCTAAAATCAAGTTAAATCTATTAAATTATCAAGAAATTAAGTGCTTCTAAAATTATAGATTTACCCTCATTTCTTCAATATTTTCTACAAAAACATAATTATTCTCTAAATCCATTAAAATTGAACAAAAACCATAAAATTCACAAAATAAAAATAATTCTAAATTTAATAGTAAAAGTTAAATATCATCTAAAACTTGATATATAATTACTAAAAATTACAATAAAGCTTTTATTGATTTACATAGCTTAAGATTATTTTGTTTTTGCCATTACAACATAATCTATTGAAGGTTGTATTTAAATTTATTAAAAGTTAATTAAATTTTCATTGAAAATGACAAGTCAATAACAAGTCAACAAATATAATTTTAGTTAGTAGAGATTATATTGTATAAAATAAATTTTCATTGAAGAAGTAATATTGGTGGGAGAGCACATTAAGTGACTAAAATCGTTGAAATTACTGAAAAAATGGGATAGGTAAAGATATCTAGTAAATCGATGAAATATCAATTGATATCAATTGTTTCTAAAATTATAGATTTACCCTACTTTCTTTATTAATTTCATTAAAAACATAATGAAAACCTAAATCCATTAACATTCAACAAAAAACCATAAAATTCACTAAGATGATTAAAATTTACTAAAATAAATACCTCGTAAAACTAGATATTATTAAAATTATCATAAAATTTCCATAAAAGCTCTAATTGATTTACATAGACTAAAATTATTTTATTTTTGTCGAGTACAACCTAATATATTGAAGCGTGTAATTAAATTTTCATTGAAAATGACAAGTCAACAAATGGAATTTTAATTAGTAGAGATTATATTCTATAAACAAAATTTTCAGTGAAGAAGTAATATTGGTGGTAGAGTACATTAAGTGAATAAAATCGTTGAAATTACTGAAAAAAGCGGGATAGCTAAAGATATCTACTAAATAGATGAAATATCAATTGATATATTAAAAACTTACAAGGATAATATATTTTGAATGGAGAAAATATAAATCGAAGAGGAAAGTAATCATTAAAGTGAGAAAATATTTTTATGCTTTTTAATCAAAGAAATATTTTTTAGGCTTTTAAATCGATAACATATTTCTATGCTTTCTTATTGATAGGTGATTCAAACCAATTTTTATCTTAGGCTTTTTATCGAGAGTCAAAAAATATCCCCTTGACTATAGTGTGATTGAAAATATTTTGTCGATGAAAAATACCCTCTGTGACCATCGTAGCCGATTTGAGCCAATTTTAATTTTATGCGTTTTTATCGAGAGTCAAAGATACCATTTGATTATAGTGTGATTGAAAAAAGTTTTGTGGATGAAAAAAATTGATTCAAAAAAATGTGAAAAAATTTGAATCTAAAAAAATCTGACAAAATTTGAATTTAAAAAAATTTGAAAAAAATTTATCAAAATATGTGCGCACACAAAATTAATTATCTTGATTACATAATTTTGCAATCAAGATAATCCGAGATTAAATTACTATAGATGTTGAAATAGTATTGGATAATTTTAAAGAAAAGGAAATTGAAATAAATGACACACTTTTATTCAATCAAATCCAAATAGTGCGCGCAATAGTTGACTCCGAATCAAAGAAAAATCTTGATTGGAAATTTATAATAGCTTCGGAAAAGTGTTTTGTGTTTTACAAAAAACGAACAAAAACTTTCCTGAACAATATATTGATCTATAAAAAATTGGTGAATACGTTTTTGCTATTCCGGCACATAACGCAAATGTTGAGCGTATTTCTTCGCTAATGGGAATTCAATGGACTGATGAAAGAAATTCACAGTTGAAGCTATATTACAATGCATAACTAACTTCGATCTAAACTGTAGTGAAATGTATGACTATATATTATGTAAAAAAGAATTACTAAAAGTGACTAAATCTACCGTCCCCTCCCGTGGAGTTTGCGCGCGCAATCTAGTCGAGTTTGGTGCTTTCTGGCAAAAATTGAAAATCGGAATTTTTTTTTCTCAATATTTTGCAAGCGCAATCTATTCAAATTTGTGTTTATATTTTTAAATAAAAAAAATCAATCGAGTATTAATTTTTGAACAGTGTTGGAAAAAATAAGTGACAAATTAAATTCATCAGTGACGATAATGATCCGATGTGGTATAAGTTTTGGAAACCATACGCTGTTGTTGGTAGGAAAAATACAGCCTGGCGATGAAATTTCAAGATTCTTGATAATTAATTGAAACTTTTAATAGTTTTCGGAAGTTCTGATAAAATTTTCAAACATTTGATGAAATTCCGAAGATTTTATGAAATTTCAAAGTTGGTAATTGAATTTCGATAAGTTATTGTTATTTTATAAATTTATGGACTTTAGATAGTTTTGTAGAATTTCTGAGAAAGTTTGTGAATATTTTAAGAACTTTCAAGTTATTCAGAAAATTTTAGATTTTTTAATTGCATTTCGAAAATTTTATATAAAATCTTCATAACTTCATTAAAATTTTTCATTTTCAGGCAAAATGAGAGATAAATATGCCGATTTATTCAAGGTGTACTTTTTATTAGTTCCACCGAACTTTACTGGATTATTGCAAGGCATAGATGTATCTTTAGGCTAAAGTTTTCAAGGATCATACGATGAGTTTTATGATGCATATGTAGCCAAGGCACTCAACGACAAATCCTTACAAACAAACAAAGGCAACATCAGAATGCCTACTTACATCGAGCTTTCAAGCTGGATCAAGGAATGGTCAAAGGGGCGTTCCGCCGATGACATTGCAAAGTGTTTTAGAGTTGTAGGCGCTCATCCAGACGTAAACCCATTAAAAAATCCTGAAAGCTTGCATGAACCATTGCGAAAATGCTTCGATAAAAGTTTTGATTTTGACAAATGGTTGGAACAACATCAAGATCTTCTTGAAGTCCCTTCAAACAACTTTTTCGATTTAAATAATGATGAGTGGGGGTTTGCTAAAAAACCTGATTCGCTTTGGATGACACTTTACGAATGTACCAAATCTACAGATAAATTCAAATCGTGGAAACAATCGAACATTGAAAAAATTGTTGAATTTATACATGGTGATCCAATCTTGCATGGATTGTACGACGACGAGGAAATGGTCAAATTTGAAAAGGAGATATTGAGTGATAGTAGAGTGGAACTGAGTGCTTTTTCGAAAGTTTTGGGAAGGAAATTGATTTTTATCGTTTTAAACGATTCAATGGAAGAGAAAGAACATTTGACATATGAAAACGAACAAAAATCAGAACCCATCAAAATTTTGTTATTCAACAACAGCTATGCCTTCAAAAAAGACGATTAAAGATATTTTGTAAAATTTGTATTAAAACAGGGAAATACAAAAAATAAACAGTAAAAAAGTTATTTATTTCAAAATTTAGCTTTTTATTTAATTTTTGAAAATGTCTAGATTTGAAGTTTTTTTTACCATATCGATAGAAAAATAAATTTTTCTGCGCATTCTATTCAAATTTTTTAAAAAAGAGTTTTTCAGAAAATCAATGTTCACATTTTATACTTCGTTTAGATTGCGCGCGAAATCTCCACGGGAGGGGACGGTAGTAAAAAATAATTATAAATGTAAGAAACAAAAAAAATATTTTTTTTGAAATTTTATTGTTTTTCTTTATGTCCCGGTTCATCTTAATGGAAATCTGAGAGCCCTAATATATATATATATATATATATTTGTATTTATTAATGTTATATGATGTGTTTGTTTGAATTATTTAATTATTCATTATTTTATCTATCTATCTATCTATATATATATATATGTGTGTGTGTGTGAATACATGTACCAGTTATCTAAATTTAAGAGACTTTTTATCAATTCCTTATATCATATACTTTTTAATATATGTACCTACTCGCAATAAATAATTACTCGTAATCTTTAATTCTAAACCAAAAGTTTCTAGAACTTCCATTTGCGGCAATACAGTCATGGGTGACCCAAACTGATTGAACGTTTTACCTACAATTGTTTCAGTTTGCAAATTATGATCAAATTTTGTAATTTAACTTTGACCAATTTCTACATAATTGCATTACTTGAAATTTCCAAAACATGCAAAGTTTCTATGTGAACACAATAAATAGAAATTTGCGCTGAATAAAGTAAAATAATATTTAACCAAATCTATCAACAATTGTAAATTTATAAGAGTTTACCAAATAATAAAATATTTCAATGATAAATTTCAAAATAAAGCTTAAATTAATCAAAAACGTCGGAATGTGTGAATTTTTATTTCTAAAAATGTTACAAATTATTTCACCAAATGTTATTAGAGTTTCTTGGTACCGAAATGTGGTAAATTAAACTACAATTGAAATATTTTACAGACACATAAATAATTCACAGTGATTCCATCTGGGGTTATCTGTATCAGAATTGTAGCACCAACCCTGAGAATCATACATATCTATACAATAGTTATGAGGTTTTCTGTACTCAACGTGATTATTATTCGGATAATCTTTCATCCAGTTTTGGCAGGGAACATTTCTAATATTTGTGGTTAAAGTTCCGTTATAGTATTGATTTTTATCAGATTTGCAACGATATCCTGCATAATGAAGAAATACAATCATAATCATTGTATGAAAATTGTCAGTAAGTTAAAATATACCAAAATGTACTGAGATACACTTTTTATAATGGTAAAAAAAATTAATACGCTTATAAAATAGATACATACAAACTCACTTTGTTGTTGATAAAGCGAAACAAAATATTTAATAATGCACACAAAATCAACACTAAATTAAAAATGCATTTAAAAATGCAACATGTAGTAATGGTGCTTTGAGCTATACTTCTATACTTAGCTAGCTTCATTATAAACATATATAGAGAAAGAAATGGCGGAAACTTTTAATTCTTCATTTCGTGTAGTTGAAGAGAGGATGTTGTAAGATTTAATCATAAGTTATAATCAATCTATTATTTATAAATAATTTTAGATATCATTTCTGGACTCTCAAAAACACCTGATGCTCTAACGAGAAAGCATAAATTGTAAATTTTATTTATAAGTTTTAAAAATACAATTTTGTTTAAGAATTTCTGAAATTTAAAAAGTTTGAAATATAGATGCCATGGAAAATGGCAAAAATTATTTCAATTTTAGTAATTTATTGGGAATAACCAAAATTGCAATCAATTCAATTATTTTTAAATATAGAAAATGACTTTACGGTAATATAAGCGGTAGTACTTTACAAACTTCCGAGGAACAAGGCAACAAATTATTTTGTTGATGAAAATGTTTGTTTTCATTAGATGAAATAAAGAATTTTCTGCTTTCAGAAAACTGCAATGTATCGATGACGACCATTTAGTGAGTTTAAGAAATCATTTGATATTAATAAAACAAAAAAAGACTTGTCGCTGAAAGAAACTCAGATTACTTGTTGGAACTGAGAATGCAATATGTAATTTGATTTTCTGAAGAAGCATGTACAGCAAAGACCTGCACGGACAGGTAAAATTTATACCAGACTGAACCCGACTCTTAATATATTATAGTCCGAACTTGATCCGACCCAAATAAAAGAAATTAGATTTTCAAGTCTATGCCGTCATTTTGGCTAATTAAAGTTAAATTTATGTATACAAGGAAATTTACTCACGTAAATTTTATTTTAATTCAATCATCATTGATGCATATAAAATTATATTAAAAATTCATGGATATAAATCTGTGAATTATTTTTAAAATAAAGGTTGAATTCGATCTGAACCTGAATGAAATAAGACAATATCAGCACACTCAGAGCCCGTGCAGGTCTCTAATGGACAGATACAGAATCAATTTATGAATGGGGTTTGAACAATTGGAAAAGCCCGAAAATGGAAAAGTAACGAAAAGAAGTAAAAGGGCATTGACTATACGCATCACAACCGGCAACCAAAAGTCGAAATATCTCTTTCAATCCAACAATTGGCATCTATGTGCTAATACATAAAAAATAAATAGTATTATCGTATTAAACGGATACATACAAAATCTTATTAGACGACGTTATGTCTAAATTGAATTAAACGATAATGTTTCTATTCGTGGAAAGTACTATCTGAAAATAATTTCATTGAGTGTTTTCCACCAAAACGTCCGTACCTGACTCCGATTAAAAGAGTATTCAGTTTTATGATTTTTCAATCTAGATTTAATTTTCTGTGTGAAGCACTATAAAGGTAGCTGTGGAAAGAAGATTACAGGAATTTGATGAACTATGTTGTGCATATTCAAAGACACTTTCCGATCGTGTTTGAGAAAAATACATTTTTTGAGATTAATTTGTTTTTATTATTTCAAAATAAATGTAACTGACCTGACATTAAATTAATTCCAAAAATAAAATAGATCATTTCCTGAAAATTCATTAAAATAATACTATATATGATTTCTTCGAAGGTGAATAAATTTTAAGGACTAATAATCAAAATGAATATGACTAAAACTTTCAAAGAATAAATAAATCGTCACAATATTTTCAATATAAATTAGATTAGTACTTACTTTTGTCAACAGCGATTTTCATTTTGTGATTGTCAACAACATAACTTTTCATACTGTAATAAAGGCAGAGAATACATTCACTATTATGCATATAGTAAATATATTCTGTACAATCCGATTCGTACTCCAGACATCGTTGTGCACATAAGGCTTCTGAAACAGTGAATCTAGGATTAGTTTTATTTTCCAGATCACAGTACGTAAAGTTTGGTAAATTGGCATAGCGAAAGTTTTTAAAATCTAGATAAATGAATTCAAAGATAAAGAGTTTTAAATCAACGCTTTAAAATAATATTTCATTTAAAAAAGAACATTCACACATTGCGCTCAAAAATATATCTCATAATAAAAATTAAAGGATCAATTATTTATTTTTTGAAAATCAATTAGTCGACTCCGAATTTTCGAGCACATCAAACCAGCAGCTGAAAACACCCGTTCCGGATCTTCACTTGTGGGTTTATTCGTCATGAAAAATTTGTAAATTCTTTGGAGATAATCCCTCTTGTGCCACAACTTTCGAATAACAACATTTCTTTTTGTAGTTTTGATAGTGTATTTTCAAATCTTGTTGGGGGTTTTCTAGATTATATAAAACCTTTTTCAAGGGCTTGATTAAATTTTTCACTAATAGAATTCTCACTATAAAGTATATCTTTATTTAATGATACTTAAATTACTATAATCCTGAAATCCCGGGTTTCGAGATGAGGAAATTATACGGGATCCAAAGATCCAAGGATTGCAAACCCTAGTAATGTCATTAGTACAGTAGAATATAGTCACGTTTTTTGAAGGAGATTCTTATTGCGGGAATAACCTATTAAATTAAAGAACTTGAAGCTTTTATTTTAGAGATAATTTTCATTCGGATAACTGTACCAAAGAAAACAAGTTATTTTTTTGATGATTATGTTAATATAGGTTAATCATGATAATGGTTTTAAATGGTTTTTGTATTTATTTTGTCAATTTATTTGAAAAGATTAATATCAGTTTGAATTATGCCAAGTTTTGTTTGATTAAATATAAACATATGATATCTATCAACTAATCTATGTGGTGCTGTAATATTTAGGAAACAATTACTCAATTTATAATTGAGTAATAAAGTATTGTAATAGACTAGGGGTCTCAAACACGCGGCCCTACAAGCTATTTTGGATTTTCTAAAAATTTACTATTCCCTTTTTTATCTCATAACCGTTTGAACATTAATGCTAGCGTCATTTAATCAAAGAAATGTATTTTACATAATCAATTGTTATTTATTCGTGGTCTTAGTTGAAATTGAACAAAAATATTGATTGTTTTAACACAAATAAAATAGTAAAAAAATGATTATTCGGTTTTATCTTATAGGTTAGTTTGGAAAAATATTACAATTCTTAAACATTCCCAAATTTGACATTTTACTTTATATCGAATTTAAAATTTTTCAAAAACTTCTTTTCTTATAAAACTGTTTTTCTTATTTAAAATTTCTTTTTTATACAAATTTTAATATAAAATTCAGTGCAAATTAATAAACTGTTGCCTAGTTTTTAAAAGTCTATGAAATGTGTACAAAATACTTTCCTCTTAAAAAAGAAAAAAAGCTTCCAAACAACCATCCATAAGCAACTTCTAAACATAAATAACATTTCTGATTTCATTCCTAAACGTTTTCCTTTTTGTTATAAATTTGTTTCCATCTTTAAATTAAATTATCAGAGTCAACAACAAATCAGACTGCTATTAGATTGATTTTTTTTCTTTAGGATTAATTGATGGATGCTTATCTAAGATAAGAATTGCCTCTTTGAATCTGAGATTTCTTTTGAAGGTTGTCGCCGGCTATGATTTCGATTGAGATACCTTTTCTTTCCTTCCTTGGTTGGCATTGTTGGATATGCCTGTATACCGATGAGTTTCTTAAAATATTCATATGATCCTTAATTTTTATGGCGTGGTTTCTAGAATATACTTCCGTTGTATCTTTTACATATTGAAAATTAAAATATTTATCAGGCACATACATATCATACATTTCTCATACATTTTCTCATACATATTTGTTTTCACAAATCTATCCCAATTGTACATCTCTCTCGAAAAATATGTTTTTTTAAGAATATGCCTCGTATTTAGTAATTATTGAGATTCAAAGTAAGTTATTTGGCTAAAAAACACATTTTTATAACCTTTAATATTACATTAGGTTATAAGAGTTTAAACTTTTAATCACAAAAGGTTAAAACTTTTAACATTTTATATAACTTTCCTTGATTACAAAATGTCTTCTTTATTGTAAAATATGTGTTTGAAAAATATATCTGGTTTGTATCTTTGAATTTAGTAATTATTGAAAACTTTAGTAGATATCAGTAAATGGTTATGTCATCGCTAGACCATGTCACCGCTGGACCACATACTGCCCAGGTAAAAAGTTTTACTAAGTCTTAAATAACAAAAAAATTTAAGACAAAGACAATGACTCATTCAAGGTCATTTAAATAAAGACCATGACTCATGAAAGGTCATTCAAAAATTTTCAAGGCCATTAGATGACTCATCATATTTTTCAAGGTCACTTAAACAAAGATCACGACTCATCCAAAAAATTTTCAAGGTCATTTAAAAGTAGGTCAAGGTCATTAGATGACTCATATTTTTTCAAGGTCATAGTATTTTTAAACATTTTTTAATTTAAATTGACTACTTATTTTTATTAGTGTTTTAATGTTTTTTAATTTTTACTATTACAAGTTATTATTATTATTATTATTACAAGTTATTAATAATATATTATAAAAACAAATCAACAAAAAAAAATTTTATTATGAAGACATAATTCGACTATAATAATATTGTCGAAGATCTTTATTACTTTTGATATCAGGCAGCGCATCAATGACATCCATCACCACATGGATTTTCGATTTCCATATTCTTTAACATTTTGTTTTGTTCGATATACCATAGGAACTCATCGATTACAGAAAATATCTATATAGACGTATAATTGAAGACCAAGTCTGGAATTATTGATGCTGGCTTATCCTTCAATATTTCATGTATATCTGGATAATAGAATACCAGACGTTATTTGATAACTTTAAAATAAACATCTACAAATTAGTTAATAATAATAATAAGAAGAATAAATTACCATAATGTTTAATTTCGTTCATAGCTTGAACTGCGCTCGGTACATTCATTTTAATGATAAAAATTTAAATAACAATTACTTTTATACTAATTTAAACCAATGAGAAGTTAAACACACAAAAATTTAGCTATAATAAATAAATATTAATTTATATAGATTTGAAAATGATTAAAGAAATTTTAATAATAATATTAGTTGTTAGTTATTTTAAAATGGCTTGTAACCGTTCAAGGTAAAAATTCAACAAGATGTGTAATTCCTGATACAGCAGGCTTATGTATATTTTGTATATGATAGAAAGAATTAGATATTTGAAAACGTCAGTCAAAAGGTTATTAGAAAGAATGAGTAATTTAGATGTCCGATTTGAACTCGCATATGAAACTATATCTAAATCGGACCATAGGTATTATCAAAAATGAATTAAGAAAATCAATATTAGAATTGAATGAAAATCGTAAATTTAGTGGAAGATGATGAATCAAGTTCAATATAGTATAAAATATTATTCTAATAAAACTGATCAGTTCAATCGTATAATGAAAGAAGTTCAACAACCGGTTAGCAAATTGAAAGAAGTTAATGAGCTTTTATACCCTTGACATTTACTGATTAATCAATCAGAATCATGCATGTACGTATTTCCATTATTATTATTATTATTATTATTATTATTATTAAGTAATTAATTAATTTTAACAAAGCTAATGCGTGATCACATGATTCACAAACCTAATGCGTGACTGTATGTAATGTACAAAGAAAACACATGCAGACTTTTGTTTGTATGCGATTTACAAAGAACGCATACATCAAAATCTCTCACTTATATGTAGGTGTTTCTATACTTATTAATATGATTATTATTATTAGTTGTTAGTTATTGTTATTATTATTATTATTATTATTATTATTATTATTCTTATTAATTATTATTATCATTATTTCGTTTATTATATAAAATATTTTTAATAATAAAACAAACTGAAACTAAAAACAAATCAAAACAAAGCAAATCAAAATAATAAACATTTATTTTCTTAATAATTGAAATATTGTAAATTTCTTACGGAGTTGATTATACTACATTCGACATACCGTTAGTAACGGAAACTATAGCAACTACAATCTAGAAAACACGGGCATTCTGTTGCCATTTCCGTTACCGTTTTATTAATTCTTTTTTCTAATAGAGCCTGATTAATCAGCTCTGAAATTGTGATTCGGGTTTCTTCGAATATAAGTTGTTGAATCATTGAAGGCTCCTTGTTCCTCAAACTTTCTTTCATTTGAGGGTATTACAATAATATTCTTTCTATCACCATTGGCGCATATTTGTCTAAATAAAATGAATAATGATAGTAAAATAAAAGATAATAAATTTACATTATTCAGTGGTATTTTTCATTGTGTTTTCCATTTTAAAAATGAAATAAAATGAATAACCAGGTCGTTTTTAATCACTCATTAGCCAATCAGATATCGACCAATCCCGCGATTTCATTGTGTATGTCGCTAACAATATTTTTGTACTCTAGATTTTCCCACTGGCAAACACGTTAACACGCATTGGGTTATATTTTAACAGCCTCAGTGCAGGAAATAATTCTGGCTCGAACATAAAAAGACATTTTGTTGACATGTTGTATTGATTGATAGATTGTCCCGTATCCTTGGTAACAGTAATTGACTGAATTTTAATATTCTTTATTCTATATTGTAATTTATTGACATCTCAAGGTTTCTTGCGTTTCATGATTCTGCATTTGCCGGATTTGAAAAATATAATAGGGTATTTTCCACTCTTATCAACAATTTGCTGTGATTTATCAGTCGGAAACGTCATTTTTGACACCTCGAAAGTTCTTTTATAATTTATATTTGATAACATAATTAAACAATAATGAAATATTAATCTATATATATGATTTTTAGAAAAAGTTCATTAAATTGTATAATATAAACAAAAACCTATAATTATACAAATTAATAATGGAATTAAGAAATGATGTGGTATATCAAATCGTCGGCCCAAGTGGTAGTGGTAAAACTATGTTTGTGTGTAAATTACTGAAATCTAATTTATTCCAAACTCAAGATAATTTCTGTAAATTGAAAAACACAATTGAATTTAGTAAAGATACAAAAATTCATTTGACATTGCATTTTCGTAAATTAGATGGTCAATAACGATATTATTAGTATGTATAGTGGTATTCAAAGGTGATGTCATTATTATCGTTGATTTTTATCAGAAAGCTAACAAAAAATGGATTTTAAATATTTATTCAGAAACATCATACAACATGTTGGGGTTACGGTGATCTTTATTACTCAAAATCTATTTCATCAGGGTGACGTACATCGAACAAGGAATTTAAATGTTCAATATTTAGTTATTTTCAAGAATCCTAGAGATGCAACAGTTATTAATTTTGTTGCTCGACAACCATACTTGAATAATCGTAATTTTCTTATCAGTGCATATCAAGATGCTACTTCCTATTCTTAAACGCATTGGTAGTTTTGGTATGAAAACTGCTAAAGATGTGATAATGAATGAGCAAAAAATATTACCATCTCTGAAATCAAATGCATTATCCGAGTTAAAGAAAGTTCTACCAAGTGTTGCAGGTATGTTTCAAAAACAGACACCGACACCAGCACCAGCACCAGCTCAAATACGTAAAAGACATCATAAACATATAAACAAACTAATGAAAGGACATGAAACTATATTTCAAAAATGATTTGTTGTAAATCTGAATAGTGTTTACTTGATAGACCATCTCCTCAGGCAGTAATTGAAATGGGGGCCTTTGAAGAAGTATTTCCGATGAATTCTATTATGGATAGTAGAATTGATATTGAATTTTATATGAATGGTTCCCAAACTGAATATCTAGATTTGAACGATACATTGTTAACTGTTCAGATCAAAGTTGTAGATAAAGATAGAAAACCGTTGGGTGAACATAGTGACATAATACTAAATAATTTCTTGTTTCATATACTTTATAAAGATGCAGTACTTGGATTTAATAATATCAAGATTGAGGGTGGTAACAATACATATATTCACAAAGCTCTAATAGAAACTATTATAAATTACAATAGCGATACTAAAAATACATGTTTAACTCTTATGGGTTATGGTAGTGATGACGAAAGAAAAAAGTGGATTAAATCAGAGTCAATTACCTCAAAATGGAAATTTACGATTAGATATAAAGTTTGCTAAGGCTACAACTGAACTGATGCATGTTTTAATATATGGAGTATTTGAAAATGAGGTTCAAATAACTGCAAACAGAACAGTGTTGGTTTGAATGGTATAAACGTATAGATAATTTATGATAATTTGTCACGGAGTAAGTTTTTTCATCTATTATTAATATTATTGATTTAGTTCTGTTTAGGTCTATCGAATTGGAAAATAAATACTAGGACATGAAAATTTTGGGATATTTCCTCTTGATAAAATTTCATATTTACGTAATAATCAAGCCATAATCGTCAATACTCAATCGTCTCATCTCGGTGAAGAGATTTGATGTATAATAAATGTATTAATGTTTGTGCTATTGTTTTATTATTATTATTATTATTATTATTATTATTATTATTATTATAATTATTATTATTATTATTATTAGTAATTAATTAATTAATTAATTATAACAAAGCCAGTGATAATGAATCATCATCACATGATTCACATGATTCACACTGCATCACATGATTTGCACTGCATGCATACAAAAAACTGTATGTAATGTACAAAGAAAACACATACATACTTTTGTTTATATGTGATTTGCATAAGTCAAAATCTCTAACCTACCTAAATCTGATTCTCTTTATAAACATTGACAATTTTGTCACAATTAATTCAAAATGGAAGATCGAAATAATATTTTAAGAAGTCTTCTGACTTCCGAAGTCGGTAAGGATTTTTTAATTTAATTTTTCTTTTATTATTTATTATTTTAGATTGGTTTTCAACAATGCAGAATCAGATCGACGGAGTTAATGAATTTGAAAGAGGTAAATTTTAATTTTATTTCGGCTTATTTAGGTTTATTTTAAAAAATGAAGTTATCGTTATCGATGTTAACGAAGATGATATTATTATCCATGATGGTAAATTTTAATTTTATATTTTCTTTGAAAACATTTTAGTAGATTTTTATCATGAAGATTTTTCGGGGAATAATGATTTTTCTGTGGATGATAATTTTTCGGGGAAGAATGCCCACATTGACGTGGATAATGATGATAAATGTTAGTTTTTTATTATTTTTATAATATATTATTTTAATATTATTATTATCCTTTATGTCATGGTGAAATGAAGCAATACTACGGCCATAAATTCTTTGTCATCAATTTTTTCATATTCCCCTAATGCGAGACTGCCCAAGATATAAAATATTTAGAATTTTATAAGGGGCACTCTACCCACTTAAATCAATTTACTTTAAATAAAAAATCTCTTTTCGAAAAATAAATAAACGAAATAATAATAATAATGAAAGAAATAATACATCGAGACATAATAACAATAATAACAATAAACGACCTGCTGCAAATATTCAGTGTGTTCCCTCTAAAATTAAAAGGGTTGAAATCATCATTAGCGATGATGAGGATGATAATAATCAAATAAGGGGTTCAATTAATGTTGATAATGAACCTAAAATAAAGTTAGATTTAAATGGAATCCATAAAGGTATTAGATTCGATGTTGAACACGAAAATCTAATTCAAATCTCCCTAACAAATAAAATAATTAATAAATTAAAATCTGAAATAAACAAAAATACAATTCCCATTCTTATACATTTCGAAAAAGATGGTGAAATTAAAGATAACTTTTATAGTAATAAGGCAGAACTTTTTTCTGATAATTTTCTGCTTGATGGGATTACTAAATTAAATAATAAAATAGAACGTTTCATATATTTAGGGAGTGGATGGCGGGTTGTTAAAATCAAAGAAATTGATTTTATATTAAATAAATATTATCCCATAAATAGACCATAGTTATATCTCATAGTTATAATTCACCGCTCCAAGGTTACTGACGGTACACCTATTTATTTACTTCTTTTGGAGGACGGCGATAATTATCACTATACGGCTGTTTTTGATTTGGACTTTATCTTGCAATACCCAAATCTCTGTACATTGGTGTCCCCATTTTCTTAATGGCTTTAGATTAAAACCGGCATTTAACACTCATGTTTCCTTGTGCATTAAAAATCAAACAGACACTACCCTTTATACTTTGCCTAAAAGTAAATATTTAAAATTTTCTAATTATGCAAAAACTATTACCCCGCCATTCGTAATTTATCGGGATTTTGAATCAATTTTACCACTGGAGGTCTACTATTAATTAATAACTATACTAATGCAAAACAATATTATAATTTTATTGGCGATGATTGCGTTTTGGCGTTTTTGAAAAGATTGATGAAATCGCTCTTTCAATTGTCTTGCCATATTACAAGGTTCATTGTCAAAAAACTATGTATATTTCTTTCAATGAGGAACGGGAGTTCAAGGAATGTCGCACTTGTTATTTGTGTAAAAAGTTTATTAGGGATATAGTTAAGGATCATTGTCATTTCTCAGGTCAGTATTTAGGGGCTGGTTGTAGGAAGTGCAATGTTTCTCGACAAATCCAGAAACACTTACCTGTGGTTTTTCACAATTCGAGGGAATATGATCTCCATTATATTTTAAAGTATGGTTTATATAATTTTTCTTTTTGGGAATTAAATATTATTCCGACCACTTCTGAAAAATTTATCTGACTCAATGCGTACATTAATAAATTGCCTGTTCGTTTTATAGACAGCATGAAATTTGTTAATTCATCTTTAGCAAAAAAGGTTAAGACACTTTAAAAATATTTATTTATTAAAAAATTAAATTAATAAAAAATAATTTGTTTAAATTAAATGTTAATTCATAATATTTTTAGTTGGTTTTGAGTACCTGAAGATGATAGCTGTGCTATCGAAATATATCGTAAGAAAGGTTTTTTATTGGCGTTATCGTTTAATTAATATGTATATATATATATATATATATATATATATATATATATATATATATATATATATATATATAAATAATTTGTAGGGTTGGGCTCTTAGCCAATATCTTCCGTATGCAGATTTTATTTGGGTGTATGATGGTTTGGATGATGTATTGAATGAGTGCATGAATGTTGAGGATATTAAAACCCTTCTATATGGTTATACAATAGAGGTTGATATCGAGATTCCTCATTGTGTGCATGGTTTTTTGAATGATTTTCCGATTGGTCCCGAAGAGATGTATCTAAATTCTAAAGTTGAGAAGTTTATGCTCACGCATTGGCCTAAGAAGAACCATTTTCTTCATTAGCGGCTTCTCAAGCTTTAGATTTCTCTCGGTGTGAAGGTGGTTAAAGTTAATCGCGCAATTAAATTTAAGCAAGCACTTATATTTCATGCATCCATTGATAAAAACACAAATTTAAGAGCTCAAAGTACTAGCGAGCTATATAAGGACTTGATTAAACTTTATAATAATAGTTTGTATGGAAAGTCTGTCAAAACTCTTAAAAAACGGATCAATTTGAGGCTATGCATTTCTGATGAAAAGATGATTGTATATGTCTCAAAGCCGACTTTCAGAAAATCTATCTTAATTGATGATAATCTGATTGCTGCTCATCTGAATAAAGATTCGAAATGTTTAGACAGGCTTAGTTAAATCGGACAATCACTTCTAGATCTGTCTAAACTTAGAATGTATGAACTACAATATAAGGAATTAGCTAAATACCGTAATGAATTTAATTGCGAAATAAATATCGTTGCCGGCGACACAGATTCAATTTTCCTTGAGGTTAAGCACTGTAGGCTAGAAACTCTTTTGCCGGCAATGATAACAGACAACTTTTCGATACCTCAAATTACAACACGGCACATCCCTTGTACTCGAGAAAACTAGATTCTGTGATAGGAAAATTTAAAGACAAAAATAAAGGTCTCGGGTATAAGGATTGGGTTTTCTTAAGAACCAAGTTCTATAGTTTTTTAGGTACTAAAGATACAATGAGAGCTAAGGGATGAAGGTTTAGGGGACAGAGATTGCGCACCAGTCATATTTAGATTGTTATAATAATGACACCATATTCACGGTGCCTCAAACTAGAATAGAGACACGGAACCACCAATTGTTTACATTTCGGAACAATAAAATTGTGCTTAACAATAAAGATGATAAGCCTAATTGGGTGGGTAGAAATTCCAGTCTCGTATTTGGTCATTATTTAGGAATCGATGCCATTGATGATGACCAAGTATCGCACAGCCCCAGCTATCAAAGTACTCACAGCCCAAGCTATGACAGCTCCTACAGAGGTTTCAGTCGTGACATTGACGATTTAATTTTGTCAAAGTAATGTATTTATGTGAAAATATTTTTATTTATTTATTTTATGGTTGTGATTTTTTATTAATGTGATTTTTACTATTAAAATAGCACATATAAAACTTTTCTCATATTTTGAGCCATAACATGAATATCATATTTATTCAAATATATTGTATATCGATTTTACTATTACATTGTACAAAATTTTTCGATTGAAATAATTTTATAACTTTTATATACATTGTTGAAAATTTATATAAAATAATAATGAAAATTTTAATAATAAAAACGTGTAATAATACTAATACTAATAATAATAATAATAGTAATAATAATAATAATAATAATAATAGTAATAATAATAGTAATAATAATAATAGTAATAGTAATAATAATAATAATAGTAATAATAATAGTAATAATAATAATAATAATAATATGATAAAAATTAAAAAACATTAAAACACTACTTATAAAGATAAGTAGTAAATTTAAATTAAAAATGTTTAAAAATACTATGTCCTTGAAAATTTTTATGACTCATCGAATGACCTTGAAAATTAAGATGACTCATTCTATGACCTTGAACAATTTTTAAGTGATCTTGAAAAAATTGGATGAGTCAGGGTCTTTGTTTAAATGACCTTGAAAAATATGACGAGTCATCTAATGACCTTGAATTACTTTTAAATGACCTTTCATGAGTCATGATCTTTGCTTAAATGACCTTGAAAATTATTATGACTCATCCAATGATCTTGAATGAGTCATGGTCTTTGTTCAAATGAATTTGATTGAGTCATTGTCTTTGTCTTAAAAACTTTTTTGTACTTTGAGACTTTGAGAAATTTAGCTGGTTAAGTCTAGCTTTGACATAACCATCTACTGATACACCATGAGGAAAAGTGATCATGGATTTGTAATGGTTATTTTTTTAATATTCAGTCACATACAGCTTCCATGTCTGATAGCAAATTGTTGATGAATGTTAATCAAGATTTTACATGTGTTGGTAGCTGTTTCCCATAGCATTATAAAATCGGACTAGTCATTGCTAAAAACAAAAGTTTTGTATTAGACCACATACATAAATTATGTCCTCAAAATATGGGATTAGGAGATTAAAAATATAAATTAAATGATAATATTTTAGATATAAATATAAATATTTATATTTTTATATATCCATATACCTAATATAAATTGCAACAATTCCTTTTGAGAAGAGATTTGAGCACCTTAAAAGATTAATTGATGAGGGAGATAAATATAATAATTCATGAAACAAACAAATTAGTTGAATAGGAAATGGTAGAATGATTGAAAAATACATAAACCTGATATTGTGGCTCTTGAAAAATTGGAGAGTAAAATTAGTCTAAATACATAATACTACCTGGCAAGTAACTCGTGATGAATAAATATATACTTATGTCAAAAACATCCCACTAATTTTAACCCAAATATTACTGTATTTTGAACCCAATTTATTTGTCACTTAAATATCTTTATTCTTTGCTAAATTATCAAATAGTTTGTTAAATTTTATTTCAAACAAACATGTATTACTTAAGACTTTGTAAGTAATATTCAAATCTCGCAATTAGTGATCGCATAGATGCTTTTATTCGCAAGATACTATAATTCAGCCAATCAGAAGCCACTGTGCCCGATGGAACAAAACTCCTAAATTACCACTAAATCAGCAATCAAATATGACAAAACAGATTTGAGAACAATACGTTTTTACATGACTTGAAAACAAATAAATATTCAAAATAATATTATTTTATTAAAATAATAATCATTTAAAGATAAATTAATATTTGTTTAAAGTAATTTTAATTTTTTTACTAATTTTTGTAATTGAAAAACCGTTTTGTTTTAATTTACGCACAATATTTATATCATTTTGATAGGACATAGAGCAGCGATTTCAACCTTTGGATCGCGACCCCAAAAGGAGTCACGTGACAATTGGCCAGGGGCCACCTGAGATCTGAAAATATTTTTTTATGCTAGTCAGTGATTTCTTACTATAACTTTAAATTTAAACGATATTCCTACTCTGAATTTATAATATAAAGTCAAAAACATAATAGTTAGCTGTAAAAATGCAGTGACTGATAAGAAACAAATTTATTATCGTATAATATTGTTAAAAATAATATCTTATTGACATTATTATTGTGATTAAAAGCAAAGAAATCATTTCTTTCCGATTTTCGATGAAAACAAAAATAACATATATTTCTGCTCAATATGAATAGTTATATAATAAATTACCTGGAAGGATATATCTATCCAAATTTAAAGATTTCGTGTCTACTACTTCTTCGCCATATTTCAAACAGAGAATGCACAAATCTATGTCTTCATTAAAAAGATATTCAATACATTCAAGTCCCTTTTTGTAACATTCCATGTCGCAGTTATACCGTATTAAAGACGGAATATAATTTGCAGAATTTTCTATTTTACAAAATGTCTTTGAAGCTGTGGATAAAATGAAATTATACGTTAGAATCTCTCCTATTGACAACAAATTAATTAAAAGTAAAGTGAAAAGATTTTTTGAAATATAATTCATTGTTAATACAAAAATGAATTTCAATAATAATGATTATTTTCCAATTATACAGAAAAACGTATTGATTTTGTCACAAAATATGCAAATCAAATTTAGGAGCACATTTAAATAATTTAAAATTATTATTTCAAATGAAATTCCACCTATTTGAACGTAATTTCTAACTTCACCGGATTAAAATAAAAAAAAATATTTTTCTTTCTCATATCTTCTTTTCCGATTTTTACAACCAGATAATTTTTTCTATTTATTTTCTTCCATATCCATCTTAATGCTAAACAAAGGAAAATAATAATTTTATATTTTAAAAATTATATAAAATTTAACGGCTTAAGAAAACTTACTTTATTCACAAATAACTATTTCACTGAAAAAAATTAATTTTACAAATTAATATTTGTGTTGAGATCAAAAAAGAGTGTTGGGGACTAAGATCTTAACACAGTTCGTTATCTGACTCCAAATCAATAAAATTTATTATTAAAAATAAACTAATATACAAAATATAAAAAGGTCGGTTGAGGTCCTATGCAAATAAATAAGACAAAGACAATTAATTACTTATAGAATTTATTTGGCGGTAATTCAAAATTTACAGAAGTGTATGTATATAATTACAATGTTTGAAAGATAACCGGATCAAATGATCCCTGCCAAATGGACCGCAAGAAGTCGATAGTCACTATGCAGACGCAACGACTTATCCTAAAAAACAGAGGGCAAGTAAGTTAGATTTTGAGGCACCCCAAATATCCGAAAGCGGTCAACTGCTTTGGATACTTTTAAATTTTAGAAATTATTTAATTATTTAATTAAGCCGGATTGAAGAATCCGCTTTTAAACTTTACTTTATGTAATAAAATGAAACTTACTATTAGTTTTCTGGATATTCGGTATCCAAGTGTTGTAAAACTTTCGAACTATGAATTGTCTATGAATTTGTCTGGGTTTTCTGTTACCGAACTAATTCTCCGATTTTTCTCGTTTCTATCTTCTCTCCCGTTTTCTTCTAACAGGTCCTATTTATATATCTGATCAATTTCTTCCAAGCTGTTATTGAAATCCCAAAGTATTGTGAATCTGAGCAATTTCTTCCAAGCTGTTATTGTAATCCAATCGTATTGTGAATCCGAGCAATTTCTTGAGTAGGATTATAATTAAGTTAAATTAGGGTTGCTGTCTTCGAGCTGTTACATATTCTTCTAGATTTTTTTCACACTGACAATTAAATTCTCAAATAACTCTTCTTTAAATAAATAATTTTTATTTTATATTTGATCCTGTAGTATCATCCAAATTGTTTTCGGATCGGCTATATTCAGCTATTTTCGTTATTGGCCCTTTACAAATGAATGTTTCTCTATTTATATTAATTAATAAAAATTAATAAAAAATTAAAATTACTATTTTTGTATTTTAGGGTTTAATTAATTACTAAAATTAGATCTACGTCATCAGAAATCCAAATTTAGTAATTTTCCGATGACGTATTTCACAATTTTAGTAATTTATTCTCTGAAGTCACCGAAAACGTCATTTTATTAATTTAAACGTCACCGTTTAGTGACGTCGGTATGACTCAGTATTTTTAGGCTAAGAGCCTGTACTTATAATGAACTTATAATGAACTTTTTTTATAAAATACATTAAAGAAACTTCAAAATAAATACATATTTAAATTGCTGAATAAAATCAAGTGACATTCAAAAAACACAAAATATTATTTTGGTGATCATGGGGATTTCTTTTATTAATTTCTTATCTAACAGCAAATTGTCGGGCTAAATGTCTTTGTGCAAATATCCCAATTTGTGCACCACATCAAATTACATGGCGACCTCCGCGATATATAATTTAGTTATTTCTTCTGGAAAACGATCATTGGATTTTCACAACAAAAATCTTGTATAATGGGCGACACTAATAATATTATAAATGATAATTATTGACATTAATCAGTATGTCTGATTATATTCAAAGAATATACAATACATTAAGTGTCAAGTTAACACTGTTATTCACTTATCTTGATGCACTGGACATCAAATAAGTTTGCAAAGTTTGGTTTTAAGGCAAAAAAATAAGACGAATCTTTATCTTGAATCTCTTTTAACTTGAAACCATGATAGATACAATCTTAGAGATTCGACTTATTTTCTTGACTTAAAACCAAACTTTGCAAACTTATTTGATGTCCAGTGCATCAGGATAAGTGTATAAAAGTGTTAATTTGACACGGTTTTTACACTTACCTGGCGCGAATAGAAATCTGAGCGCCTCCCGCATAGTATTGGCGAGAGCCATTAGCTCAAAACTAGTATACTATTTAGAAATGTACTGGATATCACTTAATTTATCGGATAATTGCTGAGCCTAAATTTTATTTGTATTAGATTTATAAAATTAAGTATTGTTATAAAATACTAAAAAAAGCACGTAAACTAATTTTATTTTAAATCTTAAACCAATTGAAATTTAAGTTATGATAGACGGAATAATATTTAAATAATTATCCCGGAAGGCAACCTAATTTTCTTCCAAAATTTGATTTGCATAATTTGGAACCAAAATCAGTACTTTCATAAATAACATAAATTCATAAAAAACAAATGTTGAATTTCATACTATGATTCACAATCAAACAATTAAAATATGAAGGAAAGATAATATTCATAAAATAGTTACATTTAGATAGACGTCATGTATAATGGGCTTACTGTGGTTAAAAAATGTATAATCAAACATCTGTTGAAAGTCCCTATTTTTCAAAATAAGTTATAATCAAAGTACTTATTGTCGTTTTAAAATGAGAATATATAGCAATGAGAAAGCATGGAGAAACGTCTTATTATATAAGTCATGGAATTTTCAATCATATCTTAAACAACACATTATTAAAACAACTTATTATTAGTTAAAATGTAACATTTTAATATTCATCACTCTCCCACTCTTCAGTTATCTCCAAACCCTTTAGCCATTCGGCCCTTCTAGCCTTCACTGCATTTGGAAAGTTTAGATCAACATGAAGTAAATCGTTGAATTTCATGCTTTCTCTCATATTGTATCACATGTTTTACGTTTATGTGGCTCTGGTTTCACCAAAATTTTCATTCACACATCGAAAACTATTGTTTCTTTTCTATTCTGATCTCTTTCTTTCATTAAGTTGGCTGCTTTCTCTGTATTTACTTTGACTGACATTAAAATTTTATCTTTTAGTTCCTGAACATACCCTGAATTAAAAATTAATTTTATCTTTCAGCCATAAACAATCTCAACAGGTGGAAATCTGGTAAAGCTCTGTATTCAATTATGTAATTTAAAATTTTTACTAATTATGTAATTTAATTCGTCGCCATGGGGAGAGAGGTACTGTGACAGAGGGATACTGCGCCAGTGTGCTACTAATTACCTACTTGCGACGAAAAGAGGAGAAAAGAAAAGAAATACGAATGAAAGACGAGAAGAAAAGCGACTCATTGAAATTGAAAGGCTGAAAGAACTTAAAGGAATAAAGCAATGGCCAGTATAATATTTTATTTGTCCTTGAATTGTGAATTTACACATAAATTTACATGACGTAGCACAAAGCTAAAATAATTTGGATTCTTGGTCTGTTTGGTGGTCGTGTGCAAATTTCAACCTTTGGTGGCAATTTTTCCCATAAAAATGTTATCTAACGAGAAAGTTGTCAATTAAGAAAAGATTTTGTAACTGGATCCTGTTATGTTAATGGTATGTAAAGAAAATTTAGAACTACTAATCGCACAAAACAAATTTAATATTTTAGACAATTAAAATATAAAAATCAGGCGCACCAGTGTATTTGAACAAATGAATATTTAGTTCAATATATAATAATTTTCATTCTGTAGTCTTGATCTTGGATATTTCAGGATACTTCGCTTAATGGTCCTTTTACTATACCATCCCCATCCTCTGCTTTTTCATTGGATATCGGATCGACCATCACTAATTCAGTTTCAATCGATGGTTTAACATCGGACTTCCCACAACATCCACTCTTTTCCGGTTTAACTGAGCTACGTTTAACCGTCGACGCATGTCTTACACTTTCATCTTCAAAGGTTTTTGTATTGCTAAGACATTGGTTTTTCGAACAAACGTCTCGATTTTGCAACTCTGAATTCTTTATGTTTGACAGTTTGGATTTATTATTTTTCTCGTTATTTTTTACGTTTACTGTTTTTTTGTCAGTGCTGGTTTTTCTGTTTTTGATTTATTGGGATTTTTGGTTTTATTTTTGACAGTTTTCTACGGCTTCGCAATTTTTTATTCCTCGATTTCACGTTTTTTAATTGGTTGATTTTTTATGAATTTTGGTTCAGTTTGTAAATTTTATTTAATGGTTTTTCTCAATTGACTTTTAGTCTGGAATCTTTACTTGATTTATTTGAGATTTTGATTTGCTTAGATTTTCCTTATTGGTATTCTTGTTTTTTGGTGTTATTTGAATAGGTTGTTTATTTTTTAGTATCTTATTTAAGTTTTGATTTATATGTTGGCTTTGTAGCTGGTTCCATGTATTTTTTGGTTGGCAGTCTGTATAGGCTTCTACAAAATTCATTTTTCTTAGAACTAGATCGATTCCTTACAGTTTATTTAGTTTAATTATTGCTTCCATGTATATTTTGGCATTAACTAATTCTTTCTGTTTGTGTTCTGAATATTTATCATCTTTTTTCTTTATTCGTTTAAGTTCTTTCAGCCTTTCAATTTCAATGAGTCGCTTTTCTTCTCGTCTTTCATTCGTATTTCTTTTCTTTTCTCCTCTTTTCGTTGCAAGTAGGTGTTGGGCCAGAACACAAACGGCCTTGAGAAAATGTTTTAATGGATCGGTAACACACATGCAAATATAACATGCAAATTTAAATAAACCTATTGAAACATCAATTAAACCCTATCAAATATGAGAAAAAAGAGAATTAAATATAAAATAATAAACATAAAAATAAATAAAAATAATAACAAAACGCACCAAGATTCGCACGATACAAACACAAACATAACAAGAAAACCCAACAAATTCGACGAAAATTAATAAATTAATAAAAGTTCATGAAAATGAAACTTAAATCAAAAAATTTGAATTAATAATAATTCAATAAAAATTCTAAAGGAAAAATTATTAAAATAAATCAAAAGATAATAAAATTAAAGAATAGAATTCACTAGAAAATAACAAGGTCGAATTTTGTTTTACTACATCAAATTTAACATGCGAGGTTAGGGACAGAAAATAGGTATAAATACCGATTCATTTTCACATTAAAACTAACCATTTTTGAAACTATTTTCAAAGCCATTTTTTGAGCTAGAATTTTGTTTGAAAATCTATATTTAGAACTTACTTTTAGGTGAGAATTAGTTTATTTGGAGCTCTCTCTCCACGTCACATCCTCTGCTTGGATGTCGGCGTGGGGGGGAGATGCAATTTTATGCTTTATGGTTTTATTGGTTGAACAAGTAATTTTGTATGTTAGTTATTTAATATGTTAATAAATATTTATAATATTAACAATTGTTTTTCATGCATTTAATAATATTAATTAATCTGTCGAAATTTTTCCGGCCCACAGCCAACACATATTGCAAGATAGTAAAATATACATAGTACAGATTTGTGTAAGTGCGTGGAAAATCGCCAATGATATGCACCCGTGAAGACCTAGCGTGCGGAACGCAGGGGTCGTAACGTCAATATTATCCCTATAGATGAAACGAGAAATAAGGAAGAAGTCTTGTGACTACTTCCTCGTTTCTCCTTTCTGTAAAATCGACCAAAATCATATTACACACGACTCAAAATCATCACACCGAGTAGTCCAGTGGGCACTCAGTAAATATAATATAAACACAATGTGCGCCTAAGGCTTATTAAAGGGTAATGGTACGGGAAATAAATTAATTCATTAATGAATCTAAAGTAGTCTGAATATTGAGATAAAGTAACTCATTAAATAAACGAAGTAATTTGTAAAGTAATTATTAAGTAAAACTAAATAATTCATGATTTAAATTATCGTAAAATTAGAGTAGTGACAAATAATTTGATTGATGAAATTAGTATAATTCACTTTGATAACATTAAAGTAATCATTAAGTAAAAGCAAGTAATTAAATTAATTCATCGGTTAAAATTAAAAGTAATTATTGGGTAAAAATGAAGTAATTTATTGAGTAAATAATTCATTGATTATTGATTAAAAATCAAGTAACTCTTTGATTAAAACTAAGGTAATTCTTTGTCTAAAGGATAAAATAATTGATTAAAAGTAAAGTAATAAGGTAAACTCATTGATTAAAGATAAATTACTTCGTTGTTTAACGATAAAATAAAATAAATTAGTTACTTAGAAAAATTAAATTAACACCAAGTCATCGATTAAAAGCTGAATTAATCCGAAATCGTTGTTATAAAGTAAAAGCGAGCATCGTTAATAAATTAAAGTTGTAAATAAATTAAATCGATGGAATTAAATTTTAATTAATTAAATACGAGTTCAAAAAGCAAGACTAAATCAAAATTTACTTAAGAAATTGATGATTGCACCCATAATTTCAGCATCATAGTTTAAAATCAAAACCAAAATATGAGAAAAATATATTTCGTAAATATCGTAAGGATGGAATGAAACAACTGAAAGTCTTCGAAAAATCATAAAATTTAAGCCCCTTCAAACAATGAATGCTCCATCATCTGCTAAATAGCAAATAACATCATCGAGAAGTAATAAACGATCATTCCAATAGCCAATAGAGAGTAAATTCCAAATCCCTATGACAACGTTAAATTTGTGCGAAATTAAATCATAAATTACCAACCACTTACAGGACCCGTTGTGCTGCCGTACTTAAAAATCACCCTTGGCAAACCAAATGGTAATACTTAACGAAATTCTAAAGAGAATTAATAACATTAAAAACTGAGATATAAAGCATGAAACTTACCAGATCGCGGAATGTCGAATTTTCGACAATCGCCGAGAATTAATAATCGATCATTAACTATTCAATCTACCATGAACGGAAACAGACAAATTCCACAGGATGTATATTCCAAGTGTGAACAATGTCAATGTTATAAATAATCAAAATCAGTTTATCTCTAATAATCAATATTTTCAGCATCCGGCAAATTGACTGAAACGATGGAAATTAAATCACATTCAGAGGAGGTAATTAAAGAGCCAGGAACATTCTTGGAAGGAGAAGGACTGAAAGAATTGGTCGCCATACATAGTGGTAATTCATTTTGGAATTTTATACTTATCGTCTTTAATGATAATTAAACGATTTTAATTGTAATATCTCTTGGTAATATTATTAAATGATTTTCATTTTTCAACCAGTGTTAATTTTATTAAACTGTTTACACCACAATGAACCACTCATAAGACGGCGGAGCCTAGCGCACAATATTATCAACCTGGACGGTTCCGAAGCGAGGTTAACAATATGGCGTCGAGTTATGATTAGAAAGAATAGTTCCTGCAGTTGAGGGCTCCGAACCTCATTGAGGAAAGCGATAGTTAATATTTAATTCCTAATGTTTACAATCCTGGTTCATGACTTTCAGATTAGATTATTTATTTCAGCAACTAACACTCAAATGAACTATCAGGTGTCTATAGTGAATCAGCGATAGAATTAGGTCTCTAGAATATTACTCCTAGTTTATATATTTAATGCTCACAAATAAACCTATTCAATTAAACAAGGATATTATTGACATTTGAGGAAAAGATCTAATTAATAGAAGTCATAAGGGTGTCTACGACGAGACAATATAATATGACCTCTTCTTTACCCATGATATAATAAATCATGAAATACCTTTTCCAAGACCCTAATGATAAAACCCTATGACGTTAAATACCCGAAATATATTTCAAGGGAAGTATTTCCAGCAGCAATCTGAAATCACAACCCATGTCAAATACTATTAGCCGAAATCCCAAGTAAAATAACCTCGATAACCGCATTACTGAGGCTTTCCCGTAAGTGAATATCTGTTGACAATATTTAATTTCAGTTCTCAACTCCACACTCTCCCTCGCAGATCGCTGGAGATGGGCTTGGGCCCAACACCGCCAAGAGCGATGTCCGGAATTTCCGCCGTCGAGATTCCTCGACCAGGAAAATCTGGGAGCGGTTACGTCCGCGCAATGGAGCCCGTCGGAAGAAATACATCAGCAGGCCCGACGGCAATTGGAAGATCTGATGTCACAACAACGAGACTTAGATTCGCAGGTGGCCCGAGCTCGCCAGCATTTGGCAAATGTAGAAGATTTGCTGGCGGGTCGGATTGCCAACTCGTGCTGGCACCCCCAACAGACCTCACCAAGCAACACACGCGGTACTAAAAAACCGACGATGGCCATTTCCGGCTTCACACCTGAAGAGTGGGTGGCAAGCCAATTCCCCTAACATTGGTGATGATCCCATGTGTTTTGAAACAATATTAGTAACTTGTGATTTCTCGCTATATTAACCTTAAAAAATAAAATTTATAAACTTGTCATTAATTGGTTCTGCCAGATAAAATCCTTCTTCTTTGTACATGATTTTTGTTTAAATAAATATTACTACGGCGTGCTTATACCCGTAATATGAATCTCTAGACTTAATTTTGTTTATAATAGCTATGAATCCGACTCAGTTATTACAACAGGAACTATCCCGAGCACAGCAGAACAATCGATCACTCTATGGACAAATCATACAGCTTACCAAGGAGGTCCAGCAAGTGAAATCTACCTGGGTGGACCCGACCAGGCTAAAATCCATCTACCAACGCCTAACAGCGGCTCAAAGGGGCTGGGCAGAAGAGCGTCAGTTAAACCTAAGTCTCCGGACTCAAATCCGAGAGCTGGAAGTCGCCCTGGCAGCAAGTCGGGAGGGGCAAGCGGTAACTTACCCGCTCATCTTCGCCCAATCCCAGTTATCCTACCAGACGCAGACCCACGACCCTACACCTGCCAAAGATTCTCCAACCCTCCCATCCAGCAGTCGTCGACCGGGACGCAAAGAACGTGCACGCCGCAAAGCCGAACAGCTATTGGACAAAAACAATCTGGAATAATTGACTTGACAGATGAACTACATTTTTCTTTAAAATTATAATTGTGATTGAATCAAAATTAGTATGTTCTCAATATAATTAAAAACGGAATGATCATCGGAAGGTCGTGAATACTCTCCTTATGTCGTCAGGAAAATAGTGTTATTCTCCTACTAGTAAGCATGAATTTCGAATCTCCACACAAGGGACAGAATAAAGCGAGCATAGGTTTTCTAACGACAGCTCGTTGGATCCACGGGTTGTCCGGGCAATTACAGTATTAGTAATAGTGCTCAATTTTTGCGGACAACCCACCACTTGAACACATTTCCGACGTTGCCTAGCAACGGGTGCCAAGTGGCAGTTAGAATCATTTTGTATGGCGTTACTGGGGCAACCATAAAGATAAGCAAGTTTCGAAACCCTGTAACCCACCATAGGTAATTTGTAGCACACTGATGCAGTATCCCTCTGGCACATTACCCCTCTCACCGTGGCGACGGATTAAATTATATAATTAGTAAATAATCCAAATTACATAATTGAGTTTAGTGTATTATGCAATTTATTTTTCGAAAATTATTTTTTAATTTAAGATAGTTTTTTTGGCGCCAATTTATTTTGAATTAAATATTTTAAATATTCATTTTCGTAATTAAATTTTTATTATATTTAAAGTAAATTAAAAAGAAATAATTTCAAGTAAATTAAAAAGAATTAATTTAAAGTAAATAATATTCAATGTATAATTTTAAAAGAACTATATTAAAGTAAAATTAAATGTATAAATAAATAATATGTACAAGTATATAAAAGTAAATAAAATTAAAATACCTAGAATTAATTAAAGTAAGCATTAATTTGAAAAAGTAATTCAATGTAAAGTTACATAAAGCAAAATTTTAAATATATGTTATATTTACACGTGAATAAAATTTATTTTTACCCAATATTTAACAGTCCTATATGATGAGTACACTTACCATATGTATCCTTTAATTTCACGAAAATTTCTTTGTCGGTTTTCTTTTTAAAAACTAAAAATTTTGTACTTCTGTATTCAACAGCTTCCATGAATATTTTCCAAAAAATTGCTGAAAATAATTACAAATTAATTAATACATGAAAACAAGATATTTATATTTACCTTTTCTTATATAGCTACATTTAGTCAAAACTTTGTCAGTTTAAGACTACTTTCCCTATATATTTATTGAACCAACCACGTAATTTTGTTAAAATTTATTTTGAGTATTTTAGATCGCAAATTGTGTATCTGCATAAGAAAACAACAATAAAGAACACATTAAAAGATATCAATTTTACACACACACCATATAGTTTAATTTATATTTACTATATAGTTATTAAAATCAACTTTATAAATAGAAGCCGCTGACTCAAAGTAAATCATTATATTTTTTGTTGAGTATTTTTAGATTCCGGTGAAATTAAGTATTACTAATTATCAATATCACTTCTAGCGTATCTTAAAATAACAATAACAAAATTGAATCATCATTATATCTCGAAATTTGAATGACTTTGAAAAAGATAATAAGTCATGGTCTTTGTTTGAATTACCATGAAAAATATGATGAGTCATTCAATAAACTTGAGAAATTTTGAATGACATTAAAAAATATGATAAGTCATGGTCTTTGTTCCAATGACCTTGAGAAATTTTTGAATGACCCATTTCTAAAATTTGAATGACATTTAGAAATTTTGAATGACTTTGAGAATTTTTTGATGAGTCATGATCTTTATTTCAGTGACCTTGAAAAATATGATGATTTATCCAATAAATTTGAAAAAGTTGAATGACCTTGAGAAATTTTGAATGACCTTAGAGAAATATAATGAGTCATGGTCTTTGTTTCAATGACCTTGAGAAATTTTCAATGACCCTGAGAAATTTTAAATGACACTGAGAAATTTTAAATGACCATGAAAATACGGTGAGTAATCCAATAAACTTAAAAGTTTTTGAATGACCTTGAGAATATGTTAATGAGTCATGGCCTTTGTTTCAATGACCTTGAGAAATTTTGAATGACCCTGAGAAATTTTAAATGACCATGAAAATACGGTAAGTAATCCAATAAACTTGAAAATTTTTTGAATGACTTTGAGAATATGTAAATGAGTCATGGTCTTTGTTTCAATGTCTTTGAATAAAAATGATAAGTCATCCAATTATCCTCAAAGTTTTTGAATGACCTTGAAAAAAGATGATGAGTTGCGGTCTTTATTTCAATGCCCATAAAAAATATGAATAGTCATCCAAAAAATTTTTTAAAATTTGAATGACATTAAAAAATTTTAAATGACTTTGAGAATTTTTTGATGAGTCATGATCTTTTTTTCAGTGACCTTGAAAAATATGATGATTTATCCAATAAATTTGAAAAAGTTGAATGACCTTGAGAAAATTTGAATGACCTTGAAGAATACACCTTGAAAAATATGATGATTTATCCAATAAATTTGAAAAAGTTGAATGACCTTGAAAAAATATGATGAGTCATGGTCTTTGTTCTAATGACCTTGAGAAATTTTGAATGACCCTGAGAAATTTTATATGACCTTGAAGAAATATGATGAGTCATGGTCTTTGTTCCAATGACCTTGAGAAATTTTTGAATGACCCATTTCTAAAATTTGAATGACATTTAGAAATTTTGAATGACTTTGAGAATTTTTTGATGAGTCATGATCTTTATTTCAGTGACCTTGAAAAATATGATGATTTATCCAATAAATTTGAAAAAGTTGAATGACCTTGAGAAATTTTGAATGACCTTAGAGAAATATAATGAGTCATGGTCTTTGTTTCAATGACCTTGAGAAATTTTCAATGACCCTGAGAAATTTTAAATGACACTGAGAAATTTTAAATGACCATGAAAATACGGTGAGTAATCCAATAAACTTAAAAGTTTTTGAATGACCTTGAGAATATGTTAATGAGTCATGGCCTTTGTTTCAATGACCTTGAGAAATTTTGAATGACCCTGAGAAATTTTAAATGACCATGAAAATACGGTAAGTAATCCAATAAACTTGAAAATTTTTTGAATGACTTTGAGAATATGTAAATGAGTCATGGTCTTTGTTTCAATGTCTTTGAATAAAAATGATAAGTCATCCAATTATCCTCAAAGTTTTTGAATGACCTTGAAAAAAGATGATGAGTTGCGGTCTTTATTTCAATGCCCATAAAAAATATGAATAGTCATCCAAAAAATTTTTTAAAATTTGAATGACATTAAAAAATTTTAAATGACTTTGAGAATTTTTTGATGAGTCATGATCTTTTTTTCAGTGACCTTGAAAAATATGATGATTTATCCAATAAATTTGAAAAAGTTGAATGACCTTGAGAAATTTTGAATGACCTTGAAGAATACACCTTGAAAAATATGATGATTTATCCAATAAATTTGAAAAAGTTGAATGACCTTGAAAAAATATGATGAGTCATGGTCTTTGTTCTAATGACCTTGAGAAATTTTGAATGACCCTGAGAAATTTTATATGACCTTGAAGAAATATGATGAGTCATGGTCTTTGTTCCAATGACCTTGAGAAATTTTGAATGACCCTGAGAAATTTTAAATGACCTTGAAGAAATATGATGAGTCATGGTCTTTGTTCCAATGACCTTGAGAAATTTTGAATGACCCTGAGAAATTTTAAATGACCATGAAAAATACGGTGAGTCATCCAATAAACTTGAAAATTTTTGAATGACCTTGAGAATATGTTATTGAGTCATGGTCTTTGTTTAAATGACTTTGAATAAAAATGATAAGTCATCCAATTATCCTCAAAGTTTTTTAATGACCTTGAAAAAAGATGTTGAGTAGCGGTCTTTATTTCAATGCCATAAAAATATGAATAGTCTTCCAAAAAATTTTTTAAAATTTGAATGACAATAAAAAATTTTGAATGACTTTAAGAATTTTTTGATGAGTCATGATCTTTTTTTCAGTGACCTTGAAAAATATGATGATTTATCCAATAAATTTGAAAAAGTTGAATGACCTTGAGAAATTTTAAATGACCATAAAAAATACGGTGAGTCATCCAATAAACTTGAAACTTTTTGAATGACCTTGAGAATATGTTAATGAGTCATGGTCTTTGTTATAATGACCTTGAGAAATTTTGAATGACCCTGAGAAATTTTAAATGACCTTGAAGAAATATGATGAGTCATGGTCTTTGTTCCAATGACCTTGAGAAATTTTGAATGACCCTGAGAAATTTTAAATGACCATGAAGAAATATGATGAGTCATGGTCTTTGTTCCAATGACTTTGAGAAATTTTGAATGACCCTGAGAAATTTTAAATGACCTTGAAGAAATATGATGAGTCATGGTCTTTGTTCCAATGACCTTGAGAAATTTTGAATGACCCTGAGAAATTTTAAATGACCATGAAAAATACGGTGAGTCATCCAATAAACTCGAAAATTTTTGAATGACCTTAAGAATATGTTAATGAGTCATGGTCTTTGTTCCAATGACCTTGAGAAATTTTGAATGACCCTGAGAAATTTTAAATGACCTTGAAGAAATATGATGAGTCATGGTCTTTGTTCCAATGACCTTGAGAAATTTTGAATGACCCTGAGAAATTTTAAATGACCATGAAAAATACGGTGAGTCATCCAATAAACTTGAAAATTTTTGAATGACCTTGAGAATATGTTATTGAGTCATGGTCTTTGTTTAAATGACTTTGAATAAAAATGATAAGTCATCCAATTATCCTCAAAGTTTTTGAATGACCTTGAAAAAAGATGATGAGTTGCGGTCTTTATTTCAATGCCCATAAAAAATATGAATAGTCATCCAAAAAATTTTTTAAAATTTGAATGACATTAAAAAATTTTAAATGACTTTGAGAATTTTTTGATGAGTCATGATCTTTTTTTCAGTGACCTTGAAAAATATGATGATTTATCCAATAAATTTGAAAAAGTTGAATGACCTTGAGAAATTTTGAATGACCTTGAAGAATACACCTTGAAAAATATGATGATTTATCCAATAAATTTGAAAAAGTTGAATGACCTTGAAAAAATATGATGAGTCATGGTCTTTGTTCTAATGACCCTGAGAAATTTTATATGACCTTGAAGAAATATGATGAGTCATGGTCTTTGTTCCAATGACCTTGAGAAATTTTGAATGACCCTGAGAAATTTTAAATGACCATGAAAAATACGGTGAGTCATCCAATAAACTTGAAAATTTTTGAATGACCTTGAGAATATGTTAATGAGTCATGGTCTTTGTTCCAATGACCTTGAGAAATTTTAAATGACCCTGAGAAATTTTAAATGACCTTGAAGAAATATTTTGAGTCATGGTCTTTGTTCCAATAACCTTGAGAAATTTTGAATGACCCTGAGAAATTTTAAATGACCTTGAAGAAATATGATGAGTCATGGTCTTTGTTCCAATGACCTTGAGAAATTTTGAATGACCCTGAGAAATTTTAAATGACCATGAAAAATACGGTGAGTCATCCAATAAACTTGAGAAATTTTGAATGACCTTGAGAATATGTTATTGAGTCATGGTCTTTGTTTAAATGACTTTGAATAAAAATGATAAGTCATCCAATTATCCTCAAAGTTTTTTAATGACCTTGAAAAAAGATGATGAGTTGCGGTCTTTATTTCAATGCCCATAAAAAATATGAATAGTCATCCAAAAAATTTTTTAAAATTTGAATGACATTAAAAAATTTTAAATGACTTTGAGAATTTTTTGATGAGTCATGATCTTTTTTTCAGTGACCTTGAAAAATATGATGATTTATCCAATAAATTTGAAAAAGTTGAATGACCTTGAGAAATTTTGAATGACCTTGAAGAATACACCTTGAAAAATATGATGATTTATCCAATAAATTTGAAAAAGTTGAATGACCTTGAAAAAATATGATGAGTCATGGTCTTTGTTCTAATGACCCTGAGAAATTTTATATGACCTTGAAGAAATATGATGAGTCATGGTCTTTGTTCCAATGACCTTGAGAAATTTTGAATGACCCTGAGAAATTTTAAATGACCATGAAAAAAACGGTGAGTCATCCAATAAACTTGAAAATTTTTGAATGACCTTGAGAATATGTTAATGAGTCATGGTCTTTGTTCCAATGACCTTGAGAAATTTTAAATGACCCTGAGAAATTTTAAATGACCTTGAAGAAATATTTTGAGTCATGGTCTTTGTTCCAATAACCTTGAGAAATTTTGAATGACCCTGAGAAATTTTAAATGACCTTGAAGAAATATGATGAGTCATGGTCTTTGTTCCAATGACCTTGAGAAATTTTGAATGACCCTGAGAAATTTTAAATGACCATGAAAAATACGGTGAGTCATCCAATAAACTTGAAAATTTTTGAATGACCTTGAGAATATGTTATTGAGTCATGGTCTTTGTTTAAATGACTTTGAATAAAAATGATAAGTCATCCAATTATCCTCAAAGTTTTTTAATGACCTTGAAAAAAGATGATGAGTTGCGGTCTTTATTTCAATGCCCATAAAAAATATGAATAGTCATCCAAAAAATTTTTTAAAATTTGAATGACATTAAAAAATTTTAAATGACTTTGAGAATTTTTTGATGAGTCATGATCTTTTTTTCAGTGACCTTGAAAAATATGATGATTTATCCAATAAATTTGAAAAAGTTGAATGACCTTGAGAAATTTTGAATGACCTTGAAGAATACACCTTGAAAAATATGATGATATATCCAATAAATTTGAAAAAGTTGAATGACCTTGAAAAAATATGATGAGTCATGGTCTTTGTTCTAATGACCCTGAGAAATTTTATATGACCTTGAAGAAATATGATGAGTCATGGTCTTTGTTCCAATGACCTTGAGAAATTTTGAATGACCCTGAGAAATTTTAAATGACCATGAAAAAAACGGTGAGTCATCCAATAAACTTGAAAATTTTTGAATGACCTTGAGAATATGTTAATGAGTCATGGTCTTTGTTCCAATGACCTTGAGAAATTTTAAATGACCCTGAGAAATTTTAAATGACCTTGAAGAAATATTTTGAGTCATGGTCTTTGTTCCAATAACCTTGAGAAATTTTGAATGACCCTGAGAAATTTTAAATGACCATGAAAAATACGGTGAGTCATCCAATAAACTTGAAAATTTTTGAATGACCTTGAGAATATGTTATTGAGTCATGGTCTTTGTTTAAATGACTTTGAATAAAAATGATAAGTCATCCAATTATCCTCAAAGTTTTTGAATGACCTTAAAAAAATATGATGATTTATCCAATAAATTTGAAAAAGTTGAATGACCTTGAAAAAATATGATGAGTCATGGTCTTTGTTCTAATGACCTTGAGAAATTTTGAATGACCCTGAGAAATTTTAAATGACCTTGAAGAAATATGATGAGTCATGGTCTTTGTTCCAATGACCTTGAGAAATTTTGAATGACCCTGAGAAATTTTAAATGACCATGAAAAATACGGTGAGTCATCCAATAAACTCGAAAATTTTTGAATGACTTTAAGAATATGGAAATGAGTCATGGTCTTTGTTCCAATGACCTTGAGAAATTTTGAATGACCCTGGGAAATTTTAAATGACCTTGAAGAAATATGATGAGTCATGGTCTTTGTTCCAATGACCTTGAGAAATTTTGAATGACCCTGAGAAATTTTAAATGACCATGAAAAATACGGTGAGTCATCCAATAAACTTGAAAATTTTTGAATGACCTTGAGAATATGTTATTGAGTCATGGTCTTTGTTTAAATGACTTTGAATAAAAATGATAAGTCATCCAATTATCCTCAAAGTTTTTGAATGACCTTGAAAAAAGATGATGAGTTGCGGTCTTTATTTCAATGCCCATAAAAAATATGAATAGTCATCCAAAAAATTTTTTAAAATTTGAATGACATTAAAAAATTTTAAATGACTTTGAGAATTTTTTGATTAGTCATGATCTTTTTTTCAGTGACCTTGAAAAATATGATGATTTATCCAATAAATTTGAAAAAGTTGAATGACCTTGAGAAATTTTGAATGACCTTGAAGAATACACCTTGAAAAATATGATGATTTATCCAATAAATTTGAAAAAGTTGAATGACCTTGAAAAAATATGATGAGTCATGGTCTTTGTTCTAATGACCTTGAGAAATTTTGAATGACCCTGAGAAATTTTATATGACCTTGAAATAATATGATGAGTCATGGTCTTTGTTCCAATGACCTTGAGAAATTTTGAATGACCATGAAAAATACGGTGAGTCATCCAATAAACTTGAAAATTTTTGAATGACCTTGAGAATATGTTAATGAGTCATGGTCTTTGTTCCAATGACCTTGAGAAATTTTAAATGACCCTGAGAAATTTTAAATGACCTTGAAGAAATATGTTGAGTCATGGTCTTTGTTCCAATGACCTTGAGAAATTTTGAATGACCCTGAGAAATTTTAAATGACCATGAAAAATACGGTGAGTCATCCAATAAACTTGAAAATTTTTGAATGACCTTGAGAATATGTTATTGAGTCATGGTCTTTGTTTAAATGACTTTGAATAAAAATGATAAGTCATCCAATTATCCTCAAAGTTTTTGAATGACCTTGAAAAAAGATGATGAGTTGCGGTCTTTATTTCAATGCCCATAAAAAATATAAATAGTCATCCAAAAAATTTTTTAAAATTTGAATGACATTAAAAAATTTTAAATGACTTTGAGAATTTTTTGATTAGTCATGATCTTTTTTTCAGTGACCTTGAAAAATATGATGATTTATCCAATAAATTTGAAAAAGTTGAATGACCTTGAGAAATTTTGAATGACCTTGAAGAATACACCTTGAAAAATATGATGATATATCCAATAAATTTGAAAAAGTTGAATGACCTTGAAAAAATATGATGAGTCATGGTCTTTGTTCTAATGACCCTGAAAAATTTTATATGACCTTGAAGAAATATGATGAGTCATGGTCTTTGTTCCAATGACCTTGAGAAATTTTGAATGACCCTGAGAAATTTTAAATGACCATGAAAAAAACGGTGAGTCATCCAATAAACTTGAAAATTTTTGAATGACCTTGAGAATATGTTAATGAGTCATGGTCTTTGTTCCAATGACCTTGAGAAATTTTAAATGACCCTGAGAAATTTTAAATGACCTTGAAGAAATATTTTGAGTCATGGTCTTTGTTCCAATAACCTTGAGAAATTTGAATGACCCTGAGAAATTTTAAATGACCATGAAAAATACGGTGAGTCATCCAATAAACTTGAAAATTTTTGAATGACCTTGAGAATATGTTATTGAGTCATGGTCTTTGTTTAAATGACTTTGAATAAAAATGATAAGTCATCCAATTATCCTCAAAGTTTTTGAATGACCTTAAAAAAATATGATGATTTATCCAATAAATTTGAAAAAGTTGAATGACCTTGAAAAAATATGATGAGTCATGGTCTTTGTTCTAATGACCTTGAGAAATTTTGAATGACCCTGAGAAATTTTAAATGACCTTGAAGAAATATGTTGAGTCATGGTCTTTGTTCCAATGACCTTGAGAAATTTTGAATGACCCTGAGAAATTTTAAATGACCATGAAAAATACGGTGAGTCATCCAATAAACTCGAAAATTTTTGAATGACTTTAAGAATATGGAAATGAGTCATGGTCTTTGTTCCAATGACCTTGAGAAAAATTTTGAATGACCCTGGGAAATTTTAAATGACCTTGAAGAAATATGATGATCATGTCTTTGTTCCAATGACCTTGAGAAATTTTGAATGACCCTGAGAAATTTTAAATGACCATGAAAAATACGGTGAGTCATCCAATAAACTTGAAAATTTTTGAATGACCTTGAGAATATGTTATTGAGTCATGGTCTTTGTTTAAATGACTTTGAATAAAAATGATAAGTCATCCAATTATCCTCAAAGTTTTTGAATGACCTTGAAAAAAGATGATGAGTTGCGGTCTTTATTTCAATGCCCATAAAAAATATGAATAGTCATCCAAAAAAATTTTTTAAAATTTGAATGACATTAAAAAATTTTAAATGACTTTGAGAATTTTTTGATTAGTCATGATCTTTTTTTCAGTGACCTTGAAAAATATGATGATTTATCCAATAAATTTGAAAAAGTTGAATGACCTTGAGAAATTTTGAATGACCTTGAAGAATACACCTTGAAAAATATGATGATTTATCCAATAAATTTGAAAAAGTTGAATGACCTTGAAAAAATATGATGAGTCATGGTCTTTGTTCTAATGACCTTGAGAAATTTTGAATGACCCTGAGAAATTTTATATGACCTTGAAATAATATGATGAGTCATGGTCTTTGTTCCAATGACCTTGAGAAATTTTGAATGACCATGAAAAATACGGTGAGTCATCCAATAAACTTGAAAATTTTTGAATGACCTTGAGAATATGTTAATGAGTCATGGTCTTTGTTCCAATGACCTTGAGAAATTTTAAATGACCCTGAGAAATTTTAAATGACCTTGAAGAAATATGTTGAGTCATGGTCTTTGTTCCAATGACCTTGAGAAATTTTGAATGACCCTGAGAAATTTTAAATGACCATGAAAAATACGGTGAGTCATCCAATAAACTTGAAAATTTTTGAATGACCTTGAGAATATGTTATTGAGTCATGGTCTTTGTTTAAATGACTTTGAATAAAAATGATAAGTCATCCAATTATCCTCAAAGTTTTTGAATGACCTTGAAAAAAGATGATGAGTTGCGGTCTTTATTTCAATGCCCATAAAAAATATAAATAGTCATCCAAAAAATTTTTTAAAATTTGAATGACATTAAAAAATTTTAAATGACTTTGAGAATTTTTTGATTAGTCATGATCTTTTTTTCAGTGACCTTGAAAAATATGATGATTTATCCAATAAATTTGAAAAAGTTGAATGACCTTGAGAAATTTTGAATGACCTTGAAGAATACACCTTGAAAAATATGATGATTTATCCAATAAATTTGAAAAAGTTGAATGACCTTGAAAAAATATGATGAGTCATGGTCTTTGTTCTAATGACCTTGAGAAATTTTGAATGACCCTGAGAAATTTTATATGACCTTGAAGAAATATGATGAGTCATGGTCTTTGTTCCAATGACCTTGAGAAATTTTGAATGACCATGAAAAATACGGTGAGTCATCCAATAAACTTGAAAATTTTTGAATGACCTTGAGAATATGTTAATGAGTCATGGTCTTTGTTCCAATGACCTTGAGAAATTTTAAATGACCCTGAGAAATTTTAAATGACCTTGAAGAAATATGTTGAGTCATGGTCTTTGTTCCAATGACCTTGAGAAATTTTGAATGACCCTGAGAAATTTTAAATGACCATGAAAAATACGGTGAGTCATCCAATAAACTTGAAAATTTTTGAATGACCTTGAGAATATGTTATTGAGTCATGGTCTTTGTTTAAATGACTTTGAATAAAAATGATAAGTCATCCAATTATCCTCAAAGTTTTTGAATGACCTTGAAAAAAGATGATGAGTTGCGGTCTTTATTTCAATGCCCATAAAAAATATGAATAGTCATCCAAAAAATTTTTTAAAATTTGAATGACATTAAAAAATTTTAAATGACTTTGAGAATTTTTTGATTAGTCATGATCTTTTTTTCAGTGACCTTGAAAAATATGATGATTTATCCAATAAATTTGAAAAAGTTGAATGACCTTGAGAAATTTTGAATGACCTTGAAGAATACACATTGAAAAATATGATGATTTATCCAATAAATTTGAAAAAGTTGAATGACCTTGAAAAAATATGATGAGTCATGGTCTTTGTTCTAATGACCTTGAGAAATTTTGAATGACCCTGAGAAATTTTATATGACCTTGAAGAAATATGATGAGTCATGGTCTTTGTTCCAATGACCTTGAGAAATTTTGAATGACCATGAAAAATACGGTGAGTCATCCAATAAATTTGAAAAAGTTGAATGACCTTGAGAAATTTTGAATGACCTTGAAGAATACACCTTGAAAAATATGATGATTTATCCAATAAATTTGAAAAAGTTGAATGACCTTGAAAAAATATGATGAGTCATGGTCTTTGTTCTAATGACCTTGAGAAATTTTGAATGACCCTGAAAAATTTTATATGACCTTGAAGAAATATGATGAGTCATGGTCTTTGTTCCAATGACCTTGAGAAATTTTGAATGACCATGAAAAATACGGTGAGTCATCCAATAAACTTGAAAATTTTTGAATGACCTTGAGAATATGTTATTGAGTCATGGTCTTTGTTCCAATGACCTTGAGAAATTTTAAATGACCCTGAGAAATTTTAAATGACCATGAAAAATACGGTGAGTCATCCAATAAACTTGAAAATTTTTGAATGACCTTGAGAATATGTTATTGAGTCATGGTCTTTGTTTAAATGACTTTGAATAAAAATGATAAGTCATCCAATTATCCTCAAAGTTTTTGAATGACCTTGAAAAAAGATGATGAGTTGCGGTCTTTATTTCAATGCCCATAAAAATATGAATAGTCTTCCAAAAATTTTTTTAAAATTTGAATGACAATAAAAATTTTGAATGACTTTAAGAATTTTTTGATGAGTCATGATCTTTTTTTCAGTGACCTTGAAAAATATGATGATTTATCCAATAAATTTGAAAAAGTTGAATGACCTTGAGAAATTTTAAATGACCATGAAAAATACGGTGAGTCATCCAATAAACTTGAAAATTTTTGAATGACCTTGAGAATATGTTAATGAGTCATGGTCTTTGTTATAATGACCTTGAGAAATTTTGAATGACCCTGAGAAATTTTAAATGACCTTGAAGAAATATGATGAGTCATGGTCTTTGTTCCAATGACCTTGAGAAATTTTGAATGACCCTGAGAAATTTTAAATGACCATGAAGAAATATGATGAGTCATGGTCTTTGTTCCAATGACTTTGAGAAATTTTGAATGACCCTGAGAAATTTTAAATGACCTTGAAGAAATATGATGAGTCATGGTCTTTGTTCCAATGACCTTGAGAAATTTTGAATGACCCTGAGAAATTTTAAATGACCATGAAAAATACGGTGAGTCATCCAATAAACTCGAAAATTTTTGAATGACCTTAAGAATATGGAAATGAGTCATGGTCTTTGTTCCAATGACCTTGAGAAATTTTGAATGACCCTGAGAAATTTTAAATGACCTTGAAGAAATATGTTGAGTCATGGTCTTTGTTCCAATGACCTTGAGAAATTTTGAATGACCCTGAGAAATTTTAAATGACCATGAAAAATACGGTGAGTCATCCAATAAACTTGAAAATTTTTGAATGACCTTGAGAATATGTTATTGAGTCATGGTCTTTGTTTAAATGACTTTGAATAAAAATGATAAGTCATCCAATTATCCTCAAAGTTTTTGAATGACCTTGAAAAAAGATGATGAGTGGCGGTCTTTATTTCAATGCCCATAAAAAATATGAATAGTCATCCAAAAAATTTTTTAAAATTTGAATGACATTAAAAAATTTTAAATGACTTTGAGAATTTTTTGATGAGTCATGATCTTTTTTTCAGTGACCTTGAAAAATATGATGATTTATCCAATAAATTTGAAAAAGTTGAATGACCTTGAGAAATTTTGAATGACCTTGAAGAATACACCTTGAAAAATATGATGATTTATCCAATAAATTTGAAAAAGTTGAATGACCTTGAAAAAATATGATGAGTCATGGTCTTTGTTCTAATGACCTTGAGAAATTTTGAATGACCCTGAGAAATTTTATATGACCTTGAAGAAATATGATGAGTCATGGTCTTTGTTCCAATGACCTTGAGAAATTTTGAATGACCATGAAAAATACGGTGAGTCATCCAATAAACTTGAAAATTTTTGAATGACCTTGAGAATATGTTAATAAGTCATGGTCTTTGTTCCAATGACCTTGAGAAATTTTAAATGACCCTGAGAAATTTTAAATGACCTTGAAGAAATATGATGAGTCATGGTCTTTGTTCCAATGACCTTGAGAAATTTTGAATGACCCTTAGAAATTTTAAATGACCATGAAAAATACGGTGAGTCATCCAATAAACTCGAAAATTTTTGAATGACCTTAAGAATATGGAAATGAGTCATGGTCTTTGTTCCAATGACCTTGAGAAATTTTGAATGACCCTGAGAAATTTTAAATGACCATGAAAAATACGGTGAGTCATCCAATAAACTCGAAAATTTTTGAATGACCTTAAGAATATGGAAATGAGTCATGGTCTTTGTTCCAATGACCTTGAGAAATTTTGAATGACCCTGAGAAATTTTAAATGACCTTGAAGAAATATGTTGAGTCATGGTCTTTGTTCCAATGACCTTGAGAAATTTTGAATGACCCTGAGAAATTTTAAATGACCATGAAAAATACGGTGAGTCATCCAATAAACTTGAAAATTTTTGAATGACCTTGAGAATATGTTATTGAGTCATGGTCTTTGTTTAAATGACTTTGAATAAAAATGATAAGTCATCCAATTATCCTCAAAGTTTTTGAATGACCTTGAAAAAAGATGATGAGTGGCGGTCTTTATTTCAATGCCCATAAAAATATGAATAGTCATCCAAAAAATTTTTTAAAATTTGAATGACATTAAAAAATTTTAAATGACTTTGAGAATTTTTTGATGAGTCATGATCTTTTTTTCAGTGACCTTGAAAAATATGATGATTTATCCAATAAATTTGAAAAAGTTGAATGACCTTGAGAAATTTTGAATGACCTTGAAGAATACACCTTGAAAAATATGATGATTTATCCAATAAATTTGAAAAAGTTGAATGACCTTGAAAAAATATGATGAGTCATGGTCTTTGTTCTAATGACCTTGAGAAATTTTGAATGACCCTGAGAAATTTTATATGACCTTGAAGAAATATGATGAGTCATGGTCTTTGTTCCAATGACCTTGAGAAATTTTAAATGACCCTGAGAAATTTTAAATGACCTTGAAGAAATATGTTGAGTCATGGTCTTTGTTCCAATGACCTTGAGAAATTTTGAATGACCCTGAGAAATTTTAAATGACCATGAAAAATACGGTGAGTCATCCAATAAACTTGAAAATTTTTGAATGACCTTAAGAATATGGAAATGAGTCATGGTCTTTGTTCCAATGACCTTGAGAAATTTTGAATGACCCTGAGAAATTTTAAATGACCTTGAAGAAATATGTTGAGTCATGGTCTTTGTTCCAATGACCTTGAGAAATTTTGAATGACCCTGAGAAATTTTAAATGACCATGAAAAATACGGTGAGTCATCCAATAAACTTGAAAATTTTTGAATGACCTTAAGAATATGGAAATGAGTCATGGTCTTTGTTCCAATGACCTTGAGAAATTTTAAATGACCCTGAGAAATTTTAAATGACCTTGAAGAAATATGTTGAGTCATGGTCTTTGTTCCAATGACCTTGAGAAATTTTGAATGACCCTGAGAAATTTTAAATGACCATGAAAAATACGGTGAGTCATCCAATAAACTTGAAAATTTTTGAATGACCTTAAGAATATGGAAATGAGTCATGGTCTTTGTTCCAATGACCTTGAGAAATTTTGAATGACCCTGAGAAATTTTAAATGACCTTGAAGAAATATGTTGAGTCATGGTCTTTGTTCCAATGACCTTGAGAAATTTTGAATGACCCTGAGAAATTTTAAATGACCATGAAAAATACGGTGAGTCATCCAATAAACTTGAAAATTTTTGAATGACCTTGAGAATATGTTATTGAGTCATGGTCTTTGTTTAAATGACTTTGAATAAAAATGATAAGTCATCCAATTATCCTCAAAGTTTTTGAATGACCTTGAAAAAAGATGTTGAGTTGCGGTCTTTATTTCAATGCCCATAAAAATATGAATAGTCTTCCAAAAATTTTTTTAAAATTTGAATGATAATAAAAAATTTTGAATGACTTTAAGAATTTTTTGATGAGTCATGATCTTTTTTTCAGTGACCTTGAAAAATATGATGATTTATCCAATAAATTTGAAAAAGTTGAATGACCTTGAGAAATTTTAAATGACCATGAAAAATACGGTGAGTCATCCAATAAACTTGAAAATTTTTGAATGACCTTGAGAATATGTTAATGAGTCATGGTCTTTGTTATAATGACCTTGAGAAATTTTGAATGACCCTGAGAAATTTTAAATGACCTTGAAGAAATATGATGAGTCATGGTCTTTGTTCCAATGACCTTGAGAAATTTTGAATGACCCTGAGAAATTTTAAATGACCATGAAGAAATATGATGAGTCATGGTCTTTGTTCCAATGACTTTGAGAAATTTTGAATGACCCTGAGAAATTTTAAATGACCTTGAAGAAATATGATGAGTCATGGTCTTTGTTCCAATGACCTTGAGAAATTTTGAATGACCCTGAGAAATTTTATATGACCATGAAAAATACGGTGAGTCATCCAATAAACTCGAAAATTTTGAATGACCTTAAGAATATGGAAATGAGTCATGGTCTTTGTTCCAATGACCCTGAGAAATTTTAAATGACCTTGAAGAAATATGATGAGTCATGGTCTTTGTTCCAATGACCTTGAGAAATTTTGAATGACCCTGAGAAATTTTAAATGACCATGAAAAATACGGTGAGTCATCCAATAAACTTGAAAAATTTTGAATGACCTTGAGAATATGTTATTGAGTCATGGTATTTGTTTAAATGACTTTGAATAAAAATGATAAGTCATCCAATTATCCTCAAAGTTTTTGAATGACCTTGAAAAAAGATGATGAGTTGCGGTCTTTATTTCAATGCCCATAAAAATATGAATAGTCATCCAAAAAAAGTTTTAAAATTTGAATGACAATAAAAAATTTTGAATGACTTTAAGAATTTTTGGATGAGTCATGATCTTTTTTTCAGTGACCTTAAAAATATGATGATTTATCCAATAAATTTGAAAAAGTTGAATGACCTTTAGAAATTTTGAATGACCTTGAAGAAATATGATGAGTCATGGTCTTTGTTCTAATGACCTTGAGAAAATTTTGAATGACCCTGAGAAATTTTAAATGACCATGAAAAATACGGTGAGTCATCCAATAAACTTGAAAATTTTTGAATGACCTTGAGAATATGTTATTGAGTCATGGTCTTTGTTCCAATGACCTTGAGAAATTTTGAATGACCCTGAGAAATTTTAAATGACCATGAAAAATACGGTGAGTCATCCAATAAACTCGAAAATTTTTGAATGACCTTGAGAATATGTTATTGAGTCATGCTAGTTGTTTAAATGACTTTGAATAAAAATGATAAGTCATCCAATTATCCTCAAAGTTTTTGAATGACCTTGAAAAAAGATGATGAGTTGCGGTCTTTATTTCAATGCCCATAAAAATATGAATAGTCATCCAAAAAAAGTTTTAAAATTTGAATGACAATAAAAAATTTTGAATGACTTTAAGAATTTTTGGATGAGTCATGATCTTTTTTTCAGTGACCTTAAAAATATGATGATTTATCCAATAAATTTGAAAAAGTTGAATGACCTTGAGAAATTTTGAATAACCTTGTAGAAATATGATGAGTCATGGTCTTTGTTCCAATGACCTTGAGAAATTTTGAATGACCCTGAGAAATTTTAAATGACCATGAAAAATACGGTGAGTCATCCAATAAACTTGAAAATTTTTGAATGACCTTGAGAATATGTTATTGAGTCATGGTCTTTGTTTAAATGACTTTGAATAAAAATGATAAGTCATCCAATTATCCTCAAAGTTTTTGAATGACCTTGAAAAAAGATGATGAGTGGCGGTCTTTATTTCAATGCCCATAAAAAATATGAATAGTCATCCAAAAAATTTTTTAAAATTTGAATGACATTAAAAAATTTTAAATGACTTTGAGAATTTTTTGATGAGTCATGATCTTTTTTTCAGTGACCTTGAAAAATATGATGATTTATCCAATAAATTTGAAAAAGTTGAATGACCTTGAAAAAATATGATGAGTCATGGTCTTTGTTCTAATGACCTTGAGAAATTTTGAATGACCCTGAGAAATTTTATATGACCTTGAAGAAATATGATGAGTCATGGTCTTTGTTCCAATGACCTTGAGAAATTTTGAATGACCATGAAAAATACGGTGAGTCATCCAATAAACTTGAAAATTTTTGAATGACATTGAGAATATGTTAATGAGTCATGGTCTTTGTTCCAATGACCTTGAGAAATTTTAAATGACCCTGAGAAATTTTAAATGACCTTGAAGAAATATGTTGAGTCATGGTCTTTGTTCCAATGACCTTGAGAAATTTTGAATGACCCTGAGAAATTTTAAATGACCATGAAAAATACGGTGAGTCATCCAATAAACTTGAAAATTTTTGAATGACCTTAAGAATATGGAAATGAGTCATGGTCTTTGTTCCAATGACCTTGAGAAATTTTGAATGACCCTGAGAAATTTTAAATGACCTTGAAGAAATATGATGAGTGGCGGTCTTTATTTCAATGCCCATAAAAAATATGAATAGTCATCCAAAAAATTTTTTAAAATTTGAATGACATTAAAAAATTTTAAATGACTTTGAGAATTTTTTGATGAGTCATGATCTTTTTTTCAGTGACCTTGAAAAATATGATGATTTATCCAATAAATTTGAAAAAGTTGAATGACCTTGAAAAAATATGATGAGTCATGGTCTTTGTTCTAATGACCTTGAGAAATTTTGAATGACCCTGGAAATTATATGACTTTGAAAATATGATGTAGTATGGTCTTGTATCCAATGACCTGGAGAAATTTTGAACAGACCATGAAAAAATACGGTGAGTCATCCAATAACTTGAAATTTTGAATTACATTGAGGAATAGTCAATAATCATGGTCTTGTTCCAATGACTTTGAGAAATTTAAAGCCCTGAGAAATTTAACATACTGAAGATAATGTTGATCATGTCTTTGTTCCAGACCTTGAGAAATTTGAATGGACCCTGAAAATTCAATGACCATGAAAAAACCGCGTAGTTCATCCAAAAACTGAAAATTTATTGAATACCTAGAATATGGAAATGATCATGGTCTTTAGTTCAATGACCTTGAGAAATTTGAATGACCTGAGAAATTTTAAATCCTTGAAAGGAAATATGATGATCATGGAGTCTTTGTTCAATGACCTTGAGAAGATCTTGAATGACCCTGAAAATTAAGATGACCATGAAAAATACGGTCGATCATCAATAAACTTCGAAAATTTTTGAATGACCTGAGAATATAGTTATGAATCATGGTCTTTGTTAAATGACTTTGAATAAAAATGATAAGTCATCCAATTATCCTCAAAGTTTTTGAATGACCTTGAAAAAAGATGATGAGTGGCGGTCTTATTTCAATGCCCATAAAAAATATGAATAGTCATCCAAAAATTTTTTAAAATTTGAATGACATTAAAAAATTTTAAATGACTTTGAGAATTTTTTGATGAGTCATGATCTTTTTTCAGTGACCTTGAAAAATATGATGATTTATCCAATAAATTTGAAAAAGTTGAATGACCTTGAGAAATTTTGAATGACCTTGAAGAATACACCTTGAAAAATATGATGATTATCCAATAAATTGAAAAAAGTTGAATGACCTTGAAAAAAATATGATGAGTCATGGTCTTTGTTCTAATGACTTGAGAAATTTTGAATGACCCTAAAAATTTAATATGACCTTGAGAAATATGATGAGTCATGGTCTTTGTCCAATGACCTTGAGAAATTTTGAATGACCATGAAAATACGGTGAGTCATCCAATAAACTTGAAAATTTTTTGAATGACCTTGAGAATATGTTAATGAGTCATGGTCTTGTTCAATGACCTTGAGAAATTTTAAATGACCCTGAGAAATTTTAAAATGACCTTGAAGAAATATGTGAGTCATGGTCTTTGTTCCAATGACCTTGAGAAATTTTGAATGACCCTGAGAAATTTTAAATGACCTTGAAGAAAATATGTTGAGTCATGGTCTTTGTTCCAATGACCTTGAGAAATTTGAATGACCCTGAGAAATTTTAAATGACCATGAAAAATAACGGTGAGTCATCCAATAAACTGAAAATTTTTGAATGACCTTGAGAATATGTTATTGAGTCATGGTCTTTGTTTAAATGACTTTGAATAAAAATGATAAGTCATCCAATTATCCTCAAAGTTTTTGAATGACCTTGAAAAAAAGATGTTGAGTTGCGGTCTTTATTTCATGCCCATAAAAAATATGAATAGTCTTCCAAAAATTTTTTAAAATTGAATGACAATAAAAAATTTTGAATGACTTTAAGAATTTTTTGATGAGTCATGATCTTTTTCAGTGACCTTGAAAAATATGATGATTTATCCAATAAATTTGAAAAAGTTGAATGACCTTGAGAAATTTTAAATGACCATGAAAAATACGGTGAGTCATCCAATAAACTTGAAAATTTTGAATGACCTTGAGAATATGTTTAATGAGTCATGTCTTTGTTATAATGACCTTGAGAAATTTTGAATGACCCTGAGAAATTTTAAATGACCTTGAAGAAATATGATGAGTCATGGTCTTGTTCCAATGACCTTGAGAATTTGAATGACCCTGAGAAATTTTTAAATGACCATGAAGAAATATGATGAGTCATGGTCTTTGTTCCAATGACCTTGAGAAATTTTGAATGACCCTGAGAAATTTTAAATGACCTTGAAGAAATATGATGAGTCATGGTCTTTGTTCCAATGACCTTGAGAAATTTTGAATGACCCTGAGAAATTTTAAATGACCATGAAAAATACGGTGAGTCATCCAATAAACTCGAAAATTTTTGAATGACCTTGAGAATATGTTATTGAGTCATGGTATTTGTTTAAATGACTTTGAATAAAAATGATAAGTCATCCAATTATCCTCAAAGTTTTTGAATGACCTTGAAAAAAGATGATGAGTCATGGTCTTTGTTCCAATGACCTTGAGAAATTTTGAATGACCCTGAGAAATTTTAAATGACCATGAAAAATACGGTGAGTCATCCAATAAACTTGAAAAATTTTAAATGACCTTGAGAATATGTTATTGAGTCATGGTATTTGTTTAAATGACTTTGAATAAAAATGATAAGTCATCCAATTATCCTCAAAGTTTTTGAATGACCTTGAAAAAAGATGATGAGTTGCGGTCTTTATTTCAATGCCCATAAAAATATGAATAGTCATCCAAAAAAAGTTTTAAAATTTGAATGACAATAAAAAATTTTGAATGACTTTAAGAATTTTTGGATGAGTCATGATCTTTTTTTCAGTGACCTTAAAAATATGATGATTTATCCAATAAATTTGAAAAAGTTGAATGACCTTGAGAAATTTTGAATGACTTGAAGAAATATGATGAGTCATGGTCTTTGTTCTAATGACCTTGAGAAATTTTGAATGACCCTGAGAAATTTAAATGACCATGAAAAATACGGTGAGTCATCCAATAAACTGAAAATTTTTGAATGACCTTGAGAATATGTTATTGAGTCATGGTCTTTGTTCCAATGACCTTGAGAAATTTTGAATGACCCTGAGAAATTTAAATGACCTTGAAGAAATATGATGAGTCATGGTCTTGTTCCAATGACCTTGAGAAATTTTGAATGACCCTGAGAAATTTTAAATGACCTTGAAGAAATATGATGAGTCATGGTCTTTGTTCCAATGACCTTGAGAAATTTTGAATGACCCTGAGAAATTTTAAATGACCATGAAAAATACGGTGAGTCATCCAATAAACTTGAAAATTTTTGAATGACCTTGAGAATATGTTATTGAGTCATGGTCTTGTTCAATGACCTTGAGAAATTTTGAATGACCTGAGAAATTTAAATGACCATGAAAAATACGGTGAGTCATCCAATAAACTTGAAAATTTTTGAATGACCTTGAGAATAGTTATTGAGTCATGGTCTTGTTAAATGACTTTGAATAAAAATGATAAGTCATCCAATTATCCTCAAAGTTTTTGAATGACCTTGAAAAAAGATGATGAGTGGCGGTCTTTATTTCAATGCCCATAAAAAATATGAATAGTCATCCAAAAAATTTTTTAAAATTTGAATGACATTAAAAAATTTTAAATGACTTTGAGAATTTTTGATGAGTCATGATCTTTTTTTCAGTGACCTTGAAAAATATGATGATTTATCCAATAAATTTGAAAAAGTTGAATGACCTTGAAAAAATATGATGAGTCATGGTCTTTGTTCTAATGACCTTGAGAAATTTTGAATGACCCTGAGAAATTTTATATGACCTTGAAGAAATATGATGAGTCATGGTCCTTTGGTTCCAATGACCCTGAGAATTTGAATGACCCTGAGAAATTTTAAATGACCTTGAAGAAATATGATGAGTCATGGTCTTTGTTCCAATGACCTTGAGAAATTTTGAATGACCCTGAGAAATTTTAAATGACCATGAAAAATACGGTGAGTCATCCAATAAACTTGAAAATTTTTGAAATGACCTTGAGAATATGTTATTGAGTCATGGTCTTTGTTAAATGACTTTGAATAAAAATGATAAGTCATCCAATTATCCTCAAAGTTTTGAATGACCTTGAAAAAAAGATGATGAGTGGCGGTCTTTATTTCAATGCCCATAAAAAATATGAATAGTCATCCAAAAAATTTTTTAAAATTTGAATGACATTAAAAAATTTTAAATGACTTTGAGAATTTTTTGATGAGTCATGATCTTTTTTTCAGTGACCTTGAAAAATATGATGATTTATCCAATAAATTTGAAAAAAGTTGAATGACCTTGAGAAATTTTGAATGACCTTGAAGAATACACCTTGAAAAATACGGTGATTTATCCAATAAACTTGAAAATTTTTGAATGACCTTGAGAATATTTGATGAGTCATGGTCTTTGTTCCAATGACCTTGAGAAATTTTAAATGACCCTGAGAAATTTTAAATGACCTTGAAGAAATATGATGAGTCATGGTCTTTTGTTCCAATGACCTTGAGAAATTTGAATGACCCTGAGAAATTTAAATGACCTTGAAGAAATATGATGAGTCATGGTCTTTGTTCCAATGACCTTGAGAAATTTTGAATGACCCTGAGAAATTTTAAATGACCTTGAAGAAATATGATGAGTCATGGTCTTTGTTCCAATGACCTTGAGAAATTTTGAATGACCCTGAGAAATTTTAAATGACCATGAAAAATACGGTGAGTCATCCAATAAACTTGAAAATTTTTGAATGACCTTGATAATATGTTATTGAGTCATGGTCTTTGTTCCAATGACCTTGAGAATTTTGAATGACCCTGAGAAATTTTAAATGACCATGAAAAATACGGTGAGTCATCCAATAAACTTGAAAATTTTTGAATGACCTTGAGAATATGTTATTGAGTCATGGTCTTTGTTTAAATGACTTTGAATAAAAATGATAAGTCATCCAATTATCCTCAAAGTTTTTGAATGACCTTGAAAAAAGATGATGAGTGGCGGTCTTTATTTCAATGCCCATAAAAAATATGAATAGTCATCCAAAAAATTTTTAAAATTTGAATGACATTAAAGAATTTTAAATGACTTTGAGAATTTTTTGATGAGTCATGATCTTTTTTTCAGTGACCTTGAAAAATATGATGATTTATCCAATAAATTTGAAAAAGTTGAATGACCTTGAAAAAATATGATGAGTCATGGTCTTTGTTCTAATGACCTTGAGAAATTTTGAATGACCCTGAGAAATTTTATATGACCTTGAAGAAATATGATGAGTCATGTCTTTGTTCCAATGACCTTGAAAATTTGAATGACCCTGAAGAAATTTAAATGACTTGAAGAAATAGATGAGTCATGGTCTTGTTCCAATGACCTGAGAAATTTGAATGACCCTGAGAAATTTTAAATGACCATGAAAAATACGGTGAGTCATCCAATAAACTTGAAAAATTTTTGAATGACCTTGAGAATATGTTATTGAGTCATGGTCTTTTGTTTAAATGACTTTGAAATAAAAATGATAAGTCATCCAATTAATCCTCAAAGTTTTGAATGACCTTGAAAAAAGATGATGAGTGGCGGTCTTTATTTCAATGCCCATAAAAAATAATGAATAGTCATCCAAAAAATTTTTTAAAATTTGAATGACATTAAAAAATTTTAAATGACTTTGAGAATTTTTTGATGAGTCATGATCTTTTTTTTCAGTGACCTTGAAAAATATGATGATTTATCCAATAAATTTGAAAAAGTTGAATGACCTTGAGAAATTTTGAATGACCTTGAAGAATACACCTTGAAAAATATGATGATTTATCCAATAAATTTGAAAAAGTTGAATGACCTTGAAAAAATATGATGAGTCATGGTCTTTGTTCTAATGACCTTGAGAAATTTTGAATGACCCTAAGAAATTTTATATGACCTTGAAGAAATATGATGAGTCATGGTCTTTGTTCCAATGACCTTGAGAAATTTTGAATGACCATGAAAAATACGGTGAGTCATCCAATAAACTTGAAAATTTTTGAATGACCTTGAGAATATGTTAATGAGTCATGGTCTTTGTTCCAATGACCTTGAGAAATTTTAAATGACCCTGAGAAATTTTAAATGACCTTGAAGAAATATGTTGAGTCATGGTCTTTGTTCCAATGACCTTGAGAAATTTTGAATGACCCTGAGAAATTTTAAATGACCTTGAAGAAATATGTTGAGTCATGGTCTTTGTTCCAATGACCTTGAGAAATTTTGAATGACCCTGAGAAATTTTAAATGACCATGAAAAATACGGTGAGTCATCCAATAAACTTGAAAATTTTTGAATGACCTTGAGAATATGTTATTGAGTCATGGTCTTTGTTTAAATGACTTTGAATAAAAATGATAAGTCATCCAATTATCCTCAAAGTTTTTGAATGACCTTGAAAAAAGATGTTGAGTTGCGGTCTTTATTTCAATGCCCATAAAAATATGAATAGTCTTCCAAAAATTTTTTTAAAATTTGAATGACAATAAAAAATTTTGAATGACTTTAAGAATTTTTTGATGAGTCATGATCTTTTTTTCAGTGACCTTGAAAAATATGATGATTTATCCAATAAATTTGAAAAAGTTGAATGACCTTGAAAAAATATGATGAGTCATGGTCTTTGTTCTAATGACCTTGAGAAATTTTGAATGACCCTGAGAAATTTTATATGACCTTGAAGAAATATGATGAGTCATGGTCTTTGTTCCAATGACCTTGAGAAATTTTGAATGACCCTGAGAAATTTTAAATGACCTTGAAGAAATATGATGAGTCATGGTCTTTGTTCCAATGACCTTGAGAAATTTTGAATGACCCTGAGAAATTTTAAATGACCATGAAAAAATACGGTGAGTCATCCAATAAACCTTGAAAATTTTTGAAATGACCTTGAGAATATGTTATTGAGTCATGGTCTTTGTTTAAATGACTTTGAATAAAAAATGATAAGTCATCCAATTATCCTCAAAGTTTTGAATGACCTTGAAAAAAGATGATGAGTGGCGGTCTTTATTTCAATGCCCATAAAAAATATGAATAGTCATCCAAAAAATTTTTAAAATTTGAATGACATTAAAAAATTTTAAATGACTTTGAGAATTTTTTGATGAGTCATGATCTTTTTTTCAGTGACCTTGAAAAATATGATGATTTATCCAATAAATTTGAAAAAGTTGAATGACCTTGAGAAATTTTGAATGACCTTGAAGAATACACCTTGAAAAATATGATGATTTATCCAATAAAATTTGAAAAAGTTGAATGACCTTGAAAAAAATATGATGAGTCATGGTCTTTGTTCTAATGACCTTGAGAAATTTTGAATGACCCTGAGAAATTTATAGACCTTGAAGAAATATGATGAGTCATGGTCTTTGTTCCAATGACCTTGAGAAATTTGAATGACCTGAGAAATTTTAAATGACCTGAAGAAATATGATGAGTCATGGTCTTTGTTCCAATGACCTTGAGAAATTTTGAATGACCCTGAGAAATTTTAAATGACCTTGAAGAAATATGATGAGTCATGGTCTTTGTTCCAATGACCTTGAGAAATTTTGAATGACCCTGAGAAATTTTAAATGACCATGAAAAATACGGTGAGTCATCCAATAAACTTGAAAATTTTTGAATGACCTTGATAATATGTTATTGAGTCATGGTCTTTGTTCCAATGACCTTGAGAAATTTTGAATGACCCTGAGAAATTTTAAATGACCATGAAAAATACGGTGAGTCATCCAATAAACTTGAAAATTTTTGAATGACCTTGAGAATATGTTATTGAGTCATGGTCTTTGTTTAAATGACTTTGAATAAAAATGATAAGTCATCCAATTATCCTCAAAGTTTTTGAATGACCTTGAAAAAAGATGATGAGTGGCGGTCTTTATTTCAATGCCCATAAAAAATATGAATAGTCATCCAAAAAATTTTTTAAAATTTGAATGACATTAAAGAATTTTAAATGACTTTGAGAATTTTTTGATGAGTCATGATCTTTTTTTCAGTGACCTTGAAAAATATGATGATTTATCCAATAAATTTGAAAAAGTTGAATGACCTTGAAAAAATATGATGAGTCATGGTCTTTGTTCTAATGACCTTGAGAAATTTTGAATGACCCTGAGAAATTTTATATGACCTTGAAGAAATATGATGAGTCATGGTCTTTGTTCCAATGACCTTGAGAAATTTTGAATGACCCTGAGAAATTTTAAATGACCTTGAAGAAATATGATGAGTCATGGTCTTTGTTCCAATGACCTTGAGAAATTTTGAATGACCCTGAGAAATTTTAAATGACCATGAAAAATACGGTGAGTCATCCAATAAACTTGAAAATTTTTGAATGACCTTGAGAATATGTTATTGAGTCATGGTCTTTGTTTAAATGACTTTGAATAAAAATGATAAGTCATCCAATTATCCTCAAAGTTTTTGAATGACCTTGAAAAAAGATGATGAGTGGCGGTCTTTATTTCAATGCCCATAAAAAATATGAATAGTCATCCAAAAAATTTTTTAAAATTTGAATGACATTAAAAAATTTTAAATGACTTTGAGAATTTTTTGATGAGTCATGATCTTTTTTCAGTGACTTGAAAATATGATGATTTATCCAATAAATTTGAAAAAGTTGAATGACCTTGAGAAATTTTGAATGACCTTGAAGAATACACCTTGAAAAATATGATGATTTATCCAATAAATTTGAAAAAGTTGAATGACCTTGAAAAAATATGATGAGTCATGGTCTTTGTTCTAATGACCTTGAGAAATTTTGAATGACCCTAAGAAATTTCATATGACCTTGAAGAAATATGATGAGTCATGGTCTTTGTTCCAATGACCTTGAGAAATTTTGAATGACCATGAAAAATACGGTGAGTCATCCAATAAACTTGAAAATTTTTGAATGACCTTGAGAATATGTAATGAGTCCATGGTTTTGTTCCAAATGACCTTGAGAAATTTTTAAAATACCCCTGGAGAAATTTTAAATGAACCTTGAAAGAAATATGTTGAGTTCATGGTCTTTGTTCGAATGACCTGAGAAATTTTGGAATGACCCGAGAAATTTTAAAATGACCTTCGAAGAAATATGTGATGTCATGGTTTTGTTCCAATGCCTTGAGAAAATTTTGAAATGACCTGAGAAATTTAAATACATGAAAAATAGCGTAGTCCATCCAATAAACTTGAAAATTTTGAATGACCTTGAAATAGTTATTGAGCGTCATGGTCTTGTTAAATGACTTGGAATAAAATGATAAGTCATCCAATTATCGCTCAAAGTTTTTTGAATGACCTTGAAAAAAGAATGTTGAGGTTGCGGTCTGTTAATTTCGATGCCCATAAAAAAATATGAATGTCTTTCCAAAATTTTTAAAATTTTGAATGACAATAATAAAATTTTAATGACTTAAGAATTTTTTGATGCGTCATGATCTTTTTTTCAAGTGGACCTTGAAAAAAATATGATGATTGAATCCAATAAATGAAAAAGTTGAATGACTTGAAAATTTAAATGACCAGGAAAAATACGGTGAGTCATCAAGAACGAAAGTTGAATGACCTTGAAGAATGATGTTAATGAGTCATGGTCTTTGTTAATGACCTTGAGAAATTTTGAATGACCCTGAGAAATTTAAATGAACCTTGAAGAAATATGATGAGTCATGGTCTTGTTCCAATAACCTTGAGAAATTTTTGAATGACGCCTGAGAAATATGATATTGAAGTCGGAGGGTATTTGTTTAAGATGACTTGAATAAATGATAAGTCATGCCAATAAAATCCTACAAAGTTTTGAATGAACCTTGAAAAAAGATGATGAGTTGCGGTCTTTATTTCATGCCATAAAAATAGAATAGGTCATCCAAAAAAATTTTTAAATATTTTGAATGAACAATAAAAAGTTGAATGACTTAAAGAATTTTTGGATGAGTCATGATCTTTTTTTCAGTGACCTTAAAATATGAAGATTTATCCAATAAATTGTGAAAAAGTTGAATGACCTTTGAGAAATTTGAATGACTTCGAAGAAATATGATGAGTCTGGTCTTTGTTCTAATGACCTTGAGAAAATTTGAATGACCTGAGAAATTTAAATGACCTTGCAGAAATATATGAAGTCCATGTGGTCTTTGTTTCCAATGACCTTCGAGAAATTTTGAAATGACCCGAGAAATTTTAAATGAACCTTGAAGAAAATGAATGAGTCAGGTCTTTTGTTCCAATGACCTTGAGAAATTTTGAATGACCCTAGAGAATTTTAAATAGCCATGAAAATACGGTGAAGTCATTCCAATAACTTGAAAATTTTTTGAATGAAACTTGAGAAAATAAGTATTGAGTCATGGTCTTTGTCCAATGACCTTGAGAAATTTTTGAATGACCCTGAGAAAATTTAAATGACCATGAAAAAAACGGTGAGTCATGCCAATAAACCGAAAATTTTTGAGATGACCTGAGAATAGTTATGATCATGCATAATTTGTTAAATGAGCTTTGAATAAAAATGATAAAGTCATCCAATTATCCTCAAATTTTTGAATGACCTTGAAAAAGATGATGAGTTGCGGTCTTTATTTCAATGCCCATAAAAATTGAATAGTCATTCCAAAAAAAAAGTTTAAAAAAAATCTTGAATGACAAAAAAACATTTTGAATAACTTTAAAGAATTGTTTTGATGGATCATGATCTTTTTTTTCAGTGACCTTAAAAATATGAATGATTTATCCAATAATTTGTAAAAAAGTTGAATGACTTGCAGAAATTTTTGAATGACCTGGAAGAAATGATGAGTCATGGTCTTGTTCCATGACCCTTGAGAAATTGAAAATGACCCTGAGAAAATTTAAAATGACGCATCAGAAAATACGGTGAGTCATCCAATAACTGAAAATTTTTTGATGAACCTTGAGAATGATTTATTGAGTCAATGGTCTTTGTTTAAATTACTTTGAATAAAAAGATAAATCTCAGACCTCAAAAGTTTTTTTGAAATGACCTTGAGAAAAGATAAGAGTGGCGGTTCTTTATTTCAATGCCCATAAAAAATATGAAAGTCCACCAAAAAATTTTTTTAAAAATTAGAAGACATTAAAAAATTAAAATGACTTTGAAGAATTTTTGAGATTCATGATCTTTTTTCAGTGACCTTGAAAAATATGATGATTATCCAATAAATTGAAAAGTTGAATGCTTGAAAAAAATATGATAGTCCATGGTCTTGTTCTAAGTGAACCTTAGAAATTTGAATGACCCTGACGAAATTTTATATGACCTTAAGAAATATGAAGTCATGGTCTTATGTTCCAATGACCTGAGAAATTTGAAATGACCTGAAAAATACGGTGAAAGTATCCAATAGAACTTGAAAATTCTTGAATGACTTTGAGAAAGTTAATGAGTCATGGTCCTATTGGTTCCAATGCCTTAGAAAAAATTTAAATGAACCCTGAGAATTTTAAACCTGAAACTTAAATGAAATAAGTTGAAGTCATGTCTTGTCCAATGACCTTGAGAAATTTGAATGAACCCGAGAAATTTTAAATGAACCATGAAAAATACGGTGAGTCATCGCATAAACCTTGAAGAAATTTTTGAATGACCTTAAGAATATGAAATGAGTCATGGTCTTTGTTCGCAATGACCTTGAAAAGTTGTTGAATACCCGAGAAATTTTTAAATGACCTTTGAAGAATATGATGAAGTCAGGTCTGTGTTCCAATGACACTTGAAAATTTTGAAAAACCCTGAGAAATTGTAAATGACCATTGAAAACGGTGAGTCCATCCATAAACTTGAAAAATTTTTGAATGACTTGAAGAATATGTATTGAGTCATGTAATTGTTAAATGACTGAATAAAAATGAAAGTCACCAATTCATCCGCAAGTTTTTGAATGACTTGAAAAAGATATCAGTGCGGTCTTATTGCAATCCCATAAAAAATAGAATAGTCATCCAAGAAAATTGTGTAAAATTGAATGACATTAAAAAATTAAATGACTTTGAGATTTTTTGATGAGTCAGGACTTTTTTTCAAAAGTGCACCTGATAAAATATGATGATTTAATCCAATAAATTTTGAAAAAGTGAATTACCTTGAAGAATTTTGAATGACATTGAAGATAACCTAAAAAATAGATGATTATCAATAAATTTGAAAAAGGTGTGAATGACCTTGAAAAAATAAATGAATTGAGTCATGGTCTTTTTGTTCTAATGACCCTTGAGAAATTGAATGACCCTAATGAAAGTCATATGACCTTGAAAGAAATAATGAATGAGTCAATGGTCTTTGGTTCCAATGACCTTGGAAATTTGAATGACCACTGAAAATCGTGAGTCATCCAATAAACTTGGAAAATTTTTGAATGACTTTGAGAAATATGTTAATGAGTCATGGTCTTTGTTCCAAGACCTTGAGAAATTTAAATGACCCTGAGAATTTAAATTGACTTGAATAATATGTTGAGTCATGGTCTTTGGTTCCAATGACCTTGAAGAAATTTTGGAAGACCATCTGAGAAATTTTAAATGACCATTGAAAAATACGGTGATCATCCAATAAACTGAAATTTTTGAATGACCGTAAGATAGGAAAGAGTCATGGCTTGTTCCAATGACCTTGAAGAAATTTGAATGAACCCTGAGTAAATTTAAAATGACCTTGAAGATATGAATGGAGTCATGGCTTTGTTCCAATGAACCGTTGGAGAATGTGTGAATGACCCTGAGAAATTTTTAAATGACCAGAAAAAATAGCGGGAGTCATCCAATAAACTGAAAATTTTTCTGAATGACCTTGAGAAATGGTTATTGAGTCACTGTCTTTTGTTAAATACTTGAATAAAAATGAAAAGCATTCCATTATCCTAAAATTTGAATGACCTTGAAAAAAGATGAAGCGTCTTATTTCAATGCCATAAAAAAGAATGAATATATCCAAAAATTTTTAAAATTGGAATGACGTTAAAAAATTAAATGACTTGCGAAATTTTGAAATTGAGTCAGGATCTTTTTTCAGTGACCTTAGAAAAATATGATGATTTATCCATAAATTTGAAAAAAGTTGAATGACCTGAGAATTGAATGAACCTGAAGAATACACCTTGAAAAATATCGATGATTATCCAATAAAGTGAAAGTTGAATGACCTGAAAAAATAGATGAGTCAGGGTCTTTTTCTAAATGACCTTGAGAAATTTGAATGACCCTAAGAACATAGGACCTGAAGAAATATATGAGTCATGGGCTTTGTTACCAATGACCTGAGAAAATTTTGAGACGCATCGAAAAATACGGTAGTCATTCCAATAAACTTGAAAATTTTTGAATGACTTGAGAATATGTAATGAGTCATGGCTTGTCAATGACCTTGAGAATTGTAAATGACCTGAGAAATTGTAAATGACCTTGAAAAAAGATGTAGTCCAGGCTTGTTCCAATGACCTTGAGAAATTGGAATGACCTGAGAAATTTAAATGAACCTGAAGAAATATGTTGAGTCATGTCTTGCAATGACCTGAGAAATTTGAATGACCTTGAAGAAATATGATGAGTCATGGTCTTTGTCTAATGCCCTGAGAAATTTGAAGACCCTGAGAAAAAATTTTAAATGCCTTGAAGAAATATGATGAGTCATGTCTTTGTTCCCATGACTGAGAAATTTGGAATGACCGCCTGGAAAATTTAAAATGACCTTGAAGAAATGATGAATGAGTCATGGTCTTTGTTCAATGACCTTGAGAAATTTGAATGACCCGAGAAAATTTAAAATGACATGAAAAATACGGTGAAGGTCATCCAATAACTTGAAATTGAATGACCTGAGAAATATGTATTGAGTCATGGTCCTTTGTCCAATGACCTTGAGAAATTTTGAATGACCCCCTGAAAATTTTTAAATGGACATGAAAAGACGGGTGAGTCATCCAATAAACCGAAAATTTTAGAATGACCTGGAGAATATGTTATTTGAGTCATGCTATTTTGTTTAAAGGACTTTGAATAAAAATGATGAAGTCATCCAATTATCCTCAAGTTTTTGAAGACTGAAAAAAGATGAATGATGTTGCGGTTTGTATTTCAAAATGCCCATAAAATATGAATAGTCAGCAACAGTTTACCACAATTGAATGACAATAAAAAATTTACATGACTTAAGAATGTTGATGATCATGATCTTTTTTCAGTGACCTTAAAAATAGATGATTTATGCCAATAAATTGAAAAAAGTTGAATGAGACTGAAGTAAATTTTGAAATGACCTCGAGAAATTTTAATGACCATGAAAAAATACGTGTGAGTCATCACATAAACTTGAAAATTTGAATGACTTGAAAATTTATGAGTTCATGGTCTGTGTTTAAATGACTGAATAAAAATGATAAGTCATCCAATATCTCAAAGTTTTTGAATGCCCTGAAAAAGATGAATGAGTGGCGTCTTTATTCAATGCCCATTAAAAAATGAATCAGTCATCAAAAAATTTTAAAATTTTGAATGACATAAAGAAATTTAAGTGACTTTGAGAATTTTTTGATGATCATGATCGTTTTTCAGTGATCCTGAAAAGATAGATGATTATAAACAATAAATTTGAAAAAGTTGAAATGAACCTGAAAAAATAGATGAAGTCATGGTCTTGCGTCTAATGACCGTTGAGAAATTTGAAATGACCCTGAGAATTTATATACCTTGAGAAATGAACTGAGTCATGGCTTTGTTCCAAGACCTTGAGAAATTTTGACATGACATGAAAAATACGGGATCATCCAATAAACTTGAAAATTTTGAAGACTTTGAGAATATTTAAGAGCACTGGTCTTTGTTCCAATGGAACCTGGAGAAATTTTACATGACCCGAGAAATTTTAAATACCTGAATGAAAATGTTGAGTCAGGTCTTTGTTCCAATACCTTGAGAAAGTTGAATGACCCTGAGAAAATTTTAAATGACCATAAACATACGGTGAGTCATCCATAAACTTGAAAATTTTTTGAATGACCTTTACAGAATGGAAATAGTCCATGGCTGTGGTCCAATACCTTGAAAATTTTAAATGACCTGCGAATATTAAATGACCTGAAGAATATGATAGATCAGGTTCTTTGTTCCAAGACTTGAGAATTGAATGACCCTGAGAAATTTAAATGACATGAAAAAACGGTGAGTCATCCCAATAAACTGAAATTGAATGACCTTGAGAAAATGTATTGAGTCATGGTCATTTGTTTAAGATGAAACTTTGAAATAAAAATTGATAAGTTCATGCCAAATTACCTCAAAGTTTTCGAATAACCTTGAAAAGAATGATGAGTGGGCGGTCTTATTTCAATGCCCATAAAAAATATGAATAGTCATCCAAGAAAATTTTTAAAATTGAATGACATAAAAATTTTAAATCGACTTTGGAGAATTTTTTGATGAGTTCAGGATCTTTTTTTCAGTGACCTGAAAAATATGAATGATTTATCCAATAAATTGAAAAAAAGTTGAATGACCTTGAAAAGAATTTGAATGACCTGAAGAATACACCTTGAAAAATATGAATGGATTAATCCAATAAATTTGAAAAAAGTTTAATGACCTGAAAAAATATGAGAGTCAGGTCTTTGTTCTAAATGACCTGGAGAAACTTTGAAATGACCCAAGAAATCATATGGACCTGAAGAAATATGATGAAGCTCATGGTCTTGCCAATGACCTTGAAAATTTTGAATGAACATGAAAATACGGTGAGTCATCCAATAAACTGAAAATTTGAATGACCTTGAGATAGTTAAATGAAGTCATGTCTTTGTTCCAACCTGAGAAATTTTAAAGACCCGAGAAATTAAATGACTTGAAGAAATATGGAGCATGGTCTTGTTCCAAGCCTTGAGAAATTGAACTGACTGAAAATTTTAAAAACCTGAAGAAATATGTGAGCGATGGTCTTGTCCCAATGACCTTGAGAAATTTGAATGACCTGAGAAATTTTAATGACCATGAAAAAAATCTGTGAGCCATCCAATAAACTGAAAATTTTGAAATGACCTTGAGAATATGTTATGAGTCATGGCTTGTTCCAATGACCTTGAGAAATTTGTCATGACCCTGAGAAATTTTTAAATGACCAATAGAATACGGTGACGCATCCAATAAACTCGAATTTTTGAAATGACCTGAAGAAGTTATTGAGTCATGCTATTGTTAAATGAATTGAATAAAAATGATAAGTCATCCAATTAGTCCTCAAAGTTTTTGAATGACCTGAAAAAGATCATGAGTTGCGGTCTTTATTTCAATGCCATAAAAAAGAATAGTCATCCAAAAAAGTTTAAAATTTGAAATGACAAAAAAATTTGAATGACTAAGAATTTTTGGATGAGTCAATGAAACTTTTTCAGTGAGCCTTAAAAAGATGATTTACCAATAAATTGGAAAAAAGTTGAATGACCCGAGAAATTAAATACCTTGAAGAAATTATGAGTCATGGCTTTGTTCCAAGACTTTGAGAAAATTTAAATGACCCTGAAAATTTAAAATGACCTTGAAGAAATAATGATGAGTCCATGGTCTTGTCAATGACCTTGAAAATTTGAATGACCCTGAGAATTTAAATAACCTTGAAGAAAATGATGATCATGGTCTTTGTCCATATGACCTGAAAATTTGAATGACCCTGAAAATTTTAAATGACCTTGAGAATATGATGATCATGGTTTTTTCCAATGACCTTGAGAAATTTTTGCATACCCTGAGAAATTTTAAAAAATACCAGCAAAAAATACGGTAAGTCATCCAATAAACTTGAAAATTTTTGAATACCTTGAGATATGTTATTCGAAGTCATGGTCTTGTTCCAAGACCTTGAGAAATTGAATGCCCTGAAGAAATTTAAATGACCTTGAAAGAAATATGAATGAGTCATGGCCTTTGTCGCAATACCTGAGAAATTTTGAAGACAACTGGAAGAAATTAAATGACCCTAAAGAAATATGAGAGTCAATGGCTTTGTTCAATGAACTTGAGAAATTTTGAATGACCCTGAGAAATTTAATGACCAGAAAAATACGGTGAGTCATCCAATAAACTGAAAATTTGAAGACCTGAGAATATGTTGAGTCAGGTCTTGTTTAAAGACTTTGAATTAGAAAAATGATAAGTCATCCATTACCCAAAGTTTGTAATGACCTTGAAAAAAAGATGAGATGCGGTCTTTATTTCAATGCCCATAAAAATATAATAGTCATCCAAAAAATTTTAAATTGAATGACATAAAAATTTTAAATGAGCTAGAATTTTGAAGAAGTCATATCTTTCAAGTGACCTGAAAAATATGATGATTCTATCCAACTAAATTGAAAAGTTAAGACCTTGAGAATTTGAAATGACCTTGAAGAATACGACCTTGAAAATATGATGATTTATCCAATAAATTGAAAAAAGTTGAATGAACTGAAAAAATAAGATGCGTCATGGTCTTTGTTCAAATGACCTTGGAGAAATTTGAATGACCCTGAGAATTTATATACCTGAAAAGAAATATGATGAGTCAGGTCTTGTTCCAATGACCTTAGAAATTTGAATGAACTCCTGAAAATTTAAAATGACCTGAAGAATATGATGAGTCATGGTCTTTGTTCCAATGACCTTGAGAAATTTTGAATGACCCTGAGAAATTTTAAATAACCTTGAAGAAATATGATGAGTCATGGTCTTTGTTCCAATGACCTTGAGAAATTTTGAATGACCCTGAGAAATTTTAAATGACCTTGAAGATAATATGATGAGTCATGGTCTTTGTTCCAAGACTGAGAAAGTTTATGACCCTGAGCAAATTTAAAATGACCATGAAAAATACGGTAAGTCATCCATAAACTTGAAAATTTTTGAATGACTTGAGAATAGCTTATTTGAGTCCATGGTCTTGTCCAATATGACCGAGAAATTTGAATGACCCTGAAGAAATTTAAATGACCTTGAAAATATGAGAGCAGGCTTGTTCCAATGACCTGAGAAATTGAATGACCGAAGAAATTTTAAATGACCTTGAAAAATAGATGAGTCATGTCTTGTTTCAAATGACCTGAGAAATTTTGAAATACCCTGGAGAAATTTAAAATGACCATGAAAAAACGGTGAGTCTCCAATAAACTTGAAAATTTTTGAATGACCTTGAGAATATGTTATCGAGTCATGGTCTTGTTTAAATGACTTTGTTTGAATAAAAATGATAAGTCATTCCAAATTTCCTCAAAGTTTTGATGACCTGAAAAAGATATGAGGTGGCGGTCTTTATTTCAATGCCATAAAAAAATATGGAAAGTCATGCCAAATTTTTTAAAATTTGAATGACATTAAAAAATTTTAGCAATGACTTGAGAATTTTTTGATGATCAGATCTTTTTTTTCAGTGACCTTGGAAAAATATGATGATTTATCCAATAAATTGAAAAGTTGAATACCTTGAAAATTTGAATGACCTTGAAGAAAACAGCCTTGAAAAACTGATGAGATTATCCAATAAATTGAAAAAGTGAATGACCTTGAAAAAATATATGATCATGGTCTTTGTTCCAATGAACTGAGAATTTTTGAATGACCCTGAGAAATTAAATACCTGAAAAAAAAGGAGTCATGTCTTTGTTTCAAATGACCTTGATGAAATTGAAATGACCCGAGAAATTTAAATGAACAATGGAAAAATACGGTGAGTCATCCAAAAACTGTTGAAAATTTGAAATACCGTTGAAAATTTATTGAGTCATGGCCGTTGTTTAGAATGACTTGAATAAATGATAAGTCCATCCAATACCCTCAAGTTTGAATGACCTTGAAAAAAGATGATGAGTGGCCGGTCTTGATTTCAATGCCATAAAAAATACATGAAATAGCAGCCAAAAAATTTTTTAAAAATTGAAATGACATTAAAAATTTAAAGTGACTTGAGAATTTTTTGATGAGTGCATATCTTTTTTCAGTGACCTGTGAAAAAATATGAGGATATTAAATTGAAAGTGAATGACCCTGAGAAATTTTGATGACCTTGAAGAATACACCTTGAAAAATAGATGATTTATCCATAAATTGAAAGTTGAATGACCTTGAAAAATAATGATAGTCAGGCTTTGTCTAATGACCCTTGAGAATTGAATGACCCTGAGAAATTTATATGACCTGAAGAAATAGTGATGAGTCATGGTCAATTGTCCAATACTGAGAAATTTTGAATGAACCTGAGAAATTTAAATGACCTGAAAGAAATATGTGAGTCATGGTCTTTGTTCCAAAGACCTTGAGAAATTTTGAATGACCCTGAAAATTAAAATAACCTTGAAGAATATGAGATCCTGGTCTTGTTCCAATGACCCTGAGAAATTTGAATTGACCCTGAGAAATTTAAATGACCTTGAAGGAAATATGATGATCATGTCTTGTTCAATACCTCGAAAATTTGAATGACCCTGAGAATTTAAAGACCATGAAAATACGGTAAGTCCATCCAATAAACTTGACCAAATTTTTGAATACCCTTCGAGAATATGTTATGAGTCATGTCTTGTCCAAGACCTTGAGAAATTTTGAATGACCCTGAGAAATTTTAAATGACCTTGAAGAAATCTGATGAGTCATGGTCTTGTGTCCAATGACCTGAGTAAATTTTGAATGACCCTGAGAAATTAATGAGACTGAAGAAATAGGATGAGTCATGGTCTTGTTCAATGACCTTGAAGAAATTTGAATGCCCTGAGAAATTTAAAATGACCATGAAAACGGGAGTCATCCGAATAACTGAAAATTTTGATGAGCTTGAAATAATGTAATTGAGTCATGTTTGTTTAAATGGACTTTGAAATAAAAAGATAAGTCATCCAATTTATCCTCAAAGTTTGAATGACCTTGAAAAAAGATGATGAGGGCGTCTTTATTTCAATGCCCATAAAAAATAATGAATAGTGCATCCAAAAATTTTTAAAATAAAATTTAATTGACATTAAAAAATTTTAAATGACTTTGAAGAATTTTTAATGAGTCTGATCTTTTTCAGTGACCTTGAAAATATGATGATTCATCCAATAAATTGAAAAATTGCAATGACCTGCGAGAAATTTTGAATGACCTTGAAAGATAGCACGTGAAAATATGAGATTTATCCAATAAATTGAAAAAGTTGAATGAGACCTTGAAAAAATATGATGAGTCATGGTCTTGTTCCTTTTAAAATCCCCCTTGAGAAAATTTGAATGACCCTGAGAAAATTTATATGACCTTCGAGAAATATGATAGTCATGGTCTTTGTTCCAATGACGCTGAAAGAAATTTGAAGGACCTGAGAATTTAAATACCTGAAGAAATAATATGATCATGTCTGTTGTTCCAATGACCTTGAGAAATTTTGAATGACCCTGAGAAATTTAAATGAACCTTGAAAAATATGATGAAGTCATGGTCTTTGTCAATGACCTAGAAGAATTTTGAATGACTCCAAATTTTAAATGACATGAAAAATACGGTGATCATCAATAAACTTGAAAATTTTAATGACCTTGAATAGTTATTGAGTCATGGTCTTGTCCAATGACCTTTGAGAAATTTGAATGACCCTGAGACATTTAACATGACCAGAAAAATACGGGAGTCACCAATAAACCGAAAATTTTGAATGACCTTGAGAAATATGGTATTGAGTCATGCTATTTGTTTAAATGACTTGAATAATGATAAGTCCAAATCCATTATCCCAAAGTTTTGAAGACCTTGAAAAAAAGATGATGACTGCGGTTCCTTATTTCAATGCCATAAATATGAAATCATCCAAAAAAAGTTAAAATTGAATGACAAAAAAAATTTTGAATGACTTAAGAATTTTTGATGGAGTCCAGACTTTTTCAGTGACCTAAAATATATGATTTATCCAATAAATTTGAAAAAGTTTGAATGACCTGAGAAAATTGAATGAACCTTGAAGAAAATTATGATGATCATGGTCTTTTGTTCCACTGACTTTGAGAAAATTTGAATGACCCGAGAAATTTAAATGACCTGTTAAGAAATATATAAGTCAGGCTTGTTCTCAAGACCTTGAGAAATTTTGAATGACCCTGAAATTTTAAATGACCTTGAAAGAAATTATGAATGAGTCAATGTCTTTGTCCAATGACCTGAAGAAATTGAATACCCTGAGAAAATTTTTAAATGACCGTTGAAGAAATATATGAATCAGGGTCTTGTCAATGACCTGAGAAAATTTTGAATGACCCCTGAGAATTTTAAATACCATGAAAAATACGGTAAGTCATACCCAAGTAAACGAAAAATTTTGAAATGACCTAGAATATGTAATTGAGTCATGGTTGTTCCAAGACTTGCGCAAATTTGAACTGACCGCAGAATTTAAATGACCTGAAGAAATATATGAAGTCCAGTTGTTGTTTTCCAATGAACCTTGAAGAATTTTTGAATGACCCTGAGAAATTTTAAATGACTGGAAGAAATAGAGACCGGTCTTTGTTCCACATGACCTGAAAATTGAATGACCCTGAGAAAATTTTGAATGACCTTGAGAAATTTCAATGACCTTTGAAAGAATACACCTTGAAAAATAGATATTATCCAAAAATTGAAAAGTTGAATGAGCCTTGAAAACAATATGATGATCATGGTCTGTGTTCTAATGACCTTTGAGGAAATTTGAATACGTGAGAAATTTTATATGACCTTGAAGAAATAGATGAGTCAGGTCTCTTGTCCAATGACCCTGAAGAAAATTTGAATGACCCTGAGAAATTTAAATGACCATGAAAACATACGGTGAGTCATCAAAAACTCGAAAAATTTTTGAAGGACCTGAGAATTATGTATTGGAGTCATGTATTGTGTTTTAAATGACTTTGAATAAAAATGATAAGTCATTTTCTCAATATCCTCAATGTTTTTGATGACTCTTGAAAAAAAGATGATAGTTGCGGTCTTTATTTCAATGCCCATAAAAATATGAATAGTGCATCCAAAAGTTTTAAAATTTGAGAATGACAAATAAAAAATTGAAGACTTTAAGAATTTTCTTGGATGAGATCATGTCTTTTCAGTGACCTTAAAAATAGAATGAATCCAATAATTTGAAAAGTTGAATGACCTTGAGAAATTGATGACCTGAAGAAAATGATGAGTCATGGTCTTGTTTCTAAAGACCTGAGAAATTGATGACCTGAGAATTTTAAATGAACTGAAGAATATGATGATTCAGGTCTTTGTTCCTAATGACCTGAGATTTTGAATGACCTGAGAAATAAATGACCTGAGAATAGAGGAGTCATGGTCTTGTTCCATGACCTTGAGAAATTTTGAATGACCCTGAAAAATTTTGAATGACCTGAGAATTTCAAGGGACCTTGAAGAATAACACCTTGAAAAATATGATCGATTATCCAATAAATTTTGAAAAAGTTTGAAATGCCTTGAAAAAAATGATATCATGTTCTTTTCTAAATGCCTTTGAGAAATTTTGAAATGCCCTGAAAATTTTATATGACCTGAAGAAATATTGAAGAGTCCATGGTCTTTGTTCCAAGACCTTGAGATTTTGAATGACCCTGAGAATTTTAACATGACCATGAAAAATACGGTGAAGTCATCCAATAAAGCCGAAAATTTTTGAATGACCTGAGAATATGTTATTGAGTCATGGTATTGTGTTTAACTGACTTTGAATCAAAAGAAAGTCATCCAATTTCCTCAATTTTTTGCATGACCTGAAAAAAGATGAGAGTTGCGGTCTTTATTTCTATGCCCGATAAAAATATGAATAGTCCCCCAAAAAAAGTTTTACAATTTGAATGGAGCAAATGATAAATTTTGAAATGACTTAAGAATTTTTGGATGAGTCATGAAATTTTTTTTTCAGTGAAACCTTAAAAATATGATAGTTTATCCAATAAATTTGAAAAAGTTGAAATGACCTGAAGAATTTGAATGACCTTCGGAAGAAATGATGATAGTCCATGGCTTTGTCAATGACCTTGAGAAATTTTGAATGACCCGAGAATTTAAAGGACCATGAAGAAATATGATGAGTCATGGTCTCTGTTCCAATGACTTTTGAGAAATTTGAATGACCCTGAGAAATGTTAAATTGACCAGAAAATACGGTTGAGTCATCCAAATAAACTGTGAAAATTTTGAATGACCTGAGAATATGTTTTGATCATGCGAGTCATGTCTTTGTTCCAATGGACCTTGAGAAATTTTTGAATGACCCTGAGAAATTTTAAATGACCCTGAAGAAATATGATGAGTCATGGCTTGTTCCAATGACCTGAGAAATTTTGGAATGACCGCCTGAGAAATTTTAAATGACCAGAAAAATACGGTGAGTCATCCAATAAACTGCAATTTTGAATGACCTTGAAATTACTTATGAGTCATGCGATTTGTTAAATGACTTTGAAAAAAATGATAAGTCATCCATTACCTCAAAGTTTTTGAATGACCTTTGAAAAAGAATGATGAGTTGCGGTCTTTATAATGCCAATAAAAAAGTATCAATAGTCATCAAAAAAAAAAAAGTTGTTTAAAATTGAGACAATAAAAATTTGAAATGACTTTAAGAATTTTTGGATAGTCATGATCTTCTCAGTGACCTTAAACATATGATGAATTTATCCAATAAATTTGAAAAAGTTGAAATACCTTGAAAATTGTAAAGGTACCAGAAACAAAATACGGGAGTCATCCAATAAACTCGAAAATTGAATGACCTGAGAATAGTGTATGAGTCATGGTACTGTTAAATGACCTTTGAATAAAAATGATAAGTCAGTCCATTATCCTCAAGTTTTGATGACCTGAAAAAGATGATGAGTTTGCGGTCTTAATTCAAGCCATAAAAAAATGATAGTCATCCAAAAAAAGTTTTAAAATTTGAATGACAAAAAATTTTGAATGACTTAAGAATTTTGGATGAGTCATGATCTTTTTCAGTGACCTTAAAAATAGAGATTATCCATAATTGCAAAAGTTAATGACCTTGAGAAATTTGAATGACCTTGAATGAAATATGATGAGCTCATGGTCTTTGTTCCAATGACCTTGAGAAATTTGGAATGACCCTGAGAAATTTAAATGACCTTTGGAAGAATATGATGAGTCAATGCGTCTTTGTTCAATGACCTTGAGAAATTTTGAATGACCTGAAATTTACAATGATCCTTGAAGAAATAGATGAGTCATGGCCTGTTCCAATGACCTTGAGAAAATGTTGATGACCCGAGAAAATTTTCAATGACCATGAAAAATACGGTGAGTCATCCATATAAACTTGAAATTTGAAGAACCTGAGATATGTTATTGAGTCATGACTGTTGTTCAAGACCTTGAAAATTTTGAATGACCTGAGAAATTAATGACCATGAAAAATACGGTGAGTCAACCAATAAACTCGAAAATTTTGAATGACTCTGGAGAATAGTGATTGAGTCATGATCTGTGTTAAAATGAACTGAAAGAAAATATAAGTCATTCCAATTATCCTCAATGTTTTTGAATGACCTGAAAAAAGATGATGAGTTGCGGTCTTTTTCAATGCCATTAAAATAGATAGTCATCCAAAAAAAGTTAAAATTTGAATGACATATCAAAAAATTTTGATGACTTAAAATTTTGATGAGTATGAATCTTGTTTCAGTGACCTATTAAAATATGATGATTTATCCAATAAGATTTGAAAAGTTGAATGACCTGAGAATTTTTGACTGACTTGAAGAAATATGAGTGAGTCATGTCTTATGTTCTAGATGACCATGAGAAATTTGAGATGACCCTGAGAAATTTAAATGAACCTTAGAAGAAATATGAATGAAGTCAGTCTTGTTCCAATGAACCTGAGAAATTTTGAATGACCTGAAGAAATTTTAAATACCATGAAAAGATACGGTAAGTGTCATCCATAAACTTGAAAATTTTTGAAATGACCTTGAGAAATGTTATTGAGTATGGTCTTTGTTCGAATGACTTGCTTGAGAAATTTTGAAGACCCTAGAAATTTTAAATGACTGAAGAAAATGAAGTCATGGTCTTGTTTCCAATGACCTGAGAATATTTGGAATGACTGAGAAATTAAATGACCTGAAGAAATATGATGAAGTCATGGTCCTTGTCCAATGACCTTGAGAATTTTGAATGACCTGAAGAAAGGTTAAATGACCACAAAAATACGTGAGTCATCCAATAAACTTGAAAGTTTGAATGACCTTCGAGAATATGTAATTGATCATGTTCTTGTGTTTAATGACTGGAAGTAAAAATGATAAGTCATTCCAATTATCCCAAAGTTTGAATGACTTGAGAAAAGAGGATCGATGGCGGTCTTTAATTCAAGCCCATAAAAAAAATGAATAACATCCAAAAAATTTTTTAAAATTGAATGACATTAAAAAATTTAGAATGACTTGAGAAATTTTGAATGAGTCATGATCGTTTTTTCAGTGACCTTGAAAAATATGATATTATCCAATAAATTGAAAAGCTGAATGACCTGAGAGAAATTTTCAATGACCTTGAAGAATACACCTTAAAAATAATGAATGAATTAATCAATAAAATTGAAAAAAGTTGAATGACCTCGGAAGAAATAGAGAGTCAGTCTTTGTCCAAGACCGTTGAGAAATTTTGAAATACCCTGAAGTAAATTTTAAATGACCATGAAAATACGGTGAGTCATCCAATAAACTCGAAATCTTTTAAATGACTGAATCAGTATTGAGCTCATGGTATTATGTTAAATGACTTTGAGATAAAAATGATAAGGTCCATCCAATAATCCTCAATGTTTTGAATGAACTGAAAAAGATATGAGTTGCGGGTCTTTATTTCAATGCCCATAAAAATATGAATAGTCATGCCAAAAAGTTTAAAAATTGAATGACAATAAAAAATTTTAATGACTTTAAGATTTTTGGATAGCAATGATCTTTTTCAGTGACCTTAAGAAATAGATGATTTCATAAATTGGAAAGTTGAATGACCTTGAGAAATTTGAATGACCTTGGAAGAAATATTATAGTCATGGTCCTTTTGTTCTAATGACCTTGAAAATTGTATGAACCCTGAGAAGATTTAAATGACCAATGGAAGAAAATATGATGAGTCATGGTCTTGTTCCAATGACTGAAGAAATGTTGAATACTGAGAAATTAAATGACCAGGAAAAGATACGTAGTCATCCAATAAACTGTGAAAATTTTGTAATGACCTTAGCATATTAATGAAGTAGGTCTTATGTGCCAATGACTTGAGAAATTTTTGAATGACCCGAGAATTTTATAATGACCCTGAAGAAATAATGAAATGAGTCATGGTCTTTGTTCAATGCCTGAAAAAATTTTGAAGACCCTGAGAAATTTAAATGACATAGAAAAATACGGGAGCATCCAATAAACTTTGAAAAAATTTGAATACCTTGAGAATATGTGATTTGAGTGCAATCGTATTTGTTTTATAATGATTGAATAAAATATAAGTCATCCAAATTATCCAAGTTTTGAAATGACCTTAAAAAAGAATGAGATGAGTGCGTCTTTATTTCAATGCCAATAAGAAAATATGAATATGTCCACAAAAAAGTAAAAGTTGACATGACAAAAAATTTGATGACTTAAGATTTTGATGAGTCAATGATCGTTTTTTCAATGACCTTAATAAATATGAGATATCCAAGAAATTGAAACAATTGAATGACTTGAAAATTTTTAAAGGACCAGGAAAAATAACGGTGAGTCATCCAAGTAAACTCGAAAATTTTTGGAATGACCTGAGAATTTAGTTGAGTCCGTATGTTTAAATGACTTGAATAAAATGAGAAGTCATCCAATTACTCCTCAAAGTTTGAAGAACCTTGAAAAAGATGATGATCTGCGGTCCTTTAATTCAATGCCCATGTAAAAATATGCAATAGTTCATCAAAAAGAAGTTTAAAATTTGAATGACAATAAAAATTTTGAATGACTTTAAGAATTTTGGATGAGTCCTGACTTTTTTCAGTACCTTAAAAATATGATGATATTCCAATAAATGGAAAAGTTGAAGACCTTGAGAAATTTGAATGAACCTCGAAGAATATGATGATCAGGTCTTGTTCCAATACCTGAGAATTTAAGACCGAGAATTAAATGACCTTCGAAGAAATATATGAGTCCATGGTCCTTTGTTCCAATGACCTGAGAAAATTGATGAACCTGAGAACTTTAAATGACCTGAAGAAATATGAATGAGTCATGGTCTTGTTCAATGACCTGAAAAATTTGATGACGCTAGGTAAATTTTAAATAACTCATTGAAAATACGGTGAATCATCCAATAACTTGAAAATTTGAAAATGACCCTTGAGATATTTATTGAGTCAATGACTTGTTCCAATGAGCTTCGAAGAAATTTTGAATGACCCTGAGAAATTTAAAATGACCATGAAAAATACGTGAGTCCCCATCCAATAAAACTCAAAATTTTTGAATGACCTGAGTAATATGTTGACATGTATTGTTTAATAAATACTTTGATAAAAATGTATAAGTACCAATATCCTCAAGTTTTGAATGAGCTTGAAAAAAGAGAATTGCGGTCTTTATTTCAATCCATAAAAAATGAATAGTCATCCAAAAAAAGTTTTAAAATTTGAATGACAAAAAAATTGAATGATAAGAATTTCGGATGAGTCATGATCTTTTTCACACCTGACCTAAAAATAGAATGATTATCCAAAAGATTTGAAAAGGGGAGTGAATGACCTTGAAAATTTGATGACCTTGAAGAAATATGATGAGTCATGGCTTTGTTCTAATGACCTTGAGAAATTTGAAATGACCTAGAAATAAATACCATGAAAAAAACGTGAGTCACCAATAAACTTGAAAATTTTTAATACCTTGAAGAATATGTATGAGTCATGTCTTTGTCCCAAATGACCTTGAGAAATTTGAATGACCCTGAGAAATAAATGACCCTGAAGAAATATGAATGAGTCATGGGTCTGTTCAAATAGACATGAGAATTTGAATGACCCCTGAGAATTTTAAGACCATGAAAAAATACGGGTGAGTCATCCAATAACTTGAAAATTTGAATGACCCTGAAAATTTTTGGGAATGAGTCCATGGACTTTTTTCAGACCTTAAAAATATGATGAATACCATAAATTGAAAAGTTTGAATGACCATAAAATACGGTGAGTCATCCATAAAACTCGAAATTTTTTAATGACCTGGAAATATGTTATGAGTCATGGATTTGTAAATGATTGAAATAAAAATATAAGTCATCCAAATTATTCCTCAAGTTTTGAATGACTGGAAAAAGATGATGAGTTGCGGTCGTTATTTCAATGCCCAAAAAAATGAATAGTCATCCAAAAAAAAGTTTAAAATTTGAATACAATAAAAAATTTTGAATGACTTTAAGAATTTTGGATGAGTCATTGTCTTTTTTTTCAGTGGACTAAAATTATATGAAATGATCCAATAATTGAAAAAGTGAATGACCTTGAGAAATGTTGAATGACCTTGAAGGAAAGGAATGAAGTCCATGGTCTTGTGTTCCAATGACTTGAGAAATTTGAATGACCCTGAGAATTTAAATGAACCATGGAAACATACGGTGAGTCATCCAATAAACTGAAAGATTTGAATGACCTTGAAGAATAATTATTTGAGTCAGGGTCTGTGGTTCAAATGACCTTAGAGAAATTTGAATGACCCTGAAGAACTTTAAATGACCTTGGAAGAAATATGCATGAGTCATGTCTGGTTCCAATACCTTGAGAATTTGAATGACCCTGAGAAAAATTTTAAATGACCTGAAAAACGGTGAGTCATCCCAATAAACTCGAAAATTTTTGAATGACCTGAGAAATGTTATGAGTAGGTATGTTGTTTTAAAGACTTTGAATAAAAATGATATATATCCATTACCTCCAAATTTGAAGGACCTTGAAAAAAGATGATGAGTGCGGTCTATTTCATAGCCCATAAAATATGAATACGTCATTCCAAAAAAAGTTTTAAAATTGAAGACAATAAAAAATTTGAATGACTTTAAGAATTTTTGATGAGCTCATGATCTTCAGTACCTTAAAAAATATGATGATTATCCAATAAATTTGAAAAAGTGAATGACCGTTGAGAAATTTGAATGACCTGAAAATATGATATCATGCCTTGTTCTAATGACCTTGAGAAATTTGAAGACCCGAAATTAAATGACCATAGAAAAATACGGTGAGTCATCTCCAATAAACTTAAAATTTTGATGAACCTTGAGAAATGTTATTAGATCAGGTCTTGTTCCAAGACCTGAGAAATTTGTGAATGACCGAGAAATTTTAATGACCTGAGAATTTAAATTGACCATGAAAAATACGTGATCCATCATAAAACTCGAAATTTGAATGACCTTGAGAATATGTTATTCGAAGTCAGGTAAAATTGTTAAAAGACTGAATAAAAATGATAAGTCATCCAATAATCCCAAAGTTTGAATGACCTTGAAAAAGATATGATGCGGTCCTTTATTTCAAGTCCATAAATATGAATATCACCAAAAAAAGTTTAAAATTGAATGACAATAAAAAATTGAATGACTTTAGAATTTTTTGATGGAGTCATGACTTTTCAGTGACCTAAAAGAAATGAGATAGCCAATAAAATTTGAAAAATTGAATGACCCTTGGAGAAATGAATGACCTGAAAAACCTAAGATGAGTCATGTCTTGTCCAAGACTGAGAAATTTTGAATGACCCTGAGAAATTTTAAATGACTGGAAGAAATATAGAGTCATGGTCTTTGTTCCAATGAACCTGAGAAATTTGAATGACCCGAGAAATGTTAAATGAACCTTGAAGAAATATGATGAGTCATGGTCTTTGTTCCAATGACCTTGAGAAATTTTGAATGAAACCCTGAGAAATTTTAAATGACCGTGAAGAAATATGCATGAGTCATGGTCTGTCAATGCCTTGAGAAATTGATATGACCCTGAGAAATTTTAAATGACCTTGAAGAATGATGAGTCATGTCCTTGTCCAAACTTGAAAATTTGAATGAACCTGAGAATTAAATGACCTGAAGAAATATGAAGAGTCAGGTCTGTTGTTCCAATGACTTGAGAATTGAATGACCTGAGAAAATTTAAATGACCAGAAAAATAGCGGTGAGTCACCAATAACTTGAAAATTTTGAATGACCTGAGAAAGTTATTGATCATGGACTGTGTTCCAATGACCTTGAGAAATTTTGAATGACCCTGCGAAATTTTAAATGACCAGGAAAATACGGGAGTCCATCCCATAAACTCGAAAAGTTTTGAATGACCTTGAGAATATGTAAGGTCATGGGTATGTTAAATGACTGAATAAAAATATAAGTCATCCAATTAATCCTCAATGTTTTGAATGCCTTGCAAAAAGGAGATGCAGTTGCGGTCTTTATTCAATGCCCATAAAAATATGAATAGTCATTGTTTTCCAAAAGTTTAAAATGAAATACAATAAAAAAATTTGAATACTTAAGAATTTGGATGAATCATGATCTTTTCAGTGACCTAAAAATAATAATGATTTCCAATAAATTTGAAAAAAAGTAATGACCTTGGAGAAATGTTTGAAGACTTGAAGAAATATGATGAGTCATTTCTGTCAATGACCTGAGAAATTGAAGACCTGAAGAAATATGAAGTCATGTCTTGTCCAATGACCCTTGAGAAATTTGAAATGACCCGAAGAAATTTAAATGACCATGAAACATACGGGAGCATCCAATAAACTTGAAAACTTTTATGACCTGAGAATATGTGATTTGAGTCATGGTCTTGTCCAATTACCTGAGAAATTGAATGACCTGAGAAATTTTAAATGACCTTAGAAGAAATATGATAGATCCAGCTTATGTTCCATGACCTTAGAATTTTGAATACCCGAAGAAATTTTAAATGACCCTGAAAAAACGGGAGTCATCCAATAAACCGAAAATTTTTGAGACCTTGAAATATATTGATCAGTAGTTGTTTAAATGATTGAATAAAAGTGATAAGTCATACCAATGATCCTCAAGTTGAATGAACCTGAAAAAAGATGATGAGTTGCGCTTTATTCAATGCCCATAAAAATAATAAATAGTCATCTCAAAAAAATTAAAATTAATGACAAAAAAATTTTGAATGACTAAGAATTTTGGATAGTCATGATCTTTTTTCAGTGACTTAAAAAATGAAGTACCAATAAATTTGAAAAAGTGAATGACCTTGAGAAATTGATGACTTGAAGAAAAGATGAGTCAGGTCTTTCAATGACCTGAGAAATTTTAATGACCCTGAGAATTAAATGACCATGAAAAAACGGTGAGTCATCCAATAAACCGAAAATTTTTGAATGGACTTGAGAAAGTCTATTGAGGCATGGTTGTTCATACCTGAGAAATTTTAATGACCCGAGAAATTTTCAATGACCCTGAAAGAAATTAAATGACCATGAAAAAATACGTGAGTCAATGCCAATAAACTCGAAAATTTGAATGACCTGAGAAGTATTGAGTCATGGATTGGTTAAATGACTTGAGATAAATGATAAGCATCCAAACCTCAAGTTTGAATTGACCTTGAAAAAATGATGATTCGTCTTTATTCAATGCCTCAAAAAATAGAAATCATTCAAAAAAAATTAAATGAATGACAATAAAAAATTTGAAGACTAAGAATTTGATGATCATGATCTTTTTTCAGGACCTTAAAAATATATGATTTATCCAATAAAGTGAAAAAGTGAATGACCTTGTGAGAAATTTGAATACCTTGAAGAAATATGAGTCAATGGTCGTCAATGACTTGAGAAAGTTGAATGACCGAGAAATATAAATCGACCTGGAAGAAATATGAGAGTCATGGTCTTTGTTCCAATGACTTGAAATTTGAATGACTGAGAATTTAAATGAACCTTGAAGAAATAGATGAGTCATGTCTTTGTCCAATGACTTCGAGAAATTTTGAATGACCTCAGAGGAAATTTTACATGACCTTGAAAGAGAAATGAGGAGTCTGGTCTGTTCCAATGACTGAAAATTTGAATGACCCGAGAAATTTAAATGACCTTGAAGAAATATATGAGTCATGGTCTTTGTTCCACTGACCTTGAGAAAATTTGAAATGACCCGAGAATTAAATAACCTTGAAGAATATGATGAGTCATGGTCTGTTCCAATGACCTGAAAATTTTGAATGACCTGAGAAATTTAAATGACCAGAAAAAGTAGTCACCAATAACTCGAAAATTTTTGAAGACCTGAGAAATGTATGAGTCCATGGCTTGTTCAATGACCTGCAGAAATTGAATACCCTGAGAAATGTTAAATACCATGAAAAATACGGTGAGTCATCCAATACAACTCGAAAATTTTTGAATTGACCTTGAGAATTTGTATTGAGTATGGATTTGTTTATAAATGACTTTGAAATAAAAATGATAAGTCATCCAATTTTATTCCGCAATGTTTTGGGAATGACTTGAAAAAAGATGATAGTTGCGTCTTTTTCAATGCCCATAAAAATATGAATAGTCATCCAAAAAAGTTTTAAAATTTGAATGACAATAAAAAATTTTGATGACTTAAGAATTTTGGTGAGTACCATGATTTTTTTCAGTGACCTTAAAAATATGATGATTTATCATAAATTTGAAAAAGTGAATGACCTGAGAAATTTGAAATGACCTTGAAGAAAATATGGATGAGTCATGGTCTTTTGTCTAATGACCCTTTGAGAAATTTTGAATTGACCTGAGAAAATTTTTAAATGACCATGAAAAATACGGTGAATTCATCCAATAAAACTTGAAATTTTTTGAATGGAACCTTGAGAATATGTTATTGAGTCATGGTTCTTTGTTTCCAATGACCTGAGAATTTTGAATGACCCTGAGAAATTTTAAATGACTGAAGAATATGATGAGTCATTGTCTTTGTTCCAATGACATTGAGAAATTTTGAATGACCGAGAAATTTAAATACCATTGAAAAATACGCGTAGTTCATCCAATAAACTTGAAAATTTTTGAATACCTTTGAGAATTTTTGGATGAGTTCATGATCTTTTTTTCATTGACCTTAAAAATATGATGATTTATCCAATAAATTTGAAAAAAATTGAATGACCATGAAAAATACGGTGAGTCATCAATAAACTCGAAATTTTTTGAATGACCTGAGAATATGTTATTGAGTCATGGTATTTGTTTTAAATGCTTTGAATTAAAAATGATAAGTCATCCCAATATCTCAAGTTTTTGAATGACCTGAAAAAAGATGATGAGTTTGCGTCTTTATTTCAATGCGCCATAAAAATATGAATAGTCATCCAAAAAAAAGTTTTAAAATTTGAGATGACAATAAAAAAAAAAATTTGATATGACTTAAGAATTTTTTGGATGAGTCATGATTCTTTTTTTCAGTGACTCTTAAAAATATGATGATTTTATCCAATAAATTTTGAAAAAGTTGAATGACCTTGAGAAATTTGAATGACCTTGAAGCGAAAATAGATGGAGTCATTGTCTTTGTTTCTAATGACCTGAAAAATTTTTGAATGACCCTGAAAATTTTAAATGACATGAGAATATGATGAGTCATGAGTCTTTGTTCCAAATGACTTTTGAGAAATTTTGAATGACCTGAGAAATTTTAAATGACATGAAAAATACGTTTGAGTTCATCCAATAAACTTGAAAATTTTTGAATGACCTTGAGATATGTTATTGAGTTCATGGTCTTTGTTCCAATGACCTTGAGAAATTTTGAATGACCTGAGAAATTTTAAAATGACCCTGAAAATACGGTGAGCATCCCAATAAACTCGAAAATTTTGGGAATGACTGAGATATGTTATGAAGTCATTGGTATTTGTTTAAATGACTTTGAATAAAATGAGTAAGTCATCCAATTACCTCAAAGTTTTAATGACCTTGAAAAGATGATGAGTTGCGAAGTCTTTATTTCAATGCCCATAAAAATATGAATAGTCATCCAAAAAAAGTTTTAAAATTTTGGAATTGACAATTAAAAAATTTGAATGGACTTTAGAATTTGGATTGAGGTCCATGATCTTTTTTTCAGTGACTTAAAAATATTGTGATTTATCCATAAATTTGAAAAAGTTGAATTGACCTGTGAGAAATTTTGAATGACCTTGAAGAATATGATAGTTCATGTCTTTGGTTCTTAATGACCTTGAGAAATTTTGAATGACCTGAGAAATTTAAATGACCATGAAAAAATACGGTGAGTCATCAATAAACTTGAAAAATTTTTGAATGACTTGAGAATATGTTATTGGAGTCATGTCTTTGTTCCAATGCCTTGAGAAATTTTGAATGAACCCTGAGAAATTTTAAATGATCTTGAAGAAATATGATTGAGTCATGTCTTTGTTTCCATGACCTTGAGAATTGAATGACCCTGAGAAATTTTAATGACCTTAAGGAAATATGATGAGTTATGGTCTTTGTTTCAATGCCTTGAGAAATTTGAATGACCCTGAGAAATTTTAATGACCATGAAAAAAATTACGGTAAGTCATCCTAAACTTGAAATTTTGTGAATGGACCTTGAGGAATATGTTATTGAAGTTCATGTCTGTTGTTAAATGACTTTGAATAAAAATGATAAGTCATCCAATTATCCTCAAAGTTTTTTGAATGACCTTGAAAAAGATGATGAGTGGCGGTCTTTATTTCAATGCCCATAAAAATATGAATAGTCATCCAAAAAATTTTTTAAAATTTGAATGACATTAAAAAAATTTAAATGACTTTGAGAATTTTTTGATGAGTCATGATCTTTTTTTTCAGTGAACTTGAAAAATATGATGATTTATCCAATAAATTTGAAAAAGTTGAATGACCTTGAGAAATTTGAATGACCTTGAAGAATACACCTTGAAAAATATGATGATTTATCCAATAATTTGAAAAGTTGAATGACCTTGAAAATATGATGAGTCATGGTCTTTGTTCTAATGACCTTGAGAAATTTTGAATGACCCTGAGAAATTTTATATGACCTTGAAGAAATATGATGAGTCATGGTCTTTGTTCCAATGACCTTGAGAAATTTTGAATGACCCTGAGAAATTTTAAATGACCTTGAAGAAATATGATGAGTCATGGTCTTTGTTCCAATGACCTGAGAAATTTTGAATGACCCTGAGAAATTTAAATGACCTTGAAGAAATATGATGAGTCATGGTCTTTGTTTCAATGACCTTGAGAAATTTTGAATGACCCTGAGAAATTTTAAATGACCATGAAAAATACGGTAAGTCATCCAATAAACTTGAAAATTTTTGAATGACCTTGAGAATATGTTATTGAGTCATGGTCTTTGTTTAAATGACTTTGAATAAAAATGATAAGTCATCCAATTATCCTCAAAGTTTTTGAATGACCTTGAAAAAAAGATGATGAGTGCGGTCTTTATTTCAATGCCCATAAAAAATATGAATAGTCATCCAAAAAATTTTTAAAATTTGAATGACATTAAAAAATTTTAAATGACTTTGAGAATTTTTTGATGAGTCATGATCTTTTTTTCAGTGACCTTGAAAAATATGATGATTTATCCAATAAATTTGAAAAAGTTGAATGACCTTGAGAAATTTTGAATGACCTTGAAGAATACACCTTGAAAAATATGATGATTTATCCAATAAATTTGAAAAAGTTGAATGACCTTGAAAAAATATGATGAGTCATGGTCTTTGTTCCAATGACCTTGAGAAATTTTGAATGACCCTGAAAATTTTATATGACCTTGAAGAAATATGATGAGTCATGGTCTTTGTTCCAATGACCTTGAGAAATTTTGAATGACCCTGAGAAATTTTAAATGACCTTGAAGAAATATGATGAGTCATGGTCTTTGTTCCAATGACCTTGAGAAATTTTGAATGACCCTGAGAAATTTTAAATGACCTTGAAGAAATATGATGAGTCATGGTCTTTGTTCCAATGACCTTGAGAAATTTTGAATGACCCTGAGAAATTTTAAATGACCATGAAAAATACGGTGAGTCATCCAATAAACTCGAAAATTTTTGAATGACCTTGAGAATATGTTATTGAGTCATGCTATTTGTTTAAATGACTTTGAATAAAAATGATAAGTCATCCAATTATCCTCAAAGTTTTTGAATGACCTTGAAAAAAGATGATGAGTTGCGGTCTTTATTTCAATGCCCATAAAAATATGAATAGTCATCCAAAAAAAGTTTTATAATTTGAATGACAATAAAAAATTTTGAATGACTTTAAGAATTTTTGGAATGAGTCATGATCTTTTTTTCAGTGACCTTAAAAATATGATGATTTATCCAATAAATTTGAAAAAGTTGAATGACCTTGAGAAATTTTGAATGACCTTGAAGAAATATGATGAGTCATGGTCTTTGTTCCAATGACTTTGAGAAAATTTGAATGACCCTGAGAAATTTTAAATGACCTTGAAGAAATATGATGAGTCATGGTCTTTGTTCCAATGACCTTGAGAAATTTTGAATGACCCTGAGAAATTTTAAATGACCTTGAAGAAATATGATGAGTCATGGTCTTTGTTCCAATGACCTTGAGAAATTTTGAATGACCCTGAGAAATTTTAAATGACCTTGAAGAAATATGATGAGTCATGGTCTTTGTTCCAATGACCTTGAGAAATTTTGAATGACCCTGAGAAATTTTAAATGACCATGAAAAATACGGTAAGTCATCCAATAAACTTGAAAATTTTTGAATGACCTTGAGAATATGTTATTGAGTCATGGTCTTTGTTCCAATGACCTTGAGAAATTTTGAATGACCCTGAGAAATTTTAAATGACCTTGAAGAAATATGATGAGTCATGGTCTTTGTTCCAATGACCTTGAGAAATTTTGAATGACCCTGAGAAATTTTAAATGACCTTGAAGAAATATGATGAGTCATGGTCTTTGTTCCAATGACCTTGAGAAATTTTGAATGACCCTGAGAAATTTTAAATGACCATGAAAAATACGGTGAGTCATCCAATAAACTTGAAAATTTTTGAATGACCTTGAGAATATGTTATTGAGTCATGGTCTTTGTTTAAATGACTTTGAATAAAAATGATAAGTCATCCAATTATCCTCAAAGTTTTTGAATGACCTTGAAAAAAGATGATGAGTGGCGGTCTTTATTTCAATGCCCATAAAAAATATGAATAGTCATCCAAAAAATTTTTTAAAATTTGAATGACATTAAAAAATTTTAAATGACTTTGAGAATTTTTTGATGAGTCATGATCTTTTTTTCAGTGACCTTGAAAAATATGATGATTTATCCAATAAATTTTGAAAAAAGTTGAATGACCTTGAGAAATTTTGAATGACCTTGAAGAATACACCTTGAAAAATATGATGATTTATCCAATAAATTTGAAAAAGTTGAATGACCTTGAAAAAATATGATGAGTCATGGTCTTTGTTCTAATGACCTTGAGAAATTTTGAATGACCCTGAGAAATTTTATATGACCTTGAAGAAATATGATGAGTCATGGTCTTTGTTCCAATGACCTTGAGAAATTTTGAATGACCCTGAGAAATTTTAAATGACCTTGAAGAAATATGATGAGTCATGGTCTTTGTTCCAATGACCTAGAGAAATTTTGAATGACCCTGAGAAATTTTAAATGACCTTGAAGAAATATGATGAGTCATGGTCTTTGTTCCAATGACCTTGAGAAATTTTGAATGACCCTGAGAAATTTTAAATGACCATGAAAAATACGGTGAGTCATCCAATAAACTTGAAAATTTTTGAATGACCTTGAGAATATGTTATTGAGTCATGGTCTTTGTTCCAATGACCTTGAGAAATTTGAATGACCCTGAGAAATTTTAAATGACCTTGAAGAAATATGATGAGTCATGGTCTTTGTTCCAATGACCTTGAGAAATTTTGAATGACCCTGAGAAATTTTAAATGACCTTGAAGAAATATGATGAGTCATGGTCTTTGTTCCAATGACCTTGAGAAATTTTGAATGACCCTGAGAAATTTTAAATGACCATGAAAAATACGGTGAGTCATCCAATAAACTTGAAAATTTTTGAATGACCTTGAGAATATGTTATTGAGTCATGGTCTTTGTTTAAATGACTTTGAATAAAAATGATAAGTCATCCAATTATCCTCAAAGTTTTTGAATGACCTTGAAAAAAGATGATGAGTGGCGGTCTTTATTTCAATGCCCATAAAAAATATGAATAGTCATCCAAAAAATTTTTTAAAATTTGAATGACATTAAAAATTTTAAATGACTTTGAGAATTTTTGATGAGTCATGATCTTTTTTTTCAGTGACCTTGAAAAATATGATGATTTATCCAATAAATTTGAAAAAGTTGAATGACCTTGAGAAATTTTGAATGACCTTGAAGAATACACCTTGAAAAATATGATGATTTATCCAATAAATTTGAAAAAGTTGAATGACCTTGAAAAAATATGATGAGTCATGGTCTTTGTTCTAATGACCTTGAGAAATTTTGAATGACCCTGAGAAATTTTATATGACCTTGAAGAAATATGATGAGTCATGGTCTTTGTTCCAATGACCTTGAGAAATTTTGAATGACCCTGAGAAATTTTAAATGACCTTGAAGAAATATGATGAGTCATGGTCTTTGTTCCAATGACCTTGAGAAATTTTGAATGAGCCTGAGAAATTTTAAATGACCTTGAAGAAATATGATGAGTCATGGTCTTTGTTCCAATGACCTTGAGAAATTTTGAATGACCCTGAGAAATTTTAAATGACCATGAAAAATACGGTGAGTCATCCAATAAACTTGAAAATTTTTGAATGACCTTGAGAATATGTTATTGAGTCATGGTCTTTGTTCCAATGACCTTGAGAAATTTTGAATGACCCTGAGAAATTTTAAATGACCTTGAAGAAATATGATGAGTCATGGTCTTTGTTCCAATGACCTTGAGAAATTTTGAATGACCCTGAGAAATTTTAAATGACCTTGAAGAAATATGATGAGTCATGGTCTTTGTTCCAATGACCTTGAGAAATTTTGAATGACCCTGAGAAATTTTAAATGACCATGAAAAATACGGTGAGTCATCCAATAAACTTGAAAATTTTTGAATGACCTTGAGAATATGTTATTGAGTCATGGTCTTTGTTTAAATGACTTTGAATAAAAATGATAAGTCATCCAATTATCCTCAAAGTTTTTGAATGACCTTGAAAAAAGATGATGAGTGGCGGTCTTTATTTCAATGCCCATAAAAAATATGAATAGTCATGCAAAAAATTTTTTAAAATTTGAATGACATTAAAAAATTTTAAATGACTTTGAGAATTTTTTGATGAGTCATGATCTTTTTTTCAGTGACCTTGAAAAATATGATGATTTATCCAATAAATTTGAAAAAGTTGAATGACCTTGAGAAATTTTGAATGACCTTGAAGAATACACCTTGAAAAATATGATGATTTATCCAATAAATTTGAAAAAGTTGAATGACCTTGAAAAAATATGATGAGTCATGGTCTTTGTTCTAATGACCTTGAGAAATTTTGAATGACCCTGAGAAATTTTATATGACCTTGAAGAAATATGATGAGTCATGGTCTTTGTTCCAATGACCTTGAGAAATTTTGAATGACCCTGAGAAATTTTAAATGACCATGAAAAATACGGTGAGTCATCCAATAAACTCGAAAATTTTTGAATGACCTTGAGAATATGTTATTGAGTCATGGTATTTGTTTAAATGACTTTGAATAAAAATGATAAGTCATCCAATTATCCTCAATGTTTTTGAATGACCTTGAAAAAAGATGATGAGTTGCGGTCTTTATTTCAATGCCCATAAAAATATGAATAGTCATCCAAAAAAAGTTTTAAAATTTGAATGACAATAAAAAATTTTGAATGACTTTAAGAATTTTTGGATGAGTCATGATCTTTTTTTCAGTGACCTTAAAAATATGATGATTTATCCAATAAATTTGAAAAAGTTGAATGACCTTGAGAAATTTTGAATGACCTTGAAGAAATATGATGAGTCATGGTCTTTGTTCTAATGACCTTGAGAAATTTTGAATGACCCTGAGAAATTTTAAATGACCATGAAGAAATATGATGAGTCATGGTCTTTGTTCCAATGACTTTGAGAAATTTTGAATGACCCTGAGAAATTTTAAATGACCATGAAAAATACGGTGAGTCATCCAATAAACTTGAAAATTTTTGAATGACCTTGAGAATATGTTATTGAGTCATGGTCTTTGTTCCAATGACCTTGAGAAATTTTGAATGACCCTGAGAAATTTTAAATGACCCTGAAGAAATATGATGAGTCATGGTCTTTGTTCCAATGACCTTGAGAAATTTTGAATGACCCTGAGAAATTTTAAATGACCATGAAAAATACGGTGAGTCATCCAATAAACTTGAAAAATTTTGAATGACCTTGAGAATATGTTATTGAGTCATCGTATTTGTTTAAATGACTTTGAATAAAAATGATAAGTCATCCAATTATCCTCAAAGTTTTTGAATGACCTTGAAAAAAGATGATGAGTTGCGGTCTTTATTTCAATGCCAATAAAAATATGAATAGTCATCAAAAAAAAGTTTTAAAATTTGAATGACAATAAAAAATTTTGAATGACTTTAAGAATTTTTGGATGAGTCATGATCTTTTTTTCAGTGACCTTAAAAATATGATGATTTATCCAATAAATTTGAAAAAGTTGAATGACCTTGATAAATTTTAAATGACCATGAAAAATACGGTGAGTCATCCAATAAACTCGAAAATTTTTGAATGACCTTGAGAATATGTTATTGAGTCATGGTATTTGTTTAAATGACTTTGAATAAAAATGATAAGTCATCCAATTATCCTCAAAGTTTTTGAATGACCTTGAAAAAAGATGATGAGTTGCGGTCTTTATTTCAATGCCCATAAAAATATGAATAGTCATCCAAAAAAAGTTTTAAAATTTGAATGACAATAAAAAATTTTGAATGACTTTAAGAATTTTTGGATGAGTCATGATCTTTTTTTCAGTGACCTTAAAAATATGATGATTTATCCAATAAATTTGAAAAAGTTGAATGACCTTGAGAAATTTTGAATGACCTTGAAGAAATATGATGAGTCATGGTCTTTGTTCCAATGACCTTGAGAAATTTTGAATGACCCTGAGAAATTTTAAATGACCTTGAAGAAATATGATGAGTCATGGTCTTTGTTCCAATGACCTTGAGAAATTTTGAATGACCCTGAGAAATTTTAAATGACCTTGAAGAAATATGATGAGTCATGGTCTTTGTTCCAATGACCTTGAGAAATTTTGAATGACCCTGAGAAATTTTAAATGACCATGAAAAATACGGTGAGTCATCCAATAAACTTGAAAATTTTTGAATGACCTTGAGAATATGTTATTGAGTCATGGACTTTGTTCCAATGACCTTGAGAAATTTTGAATGACCCTGAGAAATTTTAAATGACCATGAAAAATACGGTGAGTCATCCAATAAACTCGAAAATTTTTGAATGACCTTGAGAATATGTTATTGAGTCATGGTATTTGTTTAAATGACTTTGAATAAAAATGATAAGTCATCCAATTATCCTCAATGTTTTTGAATGACCTTGAAAAAAGATGATGAGTTGCGGTCTTTATTTCAATGCCCATAAAAATATGAATAGTCATCCAAAAAAAGTTTTAAAATTTGAATGACAATAAAAAATTTTGAATGACTTTAAGAATTTTTGGATGAGTCATGATCTTTTTTTCAGTGACCTTAAAAATATGATGATTTATCCAATAAATTTGAAAAAGTTGAATGACCTTGAGAAATTTTGAATGACCTTGAAGAAATATGATGAGTCATGGTCTTTGTTCTAATGACCTTGAGAAATTTTGAATGACCCTGAGAAATTTTAAATGACCATGAAAAATACGGTGAGTCATCCAATAAACTTGAAAATTTTTGAATGACCTTGAGAATATGTTATTGAGTCATGGTCTTTGTTCCAATGACCTTGAGAAATTTTGAATGACCCTGAGAAATTTTAAATGACCCTGAAGAAATATGATGAGTCATGGTCTTTGTTCCAATGACATTGAGAAATTTTGAATGACCCTGAGAAATTTTAAATGACCATGAAAAATACGGTGAGTCATCCAATAAACTTGAAAAATTTTGAATGACCTTGAGAATTTTTGGATGAGTCATGATCTTTTTTTCAGTGACCTTAAAAATATGATGATTTATCCAATAAATTTGAAAAAGTTGAATGACCTTGATAAATTTTAAATGACCATGAAAAATACGGTGAGTCATCCAATAAACTCGAAAATTTTTGAATGACCTTGAGAATATGTTATTGAGTCATGGTATTTGTTTAAATGACTTTGAATAAAAATGATAAGTCATCCAATTATCCTCAAAGTTTTTGAATGACCTTGAAAAAAGATGATGAGTTGCGGTCTTTATTTCAATGCCCATAAAAATATGAATAGTCATCCAAAAAAAGTTTTAAAATTTGAATGACAATAAAAAATTTTGAATGACTTTAAGAATTTTTGGATGAGTCATGATCTTTTTTTCAGTGACCTTAAAAATATGATGATTTATCCAATAAATTTGAAAAAGTTGAATGACCTTGAGAAATTTTGAATGACCTTGAAGAAATATGATGAGTCATGGTCTTTGTTCCAATGACCTTGAGAAATTTTGAATGACCCTGAGAAATTTTAAATGACCATGAAACATACGGTGAGTCATCCAATAAACTTGAAAATTTTTGAATGACCTTGAGAATATGTTATTGAGTCATGGTCTTTGTTCCAATGACCTTGAGAAATTTTGAATGACCCTGAGAAATTTTAAATGACCCTGAGAAATTTTAAATGACCATGAAAAATACGGTGAGTCATCCAATAAACTCGAAAATTTTTGAATGACCTTGAGAATATGTTATTGAGTCATGGTATTTGTTTAAATGACTTTGAATAAAAATGATAAGTCATCCAATTATCCTCAATGTTTTTGAATGACCTTGAAAAAAGATGATGAGTTGCGGTCTTTATTTCAATGCCCATAAAAATATGAATAGTCATCCAAAAAAAGTTTTAAAATTTGAATGACAATAAAAAATTTTGAATGACTTTAAGAATTTTTGGATGAGTCATGATCTTTTTTTCAGTGACCTTAAAAATATGATGATTTATCCAATAAATTTGAAAAAGTTGAATGACCTTGAGAAATTTTGAATGACCTTAGAGAAATATAATGAGTCATGGTCTTTGTTTCAATGACCTTGAGAAATTTTGAATGACCCTGAGAAATTTTAAATGACCATGAAAAATACGGTGAGTCATCCAATAAACTTGAAAATTTTTGAATGACCTTGAGAATATGTTATTGAGTCATGGTCTTTGTTCCAATGACCTTGAGAAATTTTGAATGACCCTGAGAAATTTTAAATGACCCTGAAGAAATATGATGAGTCATGGTCTTTGTTCCAATGACATTGAGAAATTTTGAATGACCCTGAGAAATTTTAAATGACCATGAAAAATACGGTGAGTCATCCAATAAACTTGAAAAATTTTGAATGACCTTGAGAATTTTTGGATGAGTCATGATCTTTTTTTCAGTGACCTTAAAAATATGATGATTTATCCAATAAATTTGAAAAAGTTGAATGACCTTGATAAATTTTAAATGACCATGAAAAATACGGTGAGTCATCCAATAAACTCGAAAATTTTTGAATGACCTTGAGAATATGTTATTGAGTCATGGTATTTGTTTAAATGACTTTGAATAAAAATGATAAGTCATCCAATTATCCTCAAAGTTTTTGAATGACCTTGAAAAAAGATGATGAGTTGCGGTCTTTATTTCAATGCCCATAAAAATATGAATAGTCATCCAAAAAAAGTTTTAAAATTTGAATGACAATAAAAAATTTTGAATGACTTTAAGAATTTTTGGATGAGTCATGATCTTTTTTTCAGTGACCTTAAAAATATGATGATTTATCCAATAAATTTGAAAAAGTTGAATGACCTTGAGAAATTTTGAATGACCTTGAAGAAATATGATGAGTCATGGTCTTTGTTCCAATGACCTTGAGAAATTTTGAATGACCCTGAGAAATTTTAAATGACCATGAAACATACGGTGAGTCATCCAATAAACTTGAAAATTTTTGAATGACCTTGAGAATATGTTATTGAGTCATGGTCTTTGTTCAATGACCTTGAGAAATTTTGAATGACCCTGAGAAATTTTAAATGACCCTGAGAAATTTTAAATGACCATGAAAAATACGGTGAGTCATCCAATAAACTCGAAAATTTTTGAATGACCTTGAGAATATGTTATTGAGTCATGGTATTTGTTTAAATGACTTTGAATAAAAATGATAAGTCATCCAATTATCCTCAATGTTTTTGAATGACCTTGAAAAAAGATGATGAGTTGCGGTCTTTATTTCAATGCCCATAAAAATATGAATAGTCATCCAAAAAAAGTTTTAAAATTTGAATGACAATAAAAAATTTTGAATGACTTTAAGAATTTTTGGATGAGTCATGATCTTTTTTTCAGTGACCTTAAAAATATGATGATTTATCCAATAAATTTGAAAAAGTTGAATGACCTTGAGAAATTTTGAATGACCTTAGAGAAATATAATGAGTCATGGTCTTTGTTTCAATGACCTTGAGAAATTTTGAATGACCCTGAGAAATTTTAAATGACCATGAAAAATACGGTGAGTCATCCAATAAACTTGAAAATTTTGAATGACCTTGAGAATATGTTATTGAGTCATGGTCTTTGTTCCAATGACCTTGAGAAATTTTGAATGACCCTGAGAAATTTTAAATGACCCTGAAGAAATATGATGAGTCATGGTCTTTGTTCCAATGACATTGAGAAATTTTGAATGACCCTGAGAAATTTTAAATGACCATGAAAAATACGGTGAGTCATCCAATAAACTTGAAAAATTTTGAATGACCTTGAGAATTTTTGGATGAGTCATGATCTTTTTTTCAGTGACCTTAAAAATATGATGATTTATCCAATAAATTTGAAAAAGTTGAATGACCTTGATAAATTTTAAATGACCATGAAAAATACGGTGAGTCATCCAATAAACTCGAAAATTTTTGAATGACCTTGAGAATATGTTATTGAGTCATGGTATTTGTTTAAATGACTTTGAATAAAAATGATAAGTCATCCAATTATCCTCAAAGTTTTTGAATGACCTTGAAAAAAGATGATGAGTTGCGGTCTTTATTTCAATGCCCATAAAAATATGAATAGTCATCCAAAAAAAGTTTTAAAATTTGAATGACAATAAAAAATTTTGAATGACTTTAAGAATTTTTGGATGAGTCATGATCTTTTTTTCAGTGACCTTAAAAATATGATGATTTATCCAATAAATTTGAAAAAGTTGAATGACCTTGAGAAATTTTGAATGACCTTGAAGAAATATGATGAGTCATGGTCTTTGTTCCAATGACCTTGAGAAATTTTGAATGACCCTGAGAAATTTTAAATGACCATGAAACATACGGTGAGTCATCCAATAAACTTGAAAATTTTTGAATGACCTTGAGAATATGTTATTGAGTCATGGTCTTTGTTCCAATGACCTTGAGAAATTTTGAATGACCCTGAGAAATTTTAAATGACCCTGAGAAATTTTAAATGACCATGAAAAATACGGTGAGTCATCCAATAAACTCGAAAATTTTTGAATGACCTTGAGAATATGTTATTGAGTCATGGTATTTGTTTAAATGACTTTGAATAAAAATGATAAGTCATCCAATTATCCTCAAAGTTTTTGAATGACCTTGAAAAAAGATGATGAGTTGCGGTCTTTATTTCAATGCCCATAAAAATATGAATAGTCATCCAAAAAAAGTTTTAAAATTTGAATGACAATAAAAAATTTTGAATGACTTTAAGAATTTTTGGATGAGTCATGATCTTTTTTTCAGTGACCTTAAAAATATGATGATTTATCCAATAAATTTGAAAAAGTTGAATGACCTTGAGAAATTTTGAATGACCTTGAAGAAATATGATGAGTCATGGTCTTTGTTCTAATGACCTTGAGAAATTTTGAATGACCCTGAGAAATTTTAAATGACCATGAAAAATACGGTGAGTCATCCAATAAACTTGAAAATTTTTGAATGACCTTGAGAATATGTTATTGAGTCATGGTCTTTGTTCCAATGACCTTGAGAAATTTTGAATGACCCTGAGAAATTTTAAATGACCCTGAGAAATTTTAAATGACCATGAAAAATACGGTGAGTCATCCAATAAACTCGAAAATTTTTGAATGACCTTGAGAATATGTTATTGAGTCATGGTATTTGTTTAAATGACTTTGAATAAAAATGATAAGTCATCCAATTATCCTCAAAGTTTTTGAATGACCTTGAAAAAAGATGATGAGTTGCGGTCTTTATTTCAATGCCCATAAAAATATGAATAGTCATCCAAAAAAAGTTTTAAAATTTGAATGACAATAAAAAATTTTGAATGACTTTAAGAATTTTTGGATGAGTCATGATCTTTTTTTCAGTGACCTTAAAAATATGATGATTTATCCAATACATTTGAAAAAGTTGAATGACCTTGAGAAATTTTGAATGACCTTGAAGAAATATGATGAGTCATGGTCTTTGTTCTAATGACCTTGAGAAATTTTGAATGACCCTGAGAAATTTTAAATGACCTTGAAGAAATATGATGAGTCATGGTCTTTGTTCCAATGACCTTGAGAAATTTTGAATGACCCTGAGAAATTTTAAATGACCTTGAAGAAATATGATGAGTCATGGTCTTTGTTCCAATGACCTTGAGAAATTTTGAATGACCCTGAGAAATTTTAAATGACCTTGAAGAAATATGATGAGTCATGGTCTTTGTTCTAATGACCTTGAGAAATTTTGAATGACCCTGAGAAATTTTAAATGACCATGAAAAATACGGTGAGTCATCCAATAAACTTGAAAATTTTTGAATGACCTTGAGAATATGTTATTGAGTCATGGTCTTTGTTCCAATGACCTTGAGAAATTTTGAATGACCCTGAGAAATTTTAAATGACCATGAAAAATACGGTGAGTCATCCAATAAACTCGAAAATTTTTGAATGACCTTGAGAATATGTTATTGAGTCATGGTATTTGTTTAAATGACTTTGAATAAAAATGATAAGTCATCCAATTATCCTCAAAGTTTTTGAATGACCTTGAAAAAAGATGATGAGTTGCGGTCTTTATTTCAATGCCCATAAAAATATGAATAGTCATCCAAAAAAAGTTTTAAAATTTGAATGACAATAAAAAATTTTGAATGACTTTAAGAATTTTTGGATGAGTCATGATCTTTTTATCAGTGACCTTAAAAATATGATGATTTATCCAATAAATTTGAAAAAGTTGAATGACCTTGAGAAATTTTGAATGACCTTGAAGAAATATGATGAGTCATGGTCTTTGTTCCAATGACCTTGAGAAATTTTGAATGACCCTGAGAAATTTTAAATGACCATGAAGAAATATGATGAGTCATGGTCTTTGTTCCAATGACTTTGAGAAATTTTGAATGACCCTGAGAAATTTTAAATGACCATGAAAAATACGGTGAGTCATCCAATAAACTTAAAAATTTTTGAATGACCTTGAGAATATGTTATTGAGTCATGGTCTTTGTTCCAATGACCTTGAGAAATTTTGAATGACCCTGAGAAATTTTAAATGACCTTGAAGAAATATGATGAGTCATGGTCTTTGTTCCAATGACCTTGAGAAATTTTGAATGACCCTGAGAAATTTTAAATGACCATGAAAAATACGGTGAGTCATCCAATAAACTCGAAAATTTTTGAATGACCTTGAGAATATGTTATTGAGTCATGGTATTTGTTTAAATGACTTTGAATAAAAATGATAAGTCATCCAATTATCCTCAAAGTTTTTGAATGACCTTGAAAAAAGATGATGAGTTGCGGTCTTTATTTCAATGCCCATAAAAATATGAATAGTCATCCAAAAAAAGTTTTAAAATTTGAATGACAATAAAAAATTTTGAATGACTTTAAGAATTTTTGGATGAGTCATGATCTTTTTTTCAGTGACCTTAAAAATATGATGATTTATCCAATAAATTTGAAAAAGTTGAATGACCTTGAGAAATTTTGAATGACCTTGAAGAAATATGATGAGTCATGGTCTTTGTTCTAATGACCTTGAGAAATTTTGAATGACCCTGAGAAATTTTAAATGACCATGAAAAATACGGTGAGTCATCCAATAAACTTGAAAATTTTTGAATGACCTTGAGAATATGTTATTGAGTCATGGTCTTTGTTCCAATGACCTTGAGAAATTTTGAATGACCCTGAGAAATTTTAAATGACCCTGAGAAATTTTAAATGACCATGAAAAATACGGTGAGTCATCCAATAAACTCGAAAATTTTTGAATGACCTTGAGAATATGTTATTGAGTCATGGTATTGTTTAAATGACTTTGAATAAAAAAATGATAAGTCATCCAATTATCTCAAAGTTTTTGAATGACCTTGAAAAAAGATGATGAGTTGCGGTCTTTATTTCAATGCCCATAAAAATATGAATAGTCCCATGCCAAAAAAGTTTAAAATTTGAATGACAATAAAAATTTTGAATGACTTTAAGAATTTTTTGGATGAGTCATGATCTTTTTTTCCAGTGACCTTAAAAATATGATGATTTAATCCAATAAATTTGAAAAAGTTGAAATGACCTTGAAATTTTGAATGACCTTGACAATATGATAGTCATGGTCTTTGTTCTAATGAACCTTTGAGAAAAGTTGAATGACCCTGAGAAATTTCAATGACCAAGAAAAATACGGTGAGCTCATCCATAAAACTTTGAAATTTTTGAATGACCTTGGAAGTATGTTATTGAGTCAATGGTCTTGTTCCAATGACCTTGAGAAATTTTTGAAATGACCCTGAGAATTTTAAATGACCCTGAGAAATTTTTAAATGACAATGAAAATACGTAGTCATCCAATAAACTCGAAATTTTTGAATTGACCCTTGAGATATGTATTGAGTCATGGTATTTTGTTTAAATGACTTTGAATAAAAATGATAAGTCATCCAATTATCCTCAAAAGTTTTTGAATGACCTTGAAAAAGATGATGATTGCGGTCTTTATTTCAATGCCCATAAAATATGAATAGTCATCCAAAAAAAAGTTTTAAAATTTGAATGACATAAAAAATTTTGAATGATATTTAAGAATTTTTGGATGATCATGATCTTTTTTTCAGTGACCTTAAGAATATGATGATTTATCCAATACCTTTGAAAAAGTTGAATAACCTTGAGAATTTTTGAATGACCTGAAGAAATATGATGAGTCCATGTCTTTGTTCTAATGACCTTGAAGAAATTTTTGAATGAACCCTGGAACAATTTTAATTGACCTTGAAGAAATATGATGATCATGGTCTTTGTTTCCAATACCTTGAGAACTTTTTTGACATACCCTGAAAATTTTTTAAATGACCTTTGAAGAAAATATGATGATCATGGTCTTTGTTCCAATGACCTTGAGAAAATTTTGAAATGACCCCTGAGAAATTTTTAAATGACCTTGAAGAAATATGATGAGTCATGGTCTTTGTTCTAATGACCTTTGAGAAATTGAATGACCTGAGAAATTTAAATGACCATGAAAAATACGGTGAGTCATCCAATAAACTTGAAAATTTTTTGAATGACCTTGAGATATGTTATTGATCATGGGAGTCTTTGTTCCAATGACCTTGAGAAATTTTGAATGAACCCTGAGAAATTTAAACTGACCAATGAAAAATACCGTGAGTCATCCAATAAACTCCGAAAATTTTTGAATGAACCTTGAGAATATGTTATTGAGTCAGGTATTTGTTTAAATGACTTTGAATAAAAATGATAAGTCATACCACATTAATCCTCAGTTTTTTGAATGACTTGAAAAAAAGATATGAGTTTGCGGTCTTTATTTCAATGCCCATAAAAATATGAATATCATGCCAAAAAAAGTTTTAAAATTTTGAATGAACAATAAAAAAATTTTTGAATGACCTTTTTAAAAGAAATTTTGGATGAGTCATGATCTTTTTTCAGTTGACCTTAAATATGATGATTTATCCCAATAAATTTGAAAAAGTTGAATGACCTTGAGAAATTTTTGAATGACCTTGAAGAAATATGATGAGTCATGGTCTTTGTTCTAATGACCTTTGAGAAATTTTGAATGACCCCTGAAATAAATTTTAAAAATGACCATGAAAAAATACGGTGAGTCATCCAATAAACTTGAACCAATTTTTGAATGACTGAGATATGTTTATTGAGTCATGGGTCTTTGGTTCCAATGACCTTGAGAAATTTTGAATACCCTGGAAATTTTAAATGACCCTTGAGAATTTTAAATGACCATGAAAAATACGGTGAGTCATCCAATAACTAGAAAATTTTTGAATGACCTTGAGAATATGTATGAGTCATGGTATCGTTAAATGACTTTGAATAAAAATGATAAGTCATCCAATTAATCCTTGCAAAGTTTTTTGAATGACCTTGAAAAAAGATGATGAGTTGCGTCTTTATTTCAATGGCCCATAAAAATATGAATAGTCATCCAAAAAACTTTTAAAATTTGAATGAACAATAAAAATTTTGAATGACATTTAAGAATTTTGATGAGTCATGAATCTTTTTTTTCAGTGACCTCTAAAATATGATGATTTATCCCAATAAATTTGAAAAAAAAAGGTTGAATACCTGAGAAATCTTTGAATGACCTTGAAGAAATATGATGAGTCATGGTCTTTGTTCTAAATTCTACTTAGAAATTTTGAATGACCCTGAGAATTTTAAATGACCTGAAGAATATGTTTAATATGACCATGAAAAAATACGGTGAGTCATCCAATAACTTTGAAATTTTTGAATGACCTTGAGAAATATTGTTATTAGTCATGGTCTTTTGTTCGCAATGACCTTGAGAAATTTTTGAATGACCCTGAGAAATTTTAAATGAGCCTTTGAAGATATGATGAGTCATGTCTTTTGTTCTATCAGACCTTGAGAAATTTTGATGCCGCTGAGAAATTTTAAATGACCATGAAAAAATACGGTGAGTCATCAATACTGAAAATTTTGAATGACTTGAGAATATGTTATTGAGTCATGGTCTTTGTTCCCAATGACGCTTGGAGATTTAAATGACCAATGAAATACGGTGAGTCATCCAATAACTCGGAAAATTTTTTTGAATGACCTTGAGAATATGTTATTGAGTCATGGTAATTTTGTTTAAATGACTTTGAATAAAAATGATAAGATCATCCAATTAATCCTCAAAGTTTTTGAATGACCATTGAAAAAAGATGATGAGTTGCGGTCTTTATTTCAATGCCCATAAATATGAATAGTCATCCAAAAAGTTTTAAAATTTTGAATGACAATCAAAAAAATTTTGAATGACTTAAGATTTTTGGATGAGTCCATCGATCTTTTTTTCAAGTGACCTAAAAATAGTGAATGATTTATCCAATACATTTTTGAAAAAGTTTGACACTGACCTTGAAAATTTTGATGACCTGAAGAAATCATGATGTAGTCATGGGTCCTTTGTTCTAATGACCTTGAAGAAATTTTGAATGACCCTGAAGCAAATTTTTAAATGAACGCTTGAAGAGAATATGATGATATGGTCTTGTTCCAATGACCTTGAGAAATTTTGAATGACCCTAGAGAAATTTTCAAATGACCTTGAAGAAATATGATAGTCATGGTCTTTGTTCCAATGACCTGAGAAATTTTGAATGACCCTGAGAAATTTAAATGAACCTGAAGGAAATATGATGAGTCTGGTCTTTGTTCTAATGACATGAGAATTTTGAATGACCCTGAGAGAAATTTTAAATGACCATGGAAAAATACGGTGAGTCCATCCAAATAAACTGAAAATTTTTGAATGACCCTTTGAGAATATGTTAATTGAGTCATGTCCCTTTGTCTCCCATGAGCTTGAGAAATTTGAATGACCCTGAGAAAATTTAAATGACCATGAAAAATACGGTGAGTCAATCCAATAAACTCGAAAATTTTTTGAATGACCTTGAAGAATATGTTATTGAGTCATAGGTATTTTGTTTAAATGACTTTGAATAAAAATGATAAGTTCATCCAATTATCCTCAAAGTTTTTGATGACCTTTGACAAAAGATGATGAGTTTGCGGCTATATTTCCAATGCCCAATAAAAATATGATAGTCATCCAAAAAAAGTTTAAATTGAATGACACATAAAAAATTTTGAATGACTTTTAAGACATTTTGGATGAGTCATGATCTTTTTTTCACGTGACCTTAAAAATATGATGATTTATCAATAAACAATTTGAAAAAGTTGAATGACCTTGAAAATTTTGAATGACCTTGAAAGAAATATGATGAGTCAATGGGGTCTTTGTTCTAATGACCTTGAGAATTTTGAATGACCCTGAAAAATTTTTAAAGGACCATGAAGAAATATGATGAGTCATGGTCTTTGTTCAATGACTTTGAACGAAAATTTGATGAACCCACCTGAGAAATTTTAAATGACATGAAAATACGGTGAGTCATCCAATAACTTAAAATTTTTGAATGACCTTGAGAATATGTTATTGAGTCATGGTCTTGTTTCCATGACCTTGAAAATTTTGATGACCTGAGAAAATTTTAAATGACCTTAAGAAATATGATGAGTATGGTCTTTGTTTCCAATGACCTTGAAGAAATTTTGAATGACCTGAGAAATTTTAAATGACTTGAGAAAAATGATGATCATTGGTTTTGTTCCATGACGCTTGAGAAATTTTGCAATGCCCGAGAAAATTTAAAATGACCTTAAGAAAATGATGAGTCATGGGTCTTTGTTTCTATGACCTTGAAGAATTTTAAATGACCCTGAGAAATTTAATGAATGAAAAATACGGTGCGTCATCCAATAAACTTGAAATTTTGAATGACCTGAGAATATGTTATTGAGTCATGTCTTTGTTTCAATGAGCTTGAGAAATTTTGAATGACCCTCGAAAGAAATTTTAAATGACCCATAAAAATACGGTGAGTCATCATAAACTGAAATTTTTGAATGACCTTGCAGATATGTTTATGAGTCATGGTAATTCCTGGTTTAAATGAAACTTTTGAATAAAAAATGATAAGTCATACCAATTAATCCTCAAAGTTTTTGAATACTTTGAAAAAAGAATGATGAGTTGCGGTCTTTATTTCAATGCCCATAAAAATATGAATATCATCCAAAAAGTTTTTAAATTTGAAGACAATAAAAAATTTGAATGACTTTAAGAATTTTGGATGAGTTCATGATCTTTTTTTCAGTGAACCTTAAAAATATGATGATTTATCCAAATAAATTTGAAAAAGTTGAATGACCTTGAGAAATTTTGAATGACCTTGAAGATAATGATGAGTCATGGTCTTTGTTCTAATGACCTTGAAAATTTTTGAATGACCCTGAAAAATTTTAAATGACCATGAAGAAATATGATGAGTCATGGTCTTTGTTCCAATGACTTTGAGAAATTTTGAATGACCCATGAGAAATTTCAATGACATGAAAATACGGTGAGTCATCCATAACTAAAAATGTTTGAATGACCTTGAGAATATGTTATTGAGTCATGGTCTTTGTTCCAATGACTTGAGAAATTTTGAATGACCCTGAGAAATTTTAAATGACCTTTAAGAAATATGATGAGTCATGGTCTTTGTTCCAATGACCTTGAGAAATTTTGAATGACCCTGAGAAATTTTAAATGACCATGAAAAATACGGTGAGTCATCCAATAAACTCGAAAATTTTTGAATGACCTTGAGAAATATTGTTATGATCATGGTAAATTTGTTAAATGAATTTGAATAAAAATGATAAGTCATCCAATTATCCTCAAAGTTTGAATGACCTTGAAAAAAGATGATGAGTTGCGGTCTTTATTCATGCCCATAAAAATATGAATAGTCATACCAAAAAAAGTTTTAAAATTTGAAGACAATAAAAATTTTGAATGACTTTTAAGAATTTTTGGATGAGTTCATAGATCTTTTTTTCAGTGACCTTAAAAATATGATGAATTTATCCATAAATTTGAAAAAGTTGAATGACCTTGAGAAATTTTCGAGGGATGACCTGAAGAAATATGATGAGTCATGGTCTTTTGTTCCTAATGACTTGAGAAATTTTGAAGACCCTGAGAAATTTTCTTAAATGACCATGAAAAAAATACGGTGAGTCATCCAATAACTTGAAATTTTTGAAATGACCTTGAGAATATGTATTGAGTCATGGTCTTTGTTCCAATGACCTTGAGAAATTTTGAATGACCCTGGAGAATTTTTAAATGACCCTGAGAAATTTTAAACTGACCATTGAAAAATACGGGGTGAGTCATCCAATAAACTCGAAAATTTTTGAATGACCTTGAGAATCATGTTATTGAGTTCATGGGGTATTTGTTTAAAATGACTTTGGAATAAAAAATGATAGTCATCCAATTATCCTCAAAGTTTTTGAATGACCTTGAAAAAAGATGATGGAGTGGCTCGGTCTTCTAATTTCAATTGCCCATTAAAAAATATGACATAGTCATCCATAAAAAAGTTTTAAAATTTGAATGACAATAAAAAAATTTGAATGACTTTAAGAATTTTTTGGGATGAGTCAATGATCTTTTTTTCAGTGACCTTAAAAATATGATGATTTATCCAATAAATTTAAAAAGTTGAATGACCTTGAGAAATTTGAATGACCTTGAAAATAAATATGATGACGTCATGGTCTTTGTTCTAAGACCTTGAGAAATTTTGGAATGACCCTTTGAGAAATTTAAATGACATGAAAAATACGGTGGAGTCATCCAATAAACCTTAGAAAATTTTTGACATGACCTTGAGAATATGTTATTGAGTCAAATGGTCTTTGTCTCCAATGACCTTGAGAAATTTTTGGAACTGACCCTGAGAAATTTTATAATGGACCCTGAGAAATTTTAAATGACCATGAAAAATACGGTGAGTCATCCAAATGGAAACTCGAAAATTTTGAATGACCTTGAGAACTATGTTATTGAGTCATGGTATTTGTTTAAATGACTTTGAATAAAAATGATAAGCTCATCCAATGTATCCTCAAAGTTTTGAATGACCTTGAAAAAAGCATGATTAGTTTGCGGTCTTTTATTTCAATGCCCAAAAAATATGAATTAGTCATCCAAAAAAAAAAAAATGTTTAAAAATTTTGAATGACAATAAAAAATTTTGGAATGACTTTTAAGAATTTTTGGATGAGTCAGATGATCTTTTTTCAGTGACCTTTAAAAATATGATGATTTATCCAATAACATTGAAAAAGTTGAATGACCTTGGAGACACATTTTTGACATGACCTTGAAGAAATTAGATGAGTCATGGTCTCTTGTTCTAATGACCTGGAGAAATTTTGAATGACCCTCGAGCAAATTCTTTAAAATGACCTTGGTAAGAAAATATGATGAGTCATGGTCTTTGTTCCAATGACCTTGAGAAAATTCTTGAATTGACCCTGAGAAATTTTAAATGACCTTGAAAGAAATATGGATGAGTCAATGGTCTTTGTCCAATGGACCTTGAAATTTGAATGACCCTGAGAAAATTTTAAATCGACCTTGGAAGAACATATGATGTAGTCGATGGTCTTTCAGTTCTAAGACCTTGAGAAATATTTGAAGATCCCTGAGAAATTTAAATGACACTGAAAAATTTTACGGTGAGTCATTCCAATAAACTTGAAAATTTCTTGAACTGAACCTTGAGAATAGTTATTGAGTCATGGTCTTTGTTCCAATGACCTTGAGAAATTATTGAATGACCCTTGAGAAATTCTTAAATGACCATGAAAAAAATACGGTGATCATCAATAAACTCGAAAATTCTTGAATGACTGAGAATATGTTATGAGTCATAGTGTATTTTGTTTAAATACTTTGAATAAAAATTGACTAAGTTCATTCCATATATCCTCAAAGTTTTGATATGACCTTGAAAAAAGGATGATGAGTTGCGGTCTTTATTTCATATGCCTCATATAAAATATGAAATAGTCCATCAAAAAAAGTTTTAAATTTGAATGTACAATAAAAAAGTTTTGAATTGACTTAAGAATTTTTAGGATGAGTCATGATCTTTTTTCATGTGACCTTAAAAAATATGATGATTATCCATATAAATTTGAAAAAGTTGAATGGACCTTGAGAAATTTTGACATGACCTTGAAAGAAATATGATGATGTCATGGTCTTCTGTTCCATATGACCCTGCAGATAATTTTGAATGACCCTGAGAAATTTAAATGACATGAAAGTAATATGATGAGTCATGCGTTCTTGTGTTTCCAATGACTTTGGAGAAATTTTGATGATGACCCTGAGAAATTTATAAATGACCATGAAAAATACGGTGAAGTCATCCAATTAAAACTTAAAAATTTTTGAATTACCTTGAGAAGTATGTATTGAGTCATGGTCTTTGTTCCAATGACCTTGAAGAAATTCTGAATGACCCTGAGAAATTTCTAAATGACCTTTAAGCACAATATGAGAGTCATGGTCTTTGTTCCAATGACCTTGAGAAATTTCTGATATGACCTGAGAAATTTATTACCACATGACCATGAAAAATACGGTTGAGTCATCCAATAAACTACGATAATAAATTTACTTGAATGACCTTGAGAATATGTTATTTTTTGTTCGTTATGGTTCATTTGTTTAAATTTGACTTTGAATAAAAAATGATTAGTCATCCAATTATCCTCAAAGTTTTGTATATTGACTTGAAAAAGATGAATGATTGCGGTTTTATTTCAATGCACATAAAAATATGAATAGTCATCCAAAAAAAGTTTTAAAATTTTGAATGCAATAAAATTTTGAAATGACTTTAAGAATTTTTGGATGAGTCATGATCTTTTTTTCTGTGATTAATAATAATGATGTTTATCATAATTTGAAAAAGTTTGAATGACCTTGAGAAATTTTGAATGACCTGAAGAAATTGATGAGTCAAGGTCTTTTGTTCAATGACCTGAGAAAATTTTGAATGAACCTCTGAGAAATTTTTAAATGACATGAATACGGTGAAGTCATTACCAATAAACTTGAAAAATTTTTGAATGACCTTGAGAATTGTATTGAGTCATGGTCTTTGTTCATGACGCTTGAGAAATTTTGAATGACCCTGGAAATTTAAAATGACCCCTGAGAAATTTTAATGACATGAAAAATACGGGTGAGTCATCCATAAACTCGAACATTTTGATGACCTTGAGAATATGTTATGGTCATGGTATTTTGGTTTTAAATGACTTTTGAATAAAATGATAAGTCTCCAATTATCCTCAAAGTTTTTTGAATGACTTGAAAAAAGATGATGTAGTTGCGGTCTTTATTTTCAATGCCTGATAAATATGAATAGTCATCACCAAAAAAAGTTTTAAATTGTGAATGAGCAATAAAACAATTTTGAATGACTTTAAGCCATTTTTGGATGAGTCAGATCTTTTTTCAGTGACTTAAAAATAATGATGATTTATCCCTAATTTGAAAAAGTGAATACTTAGAGAAATTTGAATGAACCTTGAAGAATTGATGAGTCATGGTCTTTGTCTCTAATGACCTCGAGAATTTGAAATGACCCTGAGAATTTTAATGACCATGAAAATAGTGAGTATCCAATAAACTGTGAAATTGATATTATGTAGAGTATTATATTTGAGTCTGGTCCTTTGTTCCAATGACTTGAGTAAATTTGAATGAACCTGGACATTTTAAAATGACCCTGGAGAATTTTAAATGACACCATGAAAATACGGTGAGTCATCCATAAAACTCGAAAATTTTTGAATGACCTTGAGATATGTTATTGAGTCATGGTATTTGTTTATGAACTTTGATAAAAATGATAAGTCCAATCCATTTCCTAAAGCTTTTTGAATGACCTTGAATAAAAGATGTGAGTTGCGGTCTTTATTCAATGCCCATAAAATATGAATAGTCCCACAAAAAAGTTTTAAAATTTGAATCGACATAAAAAAATTTGAATGACTTTTAAGAATTTTTGGTGAGTTCCATGATCTTTTTTTCAGTGACCTTAAAAATATGAATATTATCCATATAAAATTTGAACAGTTGGAATGACCTTGAGAATTTGAATGACCTTTGAGAAATATGATGAGTCATGGTCTTTGTCTAATGACCACTGAGAAAATTTTGAAATGAACCTGAGAACATTTAAATGCCATGAAAAATACGGTGAGTCACATCCAATAGAACTTGAAATTTTGAAATGACCTTGAGAATGATGTTATTGAGTCATGGTCTTTGTTTCCAATCGACCTGAGAATTTGAATGACCGAGAAATTTAATACCTGAGAGAATTTTTAAATGACCATGAAATACGGTAAGTCATCCAATAAACTCGAAATTTTTTGAATGACCGTTGAGAATAGTTATTGAGATCATGTGTAGTTTGTTTTACATGACTTTTGAATAAAAATGATGAAGTATCCATTATCCTCAAGTTTTTGATGACCTTGAAAAAGATGATGAGTTGCGGTCTTTATTTCAATGCCATAAAATATGAATAGTCATCAAAAAAGTTTTAAATTTGAATGAATAAAAAATTTGAATGCTTTAAGATTTTTGGATGAGTCATGATCTTTTTTTCAGTGACCTTAAAAATAGATGAAATTTATCCAATAACATTTGAAAAGTTGAAATGACCTGAGAAATTTTGAGATGACCTTGAGAAATATGTGAGCTCATGGGTCTTTGTTCTAATGATAGATTTTGAATGACCCTGAGAATTTTAAATGCCTTGAAGAAATATGATGAGTCAATGGTCTTTGTTCAAAGACCTTGAGAATTTTGAATGACACTGAGAATTTTATGACTCTGTTGAAGAATATGAGATCATGGTCTTTCTTTGTTCCAATGACTCTGAGAAATTTTGAATGACCGAGATATTTTAATGACTAAGAATTGATGGTCATGTTTTGTTTTCTAGATGACTTGAGATTTTGAATGACCTGAGAAATTTAATGACCCATGAAAATATCGGTGAGTCTCCAATACTTGAAAATTTTTGAATGACCTTGAGAATATGTTAATTGAGTCATGGTCTTTTGTTCAATGACCTTGAGAAATTTGAATGACCCTCGAGAAATTTTAAAATGCACATGAAAATACGGTGAGTATCTCAATAACTCGAAATTTTTGATGACCTTGAGAATTGTTACTTGAAGTCATGTATATTGTTTATGACTTTGAATAAAAATGATGTCATCCAATTATCTCAGAAGTTTTTGATGACCTTGAAAAAGATGATGAGTTGCGGGTCTTTATTTCAATGCCCATAAAATATGAATAGTCCATCAAAAAAGTTTTAAAATTTTGAATGAAATAAAATTTGAATGATTTAAGATTTTTGGATGAGTCATGATCTTTTTTTCAGTTGACCTTTAAAAATATGTGATTTATCCAATAAATTTGGAAAAGTTGATGACCTTGAGAATTTGAATGACTTGAAGAAATATGATGATCATGGTCTTTGTTCTAATGATTGAGAATTTTGAATGACTGAGAAATTTTAAATTGAGCCATGAAGAAATATGATGAGTCATGGTCTTTGTTCCAGAGACTTTGAGAAATTTTGAATGACCCTGAGAATTTAAATGACCATGAAAAATCGGTGAGTCATCCAATAACTTAAAAATTTTGAATGACCTTGATGAATATGTTATTGAGTATGGTCCTTTGTTCCAATGACCTGACGAATTTTGAATGACCTGAGAAATTTTAAATGACCCTGAAGAAATATGAGTGAGTCATGGTCTTTGTTCCAATGACATTGAGTAAATTTTGAATACATGAGAAATTTTAATGACCATGAAAATACGGTGAGTCATCCATAAACTTGAAATTATGAATGACCTTGAGAATTGTTTGAGTCATGTATTGGTTTAAATGACTTTGAATAAAAAGATCAGTCAATCCCAATTATCCTCAAGTTTTTTGAATGACTGAAAAAAGATGAATGGTTGCGGTTTTATTCACATGCAATAAAAATATGATAAGTCATAAAAAAAAGTTTTTAAATTTGATGACAATAACAATTTTGAAATGATTTAGAATTTTTTGGATGAGTCTGATCTTTTTCAGGAAGTGACCTTAAAAATATGATGATTTATCCAATAAATTTGAAAAGTTGAATGACCTTGATAAATTTTAAATGACATGAAAAATACGGTGAGTCATCCAATAACTCGAATATTTTGAATGACCTTGAGAATTGTTATTGAGTTGGTATTTGTTTAATTGACTTTGAATAAAAAATGATAAGTCATTCCAATTATCCTCAAAGTTTTGAATGACCTAAAAAGATGATGACTTCGGTATTTATTCAATGCCCATAAAATATGAATAGTCATCCAAAGTTTTAAAATTGAATGACAATAAATTTGAATGACTTTAAGAATTTTTGGATGAGTAATCTTTTTTTTCATGACCTTAAAATCTGATGATTTAGTCCAATAATTCGAAAAAGTTGAATGACCTTGAGAATTTTGATGACTTGAAGAAATATGGACTGAGTCATGGTCTTTGTTTCAATGACTTCGAGATTTTGAAATGACCCTGAGAAATTTTAAATGACATGAAACATACGTTGATCATCAGTAAATTGAAAATTTTTGAATGACCTTGAGATATGTTATTGAGGTCTGGTCTTTGTTCCAATGACCTTGAGAAATTTTGAATGCCTGAGAATTTAATGAACTTTGAGAAATATGGATGAGTCAGGTCTTTGTTCCATGACCTTAGGAGAATTTTTGAATGAGCCCTGAGAAATTTTAAATGCCATAGAAAATCGGTGAGTTCTCAATAAACTCGAAATTTTTGAATTTTGACCTTTGAGAATATGTTTTGAGTCATGGTATTTGTTTTAAATGACTTGAATAAAATGATAAGTCTTCCATTATCCTCAAGTTTTTGATGACTTGAAAAAGTGATGAGTTGGGGTCTTTTATTTCAATGCCATAAAATATGATAGTCATCCAAAAAAAGTTTTAAAAACTTTGAATGACAATAAATTTGAAATGACTTTTAAAATTTTTGGATAGTCATGATCTTTTTTCAGTGGACTTAAAAATGATGATTATCCCATAATTTGAAATGAATGATTGAGAAATTTTTGAATGACCTTTGAAGAAATATGATGAGTCATGCTTTGTTTAATGACCTAGAGATTTTGAATGACCTGAGAAATTTTATGACCATGAATACGGTGAGTCTCCAATAAACTTGAAAATTTTTGATATGAGCTTGAGAATATGTTATTGAGTCATGGTCTTTGTTCCAATGAACTTGAAGAATTTTGAATGACTCTGAGAATTTTAAATGACCCTGAGAAATTTTAAATGACCATGAAAAATAAACGGTGAGTCATTCAATAAATCGAAATTTTTGAATGACTTGAAGAATCATGTTTTTATGAGTCATGGTATTTGTTTAAATGACTTTGAATAAAAATGATAAGTCATCTCAATTATCCTCAAAGTTTTTGAATGACCTTGAAAAAAAGATTGATGATTGCCGGTCTTTTTTCAATGCCCATAAAATTGAATAGTCATTCAAAAAAGTTTTAACAAATTTGAATGACAGATAAAATTTTGAATGATTTAAGATTTTGATGATCCATGATCTTTTCAGTGAACTTCAAACAATATATGATTTATCCATAAATTTGAAAAAGTTGAATGACTTGAGAAATTTTGAATGACCTTGAAGGAAATATGATGAGTCATAGGGTCTTTGTTCCAATGACCTGAGAAATTTTGATGACCTGAGAAAATTATAATGACCATGAAAAATACGGTGAGTCCATCCATACTCTGGAAAATTTTGAATGACCTTGAAGAATATGTTATTTTGAGTCATGGTAATTTGTTTAAATGACTTTGATAAAATGATAGAGTCATCCAATTATCCTCAAAGTTTTTTGAATGACCTTGAAAGATGATGAGTTTGCGGTTTTATTTACTGCCCATAAAAATATGAATAGTCATTCAAAAAATGTTTTAAAATTTGAATGACATAAAAAATTTTGAATGACTTTAAGAATTTTTGGATGAGTCATGATCTTTTTTTCAGTGACCTTTAAAAATATTGATGATTTATCCAATAAATTGAAAAATTGAATGACCTTGAGAAATTCTTTGAATGACCTGAGAATATGATGTAGTCATGGTCTTTGTTCTAATGACCTTGAGATTTTGAATGACCCTGGAGAATTTTAATGACCATGAAAATATACGGTGAAGTCCATCCAATAAACTTTGAGATTTTTTGAATGACCTTGAGATATGTATTGAGTCCATGGTCTTTGTTCCAATGACCTTGCGAAATTTTGATGACCCTGAGAAATTTTAATATGACCCTGAGATTTTAAATGACCATGAAAATCGGTGAGTCATCCAAAAACCGAAAATTTTTGACATGACGTTGAGAATATTTATTGAGTCATGGTATTTGTTTAATGACTTTGTATAAAAAATGATAAGTCATCCATTTCCTCAAAGTTTTGAATGACCCTTCGAAAAAGATGATGAGTTTGCGGTTCTTTATTAAATCCATAAAATATGAATAGCTCCAAAAAAGTTTTAAAATTGGAATGACATAAAAATTGAATGACTTTAAGAATTTTTGGATGAGTCTGATCTTTTTTTCAGTGACCTTAAAAATATGGATGATTTTTCCAATAAATTTGAAAAAGTTGAATGACGTTGAGAATTTTGAATGCCTTGAAGAAATATGAATATCATGGTTCTTCTGTTCAATGAGCTTGAGGAAATTTTGAATGCGCTGAGATTTTAATGACCATGAAAATACGGTGAGTCATCCAATAACTCGAAAATTTTTGAATGACTTGAGAATTGTTTTGAGTCATGGTATTTTGTTAAAATGACTTTGATAATGATAAGTCATCAATTTCCCCTCAAGTTTTTGAGATGACCTTGAAAAAAGATGATGAGCTTGCGGTGCTTTATTTCAATGCCCATAAAAATGAATAGATCATTCAAAAAGTTTAACATTTGAATGACAATAAAAAATTTTGAACATGACTTTTAAGAATTTTGGATGAGTCTGAATCTTTTTTTCAGTGACCTTACAAATCTGATGATTTTATCCATAAATTGAAAAAAGTTGAATGACCTTGAAGAATTTTGAATGACCTTGATAGAAATAGATGAGTCATGGGTTTTGTTCTAATGACCTTGAGAATTTTGAACTGACCCTGAGAAATTTTAAATGACCATGAAATACGGTGAGTCTCCAATAAACTGAAATTTTTGAATGCCCTTGAGAATATGTATTGGAGCATGGTCTTTGTTCCAATGCTTGAGCAATTTTGATGACTCCTGAGAAATTTTAAAATGACCTTGAAAAATTTTAAATGACCATGAAAATACGGTGATCATTCCAATAACTCGAAATTTTTGAATGACCTGAGACTATGTTATTAGAGTCATGGTATTGTTTTAAATGACTTTGAATTAAATGATAAGTCATCCAATATCTCAAGTTTTTGAATGACCTTGAAAAAAGATATGAGTTGCGGCGTCTTTATTCTCATGCCATAAATATGAATTAGTCTCAAAAAAAGTTTTAAATTGAATGAAATAAAATTTTGAATGATTTAAGAATTTTTTGATGAGTCTGATTTTTTTCAGTACCTTTAAAATATGATGATTTAATTCCATAATTGAAAAAGTTGAAATGACCTTGAGAAATTTTTGAATGAATTGAAGAAATAATGATGATCATGGCTTTGTTCCATTGCCTTGAGAAATTTTGAATGACCTGAAGAATTTTAAATGACCATGAAAAATACGGTGAGTCATCAATATTGCAAAATTTTTTGAATGACCTTAGAGAATATGTTATTGAGTATGATCTTTTGTTCAATGACCTTGCGAAATTTTGAATGACGCTGAGCAAATTTAATGAACCTGGAAATTTTAAATGACATAAGAAAATACGGTGAGTCATCCAATAAACTCGAAATTATTTGAATGACCTTGAGAATATGTTATTGAAGGCATGGTATTGCTTTAAATGATTTGAATAAATGATAAGTCATCCTTATCTCCAAGTTTTTGATGACCTTGAAAAAAAGATGATAGAGTTTACGTCTTATTTCATGCATAAAAATTATGAATAGTCATCAAAAAAGTTTTAAATTTGAATGACAATAAAAAATTCTTGAATGACTTTAAGCCTTTTGGATGAGTCCTGACGTTTTTTCAGTGACCTTAAAAAATATGATGCTTTATTCCAATAATATTTGAAAAAGTTGATGACCTTGTAGAATTTTTTGAATGACTTGAAGAAATATGATGAGTCATGGTCTTGTTCCAATGACCTTGAGAAATTTTGAATGACCTGAGAAATTTTTAAATGCGATCGAACATACGGTGAGTCATCAATAATCTTGAAAATTTTGAATGAACCTTAGAATATGTTATTGATCATGTCTTGTTTCCAGGATGGACTTGAGAAATTTTTTGAAATGACCTGGAAATTTTAAATGACATTTGAGAATATGAATGAGTCATGGTCTTTGTTCCAATGACCTTGAGAAATTTTGAATGACCCTGAGAAATTTTAAATGACCAAGGGGGGGGTGGTCAGAAAAATACGGTGAGTCATCCACTAAACTGAAAATTTTTGAATGACTTGAGAATATGTTATTGAGTCATGGTATTTGTTTAAATGACTTTTGAATAAAAATGATAATGTCATCAATTATCCTTCAAGTTTTTGAATCACCTTGAAAAAGAATGATGGTTGCGGTCTTTATTTCAATGCCCATAAAATTGATAGTCATCACAAAAAATTAAAATTTGAATGACAATAAAAATTTTTGAATGGACTTTAAGAAATTTTTTTTTTGGATGGAGTCATGAATCTTTTTTAGTGACTAAAATTGAATGTTTATCCAATAATTTGAAAAGTTGATGACCCTTGAGACATTTTGAATGACATTGAAGAAATTGATGAGTCAAGGGGGGGTCTTTGTTCAATGACTGAAATTTGAATGACCCTGAGAAATTTTAAATGACATGAATACGGTGAGTCATCCATAAACTTTGAAAATTTTTGATGACCTTGAGAATATGTTATTAGTCATGGTCTTTGTCAATGACCTTGAAATTTTAAATGACCTCGAGCAATTTTAAATGACCCTGAGAAAATTTAATTTGAACCATGAAAATACGTGAGTCAATCCAATAAACTCGAAATTTTTGAAATGACTTGAGATAGTATATTGAGTCATGGTATTGTTAAATGACTTGATAAAAAGATAAGTACCATTATCCTCAAGTTTTTGAAGACCTGAAAAAAGATGATGAGTTAGCGGTCTTTAATTTCAATGCCCATAAAAATATAGAATAGTATCCAAAAAAGTTTTAAATTTTGAATGACAATAAAAATTTTGAATGACTAAGAATTTTGGATAGTCATGATCTTTTTTTTCAGTGACCTTAAAATTGACTGATTATGCAATAAATTTTGAAAAAGTTGAATGCCTTGAAAATTTTGAATGACCTTGAAGAAATATGATGATCTGGTCTTTTGTTCCATATGGACCTGAGAAAATTTTGAATGACCCTGAAAATTTAAATGACCATGAAAATAGGTTGAAGTCATCCAATAACTCGAAATTTTGATGACCTGAAATATGTTTATTGAGTCCATGGTATTTGTTAAATGAACTTTGAATAAAAAGATAGTCATCAATTTATCATCAAGTTTTTGAATGACCTTGAAAATCAAAAGATGATGAGTTTGCGTCTTTATTTCAATGCCATAAAATATGATAGTATCCAAAAAACAGTTTAAATTTGAATGACATAAAAATTTTGAATGACTTTATGATTTTTGGATGAGTCCATTGATCTTTTTTTCAGTGACTTAAAATATGAATGATTTATCAATAAACTTGAAAAGTTGAATGACCGTTGAGAATTTTGGATGACCTGAAGAAATTGAATGAGTCATGGTCTTTTGGTTCTAATGACTTGAGAAATTTGAATGACCTGAGAATTTTTAAAATGACTCAGAAAATACGGTGAAGTATCATAACTTGAAAATTTTTGAATGACTTGGAGAATATGTTATTGGTCATGGTCTTGTTCCAATGACCTTGAGAAATTTTGAATACCTGAAAATTTTAAATGACCTGAGAATATTTAATGACCATGAAAAATTACGGTGAGGTCATCCAATAAACTCGAAAATTTTGAAGACATTGAGATAATGTTATTGGTCATGGTATTTGTTTAAATGACTTTTTGAATATAATGAATAAGTCTCCAATTATCTCAAGTTTTTGAAGACTTGAAAAAAGATGATGAGTTTGCGGTTCTTTATTTCAATGCCCATAAATATGAATAGTCATCCAAAAAAAGGTTTTAAAATTGATGACAATAAAAAATTTGAATGACTTTAAGATTTTTGGATGAGTCTGATCTTTTTTTCAGTGCCTTAAAAATATGATGATTTATCCAATAATTGAAAAGTTGAATGACCTTGGAGAAATTTTGAATGACTTGAAGAAATATGATGAGTCATGGTCTTTGTTCCAATGACCTTTGAGAAATTTGAATGACCCTGAGGAAATTTTAAATGACCTGAAAATACGGTGAGTCATCAATAACTTGAAATTTTTGAATGACCTTGAGATATGTTATTGAGTCATGGTCTTTGTTCCATGAACCTGAGAAATTTTGAATGACCTGAGAATTTTTAATGACCTGAGAAAATTTTAAATGACCATGAAAAATACGGTGAGCTCATCCCAATAAACTCGAAATTTTTGAATGAACTTGAGATATGTTATTGAGTCATGAATTTGTTTAAATGACTTTGAATAAAATGATAAGTCTCCAATTGATCCTCAAAGTTTTTGAATGAACTTTGAAAAAAGATGATGAGTTGCGGTCTTTTATTTCAGCCACATAAAATATAATAGTCCATCCAAAAAAGTTTTAAAAATTGAAATTTGACATAAAATTTGAATGACTTTAAGATTTTTGATGAGCATGATCTTTTTCAGTGACGTTAAAATATGATGATTTAATCCAATAATTATGAAAAAGTTTGATGACCTTGAGAAATTTTGAATGACTTGAAGAATCTGATGAGTATGGTTTTGTTCCAATGACCTTGAGAAATTTTGAATGACCCGAGAAATTTTAAATGACCATGAAACATACGGGATCTCCAATAACTGAAAATTTTTGAAATGACTTGCAGAATATGTTATTGAGCATGGTCTTTGTTCCATGACCTGAGCATTTTGAATACCCGAGAATTTAAATGACTGAAGAATATGATATCATGGTCTTGTTCCAATGACCTTGAAGAAATTTGAATGACCTGAGAAATTTTAAAATGATCATGAAAAATCGAGTGAGTCATCAATAAATCGAAAATTTTTGAATGCCTTGAGAATATGTTATTGAGTCATGGTATTTGTTTAAATGACTTTGAATAAAAATGTAAGTCATCATATCCTAAGTTTTGCAATGACTTGAAAAAAGATGATGAGTTGCGGTCTTTATTTCAATGCCCATAAAAATATGAATAGTCTCCAAAAAAAGTTTAAAATTTGAATGACATAAAAAAATTTTGAATGACTTTAAGATTTTTGGATGAGTCATGATCTTTTTTTTCATGACTTAAAATATGATGATTTATCAATAAATTTGAAAAGTTGAATGACCTTGAGAAATTTTGAATGACCTTGATGAAATATGATGAGTCATGGTCTTTGTTCTAATGACTTAGAGAAATTTTGAATGCCCTGAGATTTTAATGACCATGAAAAATACGGTGATCATCCATAAACTTGAAAATTTTTGAATGATTGAGAATAATGTTATTGAGTCATGGTATTGTTTAAATGCCTTAGAAATTTTGGAATGACCCTGAGAAAATTTTTACATGACCACTGAGAAATTTAAATGACCAGAAAAATACGGTGAAGTCATCCAATAACGTCGAGAATTTTTGAATGACCTGAGAATATGTTATTGAGTCGATGGTATTTGTTTAAATGACTTTGAATAAAAATGATAAGTCATCCATTATCCTCAAAAGTTTTGAATGACTTGAAAAAGATGATGAGTTGCGGTCTTATTTAATGCCATAAAATAATGAATAGTCATCCACAAAAAGTTTTAATTTGAATGACAATAAAATTTTGAATGACTTTAAGAATTTTTGGATGAGTCATGATCTTTTTTTCAGTGACCCTAAAAATATGATGATTTATCCAATAAATTTGAAAGAAGTGAAGACTTGAGAATTTGAATGACTTTGGAAATATGATGAGCTCATGGTTTGTTCCAATGACTTGAGAAATTTTGAATGACCCTGAGAAATTTTTAATAATGACATGAACATAACGGTTGAAGTCAATCCAATACCTTGAAAATTTTTCTGAATGACTTGAGAAATATGTTTATTGAGTCATGGTCTTTGTTCAATGCTGAGAAATTTTGAAATGACTGAGAATTTATAAATGACCTTGAAGAAATATGATGAGTCATGGTCTTTGTTAAAATGACCTTGCAGATTTTGAATGACCATGCAGAAATTTTAAATGAACATGAAAATACGGTGATCATCCAATAGCTCGAAATTTTGAATGACTTGAAATATGTTATTGAGTCATGGTTATTTGTTTAAATACTTTGAATAAATGATAAGTCATTACAAGTTTACCTCAAATTTTTGAATGACCTGCTTGAAAAAAATGATGATTTGCGGTCTTTATTTCAATGCCCATAAAATTTATGATAGTCATTCAAAAAGCTTTTAAATTTGATGACATAAAAATTTTGAATGACTTTTAAATTTTTGGATGAGTCATGATCTTTTTTTCAGTGAGCCTTAAAAATATGAAGATTTATCAATAATTTGAAAAAGTTGAATGACTTCGAGAAATTTTTGAATGACTTGAAGAAATATGATGAGTCATGGTCTTTGTTTAATGCTTGGAATTTTGAATGACCCTGAGAAATTTTAATGACATGAAAATACGGTCGAGTCATCAAAATAAATTGAAATTTTTGAATGACTGAAGAATATGTTTTGAGTGTCCATGGTATTATGTTAATGACCTTGGAGTAATTTTGAAATGACCTGGAGAAATTTTATGACCCTGAGAAATTTTAAATACTATGAAAATAGGTGAGTCCATCCATAAACTGAAAATTTTTGAATGACCTTGAGTAATATGTTATTGAGTCATGGTATTTTTTAATGACTTGAATAAAATGATAAGTCATGCCAATTATCTCAAAGCAGTTTTTGAATGACCTTGAACAAAGATGATGAGTTGCGGTCTTTATTTCAATGCCATAAAAATAATGAATAGTCATCCAAGTTAAATTTGAATGAAATAATTTGAATGACTTAAGAATTTTTGGATAGTCATGATCTTTTTTTCGTGACCTTAAAATAGATGATTTTCTCAAGTATTGAAAAAGTTGAATGACCTTGAGAATTGTTATTGAGCTCATGTATTTTTGTTTTTAAAGACCTTCGAGAATTTATTTTGAATGACCTGAGAAATTTTTAAATGACCTGGAGAAATTTTAAAGACCATGAAAATCGGTGTAGTTCATCCATAAACTCGAAATTTTTGAATGACATTGAGAAGATATGTTATTCGAAGTCATGGTATTTGTTTAATGATTTGATAAAATGATAAGTCATCCAATTCTCAAGTTTTTTGAATGACCTGAAAGATGATGAGTTGGGTCTTATTTAATGCCCATTAAAAATATGAATAGTCATTCAAAAAAGTTTTAATTTGAATGAAATAAAAAATTTGAAATGACTTAAGATTTTTTTGGATGAGTCATGATCTTTTTTCAAGTGACCTTAAAATATGATATTTATCATAAATTTGAAAAGTGAATGACTTGAGAAATTTTGAATACCTTGAAGAAATATGGAGTCATGTCTTTGTTTCCAATGACATTGAGATTTGAATACCCTGAGAATTTTAAATGAACCATGAAAATCGGTGAGTCATCCAAGTAACTTGAAAATTTTTGAATGACTTGAAGAATATGTTATTGAGTATGGTCTTTGTTCCAATACCTTGAAGAATTTTGATGACCCTGAGAATTTTAAATGACCCTTGAAGAAATATGATGAGTCATGGTCTTGTCCAATGACCTTGAGTAAATTTTGAATGACCTCTGAGAAATTTTAAATGACCTGAAAACTACGGTGGTCATCCAATAAACTCGAAATTTTTGAATGCCCTTGAGATATGTTATTGATCAATGGTATTTGGTTTAAATGTTTGAATAAAAATGATAGCTCACATTTCTCAAAGTTTTTTGAATGACCCTTTGAAAAAAGATGATGAGTTGCGGTCTTTATTTTATGCCCATAAATATGAATAGTCCATACACAAAGTTTTAAAATTTTGAATGACAAAAACAAATTTGATGCTTTAAGAAATTTTTGGATGAGTCATGATTTTTTTTTCAGTCGACCTTAAAATAGATGCATTTATTCAATAATTTGAAAAAGTTGATGACATTGAGAAATTTTGAAATGACCTTAGAAATATGATGAGTCATGGTCTTTGTTCTAATGACTGAGAAATTTTGATGACCTGAGAATTTTAAATGACCAGAAAATCGGTGGAGTCATTCCAATAAACTGAATTTTGAATGACTTGAGAATATGTTTTATTGAGTCATGGTTATTTGTTTAAATACCTTCGAGAAATTTTGATGACTCTGAGAAAATTTTAATGACCTGGGAATTTTACATGACATGAATTACGGTGAGTCATCAATAAACTCGAACAAATTTTTGAATGACCTTGAGATATGTTATTGAGTCCAGGTATTTGTTTAAATGACTTTGAATAAAAATGATAGTCTCCAACTTATCCTCAAAGTTTTGAATGACTTTGAAAAAAGTGATGGTATGAGGTCTTATATTTCATGGCCATAAAATATGGAATAGTCATACAAAGAGTTTAAATTGAATGAATATAAAAAAATTTGAATGACTTTAATAGAATTTTTGGATGAGTCAGATCTTTTTTTCAGTGACCTTAAAAATATGATGATTTATCCAATAATTTGAAAATGATGACCTATTAGATGAAATTTTTGATAGACCCTGAACGAAATAGAAATGAGTCATCCGGTCTTTGTTCCAATGACTTGAAGAAATTTTTGAATGACCTCTGAGAAATTTTAAATGACGCATCGAAACATACGGTGAAGCAATCCAATAACTTGAAAATTTTTGAAATGAACCTTGAGAATATGTTATTAGAGTCAATGGTCCTTTGTTCAATGACCTTGAGAAATTTGAATGACCCTGGAGAATTTTAAATGACCTTGAAGAAATATGATGAGTCATTGGTCTTTGTTCCAATGACTTGAGGAAATTTGAATGACCCAGAGAAATTTTAAATGCCATGAATAAAATACGGTGAAGTATCCAATAAAACTCGAAAAATTTTTTGAAATGACCTTTGAGTAATATGTTATTGGAGTATGGGTATTTGTTTAAATGAACTTTGAATAAAAAATGATAAGTCAATCCAATTATCCTCAAAGTTTTTTGAATGACCTTGAGAATATATTATGAGTCAATGGGGTCTTTGTTCGCAATGACCCTGAGAATTTTTGGATGACCCTAGAAAAATTTTAATGACCATCGAAAATACGGTGAAGTCATCCAATAAACTCGAAAATTTTTGAATGCCTTAGAAGAATATGTTATTGAGTCATGGTATTTGTTTAAATTGACTTTGAAATAAAAATGATAAGTCATCCAATTATCCTCAAAGTTTTGAAATGACCTTTGAAAAAAGATGATGAGTTGCGGTTCTTTATTTCAATGCCCATAAAATCTGAATAGTCATCCAAAAAAAGTTTTTAAAATTTTGAATGACAAAAAAATTTTGAATGACTTAAGATTTTTGGATGAGTCATGACTCTTTTTTTTCAGTACCTTAAAAATATGATGATTTAATCCAATAAATTTGAAAAGTTGAATGACCTTGAGAAATTTTGAATGAACCTTGAAGAAATATGATGAGTCCATGGTCTTTGTTTCTATATGAACCTTGAGAAAATTTTGAATGACCCTGAGAAATTTTAAATGAGACCATGAAAAAATACGGTGAGTCATCCAATAAACTTGAAAATTTTGAAATGACCATTTGAAGAATATGTTTATGAGTAATGGTATTTGTTTTAAATGACCCTTGAAAATTTTTGAATGACCCTGAGAAATTTTAACCATGACCCTGAGAAAATTTTAAATGAACCCATAGAAATACGGTGAGTCATCCAATAAACTGAAAATTTTTTGAATGACCTTGAGAATATGTTATTGAGTCTGGTAAATTTGTTAAATGACTTTGAATAAAATGATAAGTCCATGCCCATTATCCTCAAAGTTTTTGGAATGACCTTGAAAAAGATTGAAATGAGTTTGCGGTCTTTATTTCAATGCCCATAAAAATATGAATAGTCATGTCCAAAAAAGTTTTAAAATTTGAATGACAAATAAAAAAATTTGAATGACTTTAATAGAATTTTTGGATGAGTCAGATCTTTTTTTCAGTGACCTTAAAAATATGATGATTTATCCAATAATTTGAAAAGTGAATGACCTTGAGAAATTTTTTGAATGAACCTTGAAGAAATATGATGGAGTCATGGTCTTTGTTCAATGACCTTGAGAAAATTTTGAATGACCCTGAGAAATTTTAATGACCAAGTGAAACATACGGTGAGTCATATCCAATAAACTTGAAAATTTTGAATGACCTTGAGATATGTTATTGAGTCCATGGTCTTTGTCCAATGACCTTGAAGAAATTTTGAATGACCCTGAGTAAATTTTTAAATGACCTTGAAGAAATATGATGAGTCATGGTCTTTGTTCCAATGACCTTGAGAAATTTTGAATGACACTGAGAAATTTTTAAAATGACCATGAAAAATACGGTGAGTCACCAATAAACTCGAAAATTTTTGAATGACCCTTGAGAATATGTTATTGAGTCATGGTATTTGTTTAAAATGACTTTGAATAAATGATAAGTCTCCATATTATCGCTCAAGTTTTGAATGAACCTTGAAAAAAGAGATGAAGTTGCGGTCTTTATTCAATGCCCGCATAAAAATAAGAATAGTCATCCAAAAAAAGTTTTAAAATTTGAATGAACAATGAACAATTTTGAATGACTTTAAAGAATTTTTGGATGAGTCATGACTTTTTTCAGTGACGCTTACAATATGATGATTTATCCAAATAAATTTGAAAAAGTTAATGACCTTGAGAAATTTTGAATGACCTTAGAAATAATGATGATCATGGTTCTTTGTTCTAATGACCTGAGAAAATTTTGAATGACCCTGACCCTGAGAATTTTAAATGAACCATCGAAAATACGGTGAGTCCATCCCAATTACAACTCTGAAAATTTTTGAATGACCTTCTTTGCAGAGATAATGTTAATTGAGTCATGTGGTCTTTGTTCAATACCTTCGAGAAATTTTGAATGAACCGAGAAATTTTAAATGACCCTAAAAATTTAAATGACCATGAAAAAATCGGTGAGTCATCCAATAAATCGAAATTTTGATGACCTTGGGAGAATATGATTATTGGAGTCTATGGTATTTGTTTTAAATTGAACTTTGAATAAAAATGAAAGTACATATCAATTATGCTCCAAGTTTACTCTCGAATGACCTTGAAAAAAAGATGATGAGTTGGCGGTCTTTATTTCAATACCCATAAAATATGAATAGTTCCATCCCAAAAACAGTGTTTAAAAAATTTGAATGACAATAAAAAATTTTGAATCGACTTTAAGAATTTTGGATGAGTCATGATCTTTTTTTTCAGTGACCTTAAAAATATGTATGATTTTATCCATAAATTTGAAAAGTTGAATGACCTTGAGAAATTTTGAATGACCTTGAAGAAATATGATGAGTCATGGTCCTTTTGTTCCAATGACCTTGAGAAATTTTGAAGTCGACGGCTGAGAAAATTTTAAATGTACCATGAAACATACGGTGAGTCATCGCAATAAACTTTGAAAATTTTTGAATGACCTTAGAAGCATATGTTATTGAGGTCATGGTCTTTGTTTGCCAATGGACCTTGAAGAAAATTTTGAAATTGACCCTGAGAAATTTAAATGACCTGAAGAAATATGATGAGTCATGGTCTTTGTGTCAGAGACCTTGAGAAGATTTTTGAATGACCGCTGAGAAATTTTAAACTGACCATGAAAAATACGGTGAGTCATCCAATAAACTGCTGAAAATTTGAATTGACCTTGAGAGATATGTTATTGGAGTCAATGGTATTATGTTTAATGACTTTTGAATATAAAAATGATAAGTCATCATATTATCTCTCAATAAGTTTTTTGAATGACCTTGAAAAAAGATGATGAGTTGCGTCTTTATTTCACACTGCCCATAAAAATAGATGAATAGTCCATGCAAAAAAAGTTTTAAAAATTTGAAATGACAATAAAAAATTTTGAATGACTTTAAGAATTTTTTGGATGACGTCATGAATCTTTTTTCAGTGACCTTAAAAATATGATTGATTTAATCCAAATAAATTTGAAAAAAGTTTGAAGGATGACCTTGAGAAATTTTGAATGACCATTGAAAGAAATATGATGAGTCATTGTCTTTTGTTCTAAATGACCTTTGAGAAATTTTGCATTGACCCTGAGAAATTTTAAATGACCATGAAAAAATACGGTGAGTCATCCAATAACTTGAAAATTTTTGAATGACCTTGAGAAATATGTTATTGGAGTCATGGTATTTGTTTAAATGACGCTTGAGAATTTTGAGAATGACCCTGAGAAATTTTTAATGACCCTGAGAATTTTAATGACCATGAAAATACGGTGAGTCATCCAATAAACTCGGAAAATTTTTGAATGACCTTGAGAATATGTTATTGAGTCATGGTTAATTTGTTTAAAACGACTTTTGAATAAAAATGATAAGTCATGCCAATTAATCCTCAAAGTTTTTGAATGACTTGAAAAAGATGTGAGTTCGGTCTTTTATTTCAATGCCCAATAAATTGAATAGTCAATCCAAAAAGTTTTAAAATTTGAATGACATCAAAAAATTTGTGAGATGATTTAAGAATTTTTGGATGAGTCATGATCTTTTTTCAGTGACCTAAAAAATATGATGATTATCTCCAATAAATTTGAAAAAGTTGAATGACCTTGAGAAATTTTGAATGACCCTTGACAGAATATGATGAAGTTCATGGTCTTTGTGTACAATGACCTTAGAGTAAAATTTTGAATGACCTGAGAAATTTTAAATGACGCATGAAACATACGGTTGAGTCATCCAATAAACTTGAAAATTTTTGAATGACCTTGAGAAATGATGTTATTGAGTGCATGGTTTCTTTGTTCGCAATGACCTTGAGAAATTTTTGAATGACCCTGAGAAATTTTAAATGACTTGAGAGATATTGATGAGTCATGGTCCTTTTGTCCAAATGACCTTGAGAATTTGTGAATGAACCTGAGAACTTTTAAATGACACATGAAAATACGGTGAGTCATCCAATAAACTGCGAAAATTTTTGACATGACCTGAGAAATGTTATTGAGTCATGTATTTGTTTAAATGACTTTGATAAAAAATGATAAGTCCATCCAATTATCACTCAAAGTTTTTTTTGAAAATGACCTTGAAAAAAGAGATGATGAGTTGCGAGTCTTATTTCAATGCCCGCATAAAAATTATGAATCAGTCATACCAAAAAAAGTTTTAAAAATTTGAATGACAATAAAATTTGAATGACTTTTAAGAATTTTTTGGATGAGTCCATGATCTTTTTTTTCAGTGAACCTTTAAAAATATGATGATTTATCAATAAATTTGAAAAAGTTTGAATACCTTGAGAAATTTTTGAAATGACCGTTCGCACACGCACATGATGAAATGAGTCAATGGTCTTTGGTTCTAAATTGACGCTTGAGAAATTTTGAATGACCCTGAGAATTTAAAATGACCATGAAAAAATACGCGTGAGTCGATCCAATAACTTGAAAATTTTTTGAATGACCTTGAGAATATGTTATTGAGTCATGGTTTTGTTTAAATGACCTTTTTGAGAAATTTGTTGAATGACCCTGAGAAATTTTAAACTGACCCCTGAGAAATTTTAAAATGACCATGAAAATACGGTGAGTCATGCCAATATACTCGAAAATTTTGATGACGCGCTTGAGAATATGTTTATTGAGTCCATAGGTATTTGTTTAAAATGACTTTGAATAAAAATGATTAAGTCATCCAATTATCCTCAACAGTTTTTGAATGAGCCTTGGAAAAAAGATGGATGATTGCGTCTTTATTTCAATGCCCATACAAAAATATGAATAGTCATCCAAAAAAGTTTAAAATTTTGAATGACAATAAAAAAATTTTGAATGACTTTAAGAATTTTTGGATGAGTCATGATCTTTTTTCAGTGACCTTAAAAAATATGATGAATTTATCCAATAAATTTGAAATATAGTTAAAATGACCTTGAGAAATTTTGAACTCTCTGACCTATGAAAGAAATATTGATGAGTCATGGTCTTTGTTCTATGACCTTGAGAAAATTTTGAATGACCCTGAGAAATTTTTCAAATGACCATGAAGAAATATGATGAGTCATGGTCTTTGTTCCAATGACTTTGAGAAAATTTTGACGATGACCTGAGAAATTTTAATGACCATAGAAAAATAACGTTGAGTCATCCAATAAACTTGAAAATTTTTGAAATGACCTTGAGAATCTGTTATTGAGTCATTGGGGTGGGGGGGTTTTGTTCCAATGACTGAGAATTTTGAATGACACTGAGAAATTTAAAATGACCCTGAAGATATGATGAGTCATGGTCTTTGTTCCAATGACCTTGAGAAATTTTGAATGACCCACTGAGAAATTTTAATGACCATGAAAAATACGGTGAGTCATCCAATAAACTTGAAAAATTTGAATGATACCTTGAGAATATGTTTATTGAGTCCATGGTATTTGTTTATGACTTTTGAATAAAAATGAAATAGTCCATCCTATTATCCTCAATAGTTTTGAATGAAACCTTGAAAAAAGATGAAGAGTTGCGGTCTTATTTCAATGCCAATAAAAATATGAATAGTCCCATCAAAAAAAGTTTTTAAAATTTTGAATGACAATTAAAAAATATTTGAATGACTTTAAAGAATTTTTGAGATGAAGTTCATGATCTTTTTTTCAGTGACCTTTAAAAATATGATGATTTATCCAATATTTGAAAAAGTTGAAATGACCTGATAAATTTTAAATGTACCTGAAAATACGGTGAGTCATCCAAATAAACTCGAAAATTTTTGAATGACTTGAGAATATGTTATTGAGTCATGGTAATCACTGTTTAAAATGACTTTGAATAAAAATGATAAGTCATCCAATTAATCCTCAAAGTTTTGATGACCTTGAAAAAGATGATGAGTTTGCGGTCTTTATTTCAAGGCCCCGATAAATGATGAATAGTCATCCAAAAAAAGTTTTAAATTTGAATGACAATAAAAAATTTTGAATGACTATTAAGAATTTTTGGAATGAGTCATGATCTTTTTTTCAGTGACGCTAATAAAATATGATGATTTATGCCAAATAAATTTTTGAAAAGTTGAATGCCTTGAGAAATTTTTGAATGACCTTGGAAGAAATATGATGAGTCATGGTCCTTTGTTCCAATGACCTTGAGAAATTTTGAATGAACCCCTGGAATTTTTAAAATGACCATGAAACATCCGGTGGAAGGTCATACCCAATAAGAGCTTGAAAATTTTTGACTGACCTTGAAATATGTTATTGAGTTCATGGTCTTTGTCCAATGACCCTTGAGAAATTTTGATGACCCTGAGAAATTTTAAAATGACCTTGAAAGAATATGATGAGTCATGGTCTTTGTTCCAATGACCTTGAGAAATTTTGAATGACCCTGAGAAATTTTAAATGACCATGAAAAATACGGTGAGTCATCCAATAAACTTGAAAATATTTGAATGACCTTGAGAGAATATGTTATTGAGTCATGGTCTTTGTTCCAATGACCTTGAGAAATTTTGAATGACCCTGAGAAATTTTAAATGACCTTGAAGAAATATGATGAGTCATGGTCTTTGTTCCAATGACCTTGAGAAATTTTGAATGACCCTGAGAAATTTTAAATGACCTTGAAGAAATATGATGAGTCATGGTCTTTGTTCCAATGACCTTGAGAAATTTTGAATGACCCTGAGAAATTTTAAATGAACCATGAAAAATACGGTGAGTCATCCAATAAACTTGAAAATTTGTTGAATGACCTTGAGAATATGTTATTGAGTCATGGTCTTTGTTCCAATGACCTTGAGAAATTTTGAATGACCCTGAGAAATTTTAAATGACCATGAAAAATACGGTGAGTCATCCAATAAACTCGAAAATTTTTGAATGACCTTGAGAATATGTTTTTGAGTCATGTTCTTTGTTTAAATGACTTTTAATAAAAATGATAAGTCATCCAATTATCCTCAAAGTTTTTGAATGACCTTGAAAAAAGATGATGAGTTGCGGTCTTTATTTCAATGCCCATAAAAATATGAATAGTCATCAAAAAAAAGTTTAAAATTTGAATGAACAATTAAAAATTTTGAATGACTTTAAGAATTTTTGGATGAGTCCATGATCTTTTTTTCAGTGACCTTAAAAATATGATGATTTATCCAATAAAATTTTGAAAAAGTTGAATGACCTTGATAAATTTTAAATGACCATGAAAAATACGGTGAGTCATCCAATAAACTCGAAAATTTTTGAATGACCTTGAGAATATGTTATTGAGTCATGGTCTTTGTTCCAATGACCTTGAGAAATTTTGAATGACCCTGAGAAATTTTAAATGACCTTGAAGAAATATGATGAGTCATGGTCTTTGTTCCAATGACCTTGAGAAATTTTGAATGACCTTGAGAATATGTTATTGAGTCATGGTCTTTGTTCCAATGACCTTGAGAAATTTTGAAATGACCCTGAGAATTTTAAATGACCTTGAAGAAATATGATGAGTCATGGTCTTTGTTCCAATGACCTTGAGAAATTTTGAATGACCTGAGAAATTTTAAATGACCATGAAAAATACGGTGAGTCATCCAATAAACTTGAAAATTTTTGAATGACCTTGAGAATATGTTATTGAGTCATGGTCTTTGTTCCAATGACCTTGAGAAATTTTGAATACCCTGAGAAATTTTAAATGACCTTGAAGAAATATGATGAGTCATGGTCTTTGTTCCAATGACCTTGAGAAATTTTGAATGACCCTAGAAATTTTAAATGACCTTGAAGAAATATGATGAGTCATGGTCTTTGTTCCAATGACCTTGAGAAATTTTGAATGACCCTGAGAAATTTTAAAATGACCTTGAAGAAAATATGATGAGTCATGGTCTTTGTTCAATGACCTTGAGGATTTTATGACCCTGAGAAATTTTAAATGACCATGAAAAATACGGTGAGTCATCCAATGAACTTGAAAATTTTTGAATGACCTTGAGAATATGTTATTGAGTCATGGTCTTTGTTCCAATGACCTTGAGAAATTTTGAATGACCCTGAGAAATTTTAAATGACCATGAAAAATACGGTGAGTCATCCAATAAACTCGAAAATTTTTGAATGACCTTGAGAATATGTTTTTGAGTCATGTTCTTTGTTTAAATGACTTTGAATAAAAATGATAAGTCATCCAATTATCCTCAAAGTTTTTGAATGACCTTGAAAAAAGATGATGAGTTGCGGTCTTTATTTCAATGCCCATAAAAATATGAATAGTCATCAAAAAAAAGTTTTAAAATTGAATGACAATAAAAAATTTTGAATGGCTTTAAGAATTTTTTGGATGAGTCATGATTCTTTTTTCAGTGACCTTAAAATATGAATGATTTATCCAATAAATTTGAAAAAGTTGAATGACCTTGATAAATTTTAAATGACCATGAAAAATACGGTGAGTCATCCAATAAACTCGAAAATTTTTGAATGACCTTGAGAATATGTTATTGAGTCATGGTATTTGTTTAAATGACTTTGAATAAAAATGATAAGTCATCCAATTATCCTCAAAGTTTTTGAATGACCTTGAAAAAAGATGATGAGTTGCGGTCTTTATTTCAATGCCCATAAAAATATGAATAGTCATCCAAAAAAAGTTTTAAAATTTGAATGACAATAAAAAATTTTGAATGACTTTAAGAATTTTTGGATGAGTCATGATCTTTTTTTCAGTGACCTTAAAAATATGATGATTTATCCATAAATTTGAAAAAGTTGATGACCTTGAGAAATTTTGAATGACCTTGAAGAAATATGATGAGTCATGGTCTTTGTTCCAATGACCTTGAGAAATTTTGAATGACCCTGAGAAATTTTAAATGACCATGAAACATACGGTGAGTCATCCAATAAACTTGAAAATTTTTGAATGACCTTGAGAATATGTTATTGAGTCATGGTCTTTGTTCCAATGACCTTGAGAAATTTTGAATGACCCTGCGAAATTTTAAATGACCTTGAAGAAATATGATGAGTCATGGTCTTTGTTCCAATGACCTTGAGAAATTTTGAATGACCCTGAGAAATTTTAAATGACCATGAAAAATACGGTGAGTCATCCAATAAACTTGAAAATTTTTGAATGACCTTGAGAATATGTTATTGAGTCATGGTCTTTGTTCCAATGACCTTGAGAAATTTTGAATGACCCTGAGAAATTTTAAATGACCTTGAAGAAATATGATGAGTCATGGTCTTTGTTCCAATGACCTTGAGAAATTTTGAATGACCCTGAGAAATTTTAAATGACCTTGAAGAAATATGATGAGTCATGGTCTTTGTTCCAATGACCTTGAGAAATTTTGAATGACCCTGAGAAATTTTAAATGACCATGAAAAATACGGTGAGTCATCCAATAAACTTGAAAATTTTTGATTGACCTTGAGAATATGTTATTGAGTCATGGTCTTTGTTCCAATGACCTTGAGAAATTTTGAATGACCCTGAGAAATTTTAAATGACCATGAAAAATACGGTGAGTCATCCAATAAACTCGAAAATTTTTGAATGACCTTGAGAATATGTTTTTGAGTCATGTTCTTTGTTTAAATGACTTTGAATAAAAATGATAAGTCATCCAATTATCCTCAAAGTTTTTGAATGACCTTGAAAAAAGATGATGAGTTGCGGTCTTTATTTCAATGCCCATAAAAATATGAATAGTCATCCAAAAAAAGTTTTAAAATTTGAATGACAATAAAAAATTTTGAATGACTTTAAGAATTTTTGGATGAGTCATGATCTTTTTTTCAGTGACCTTAAAAATATGATGATTTATCCAATAAATTTGAAAAAGTTGAATGACCTTGAGAAATTTTGAATGACCTTGAAGAAATATGATGAGTCATGGTCTTTGTTCTAATGACCTTGAGAAATTTTGAATGACCCTGAGAAATTTTAAATGACCATGAAGAAATATGATGAGTCATGGTCTTTGTTCCAATGACTTTGAGAAATTTTGAATGACCCTGAGAAATTTTAAATGACCATGAAAAATACGGTGAGTCATCCAATAAACTTGAAAATTTTTGAATGACCTTGAGAATATGTTATTGAGTCATGGTCTTTGTTCCAATGACCTTGAGAAATTTTGAATGACCCTGAGAAATTTTAAATGACCCTGAAGAAATATGATGAGTCATGGTCTTTGTTCCAATGACCTTGAGAAATTTTGAATGACCTTGAAGAAATATGATGAGTCATGGTCTTTGTTCTAATGACCTTGAGAAATTTTGAATGACCCTGAGAAATTTTAAATGACCATGAAGAAATATGATGAGTCATGGTCTTTGTTCCAATGACTTTGAGAAATTTTGAATGACCCTGAGAAATTTTAAATGACCATGAAAAATACGGTGAGTCATCCAATAAACTTGAAAATTTTTGAATGACCTTGAGAATATGTTATTGAGTCATGGTCTTTGTTCCAATGACCTTGAGAAATTTTGAATGACCCTGAGAAATTTTAAATGACCATTGAAAAATACGGTGAGTCATCCAATAAACTTGAAAAATTTTGAATGACCTTGAGAATATGTTATTGAGTCATGGTATTTGTTTAAATGACTTTGAATAAAATGATAAGTCATCCAATTATCCTCAAAGTTTTTGAAAGACCTTGAAAAAAGATGATGAGTTGCGGTCTTTATTTCAATGCCAATAAAAATATGAATAGTCATCAAAAAAAAGTTTTAAAATTTGAATGACAATAAAAAATTTTGAATGACTTTAAGAATTTTTGGATGAGTCATGATCTTTTTTTCAGTGACCTTAAAAATATGATGATTTATCCAATAAATTTGAAAAAGTTGAATGACCTTGATAAATTTTAAATGACCATGAAAAATACGGTGAGTCATCCAATAAACTCGAAAATTTTTGAATGACCTTGAGAATATGTTTTTGAGTCATGTTCTTTGTTTAAATGACTTTGAATAAAAATGATAAGTCATCCAATTATCCTCAAAGTTTTTGAATGACCTTGAAAAAAGATGATGAGTTGCGGTCTTTATTTCAATGCCCATAAAAATATGAATAGTCATCCAAAAAAAGTTTTAAAATTTGAATGACAATAAAAAATTTTGAATGACTTTAAGAATTTTTGGATGAGTCATGATCTTTTTTTCAGTGACCTTAAAAATATGATGATTTATCCAATAAATTTGAAAAAGTTGAATGACCTTGAGAAATTTTGAATGACCTTGAAGAAATATGATGAGTCATGGTCTTTGTTCCAATGACCTTGAGAAATTTTGAATGACCCTGAGAAATTTTAAATGACCATGAAACATACGGTTAGTCATCCAATAAACTTGAAAATTTTTGAATGACCTTGAGAATATGTTATTGAGTCATGGTCTTTGTTCCAATGACCTTGAGAAATTTTGAATGACCCTGCGAAATTTTAAATGACCTTGAAGAAATATGATGAGTCATGGTCTTTGTTCCAATGACCTTGAGAAATTTTGAATGACCCTGAGAAATTTTAAATGACCATGAAAATACGGTGAGTCATCCAATAAACTTGAAAATTTTTGAATGACCTTGAGAATATGTTATTGAGTCATGGTCTTTGTTCCAATGACCTTGAGAAATTTTGAATGACCCTGAGAAATTTTAAATGACCTTGAAGAAATATGATGAGTCATGGTCTTTGTTCCAATGACCTTGAGAAATTTTGAATGACCCTGAGAAATTTTAAATGACCTTGAAGAAATATGATGAGTCATGGTCTTTGTTCCAATGACCTTGAGAAATTTTGAATGACCCTGAGAAATTTTAAATGACCATGAAAAATACGGTGAGTCATCCAATAAACTTGAAAATTTTTGATTGACCTTGAGAATATGTTATTGAGTCATGGTCTTTGTTCCAATGACCTTGAGAAATTTTGAATGACCCTGAGAAATTTTAAATGACCATGAAAAATACGGTGAGTCATCCAATAAACTCGAAAATTTTTGAATGACCTTGAGAATATGTTTTTGAGTCATGTTCTTTGTTTAAATGACTTTGAATAAAAATGATAAGTCATCCAATTATCCTCAAAGTTTTTGAATGACCTTGAAAAAAGATGATGAGTTGCGGTCTTTATTTCAATGCCCATAAAAATATGAATAGTCATCCAAAAAAAGTTTTAAAATTTGAATGACAATAAAAAATTTTGAATGACTTTAAGAATTTTTGGATGAGTCATGATCTTTTTTTCAGTGACCTTAAAAAATATGATGATTTATCCAATAAATTTGAAAAAAGTTGAATGACCTTGAGAAATTTTGAATGACCTTGAAGAAATATGATGAGTCATGGTCTTTGTTCTAATGACCTTGAGAAATTTTGAATGACCCTGAGAAATTTTAAATGACCATGAAGAAATATGATGAGTCATGGTCTTTGTTCCAATGACTTTGAGAAATTTTGAATGACCCTGAGAAATTTTAAATGACCATGAAAAATACGGTGAGTCATCCAATAAACTTGAAAATTTTTGAATGACCTTGAGAATATGTTATTGAGTCATGGTCTTTGTTCCAATGACCTTGAGAAATTTTGAATGACCCTGAGAAATTTTAAATGACCCTGAAGAAATATGATGAGTCATGGTCTTTGTTCCAATGACCTTGAGAAATTTTGAATGACCTTGAAGAAATATGATGAGTCATGGTCTTTGTTCTAATGACCTTGAGAAATTTTGAATGACCCTGAGAAATTTTAAATGACCATGAAGAAATATGATGAGTCATGGTCTTTGTTCCAATGACTTTGAGAAATTTTGAATGACCCTGAGAAATTTTAAATGACCATGAAAAATACGGTGAGTCATCCAATAAACTTGAAAATTTTTGAATGACCTTGAGAATATGTTATTGAGTCATGGTCTTTGTTCCAATGACCTTGAGAAATTTTGAATGACCCTGAGAAATTTTAAATGACCATGAAAAATACGGTGAGTCATCCAATAAACTTGAAAAATTTTGAATGACCTTGAGAATATGTTATTGAGTCATGGTATTTGTTTAAATGACTTTGAATAAAAATGATAAGTCATCCAATTATCCTCAAAGTTTTTGAAAGACCTTGAAAAAAGATGATGAGTTGCGGTCTTTATTTCAATGCCAATAAAAATATGAATAGTCATCAAAAAAAAGTTTTAAAATTTGAATGACAATAAAAAATTTTGAATGACTTTAAGAATTTTTGGATGAGTCATGATCTTTTTTTCAGTGACCTTAAAAATATGATGATTTATCCAATAAATTTGAAAAAGTTGAATGACCTTGATAAATTTTAAATGACCATGAAAAATACGGTGAGTCATCCAATAAACTCGAAAATTTTTGAATGACCTTGAGAATATGTTTTTGAGTCATGTTCTTTGTTTAAATGACTTTGAATAAAAATGATAAGTCATCCAATTATCCTCAAAGTTTTTGAATGACCTTGAAAAAAGATGATGAGTTGCGGTCTTTATTTCAATGCCCATAAAAATATGAATAGTCATCCAAAAAAAGTTTTAAAATTTGAATGACAATAAAAAATTTTGAATGACTTTAAGAATTTTTGGATGAGTCATGATCTTTTTTTCAGTGACCTTAAAAATATGATGATTTATCCAATAAATTTGAAAAAGTTGAATGACCTTGAGAAATTTGAATGACCTTGAAGAAATATGATGAGTCATGGTCTTTGTTCTAATGACCTTGAGAAATTTTGAATGACCCTGAGAAATTTTAAATGACCATGAAGAAATATGATGAGTCATGGTCTTTGTTCCAATGACTTTGAGAAATTTTGAATGACCCTGAGAAATTTTAAATGACCATGAAAAATACGGTGAGTCATCCAATAAACTTGAAAATTTTGAATGACCTTGAGAATATGTTATTGAGTCATGGTCTTTGTTCCAATGACCTTGAGAAATTTTGAATGACCCTGAGAAATTTTAAATGACCCTGAAGAAATATGATGAGTCATGGTCTTTGTTCCAATGACCTTGAGAAATTTTGAATGACCTTGAAGAAATATGATGAGTCATGGTCTTTGTTCTAATGACCTTGAGAAATTTTGAATGACCCTGAGAAATTTTAAATGACCATGAAGAAATATGATGAGTCATGGTCTTTGTTCCAATGACTTTGAGAAATTTTGAATGACCCTGAGAAATTTTAAATGACCATGAAAAATACGGTGAGTCATCCAATAAACTTGAAAATTTTTGAATGACCTTGAGAATATGTTATTGAGTCATGGTCTTTGTTCCAATGACCTTGAGAAATTTTGAATGACCCTGAGAAATTTTAAATGACCATGAAAAATACGGTGAGTCATCCAATAAACTTGAAAAATTTTGAATGACCTTGAGAATATGTTATTGAGTCATGGTATTTGTTTAAATGACTTTGAATAAAAATGATAAGTCATCCAATTATCCTCAAAGTTTTTGAAAGACCTTGAAAAAAGATGATGAGTTGCGGTCTTTATTTCAATGCCAATAAAAATATGAATAGTCATCAAAAAAAAGTTTTAAAATTTGAATGACAATAAAAAATTTTGAATGACTTTAAGAATTTTTGGATGAGTCATGATCTTTTTTTCAGTGACCTTAAAAATATGATGATTTATCCAATAAATTTGAAAAAGTTGAATGACCTTGATAAATTTTAAATGACATGAAAAATACGGTGAGTCATCCAATAAACTCGAAAATTTTTGAATGACCTTGAGAATATGTTATTGAGTCATGGTATTTGTTTAAATGACTTTGAATAAAAATGATAAGTCATCCAATTATCCTCAAAGTTTTTGAATGACCTTGAAAAAAGATGATGAGTTGCGGTCTTTATTTCAATGCCCATAAAAATATGAATAGTCATCCAAAAAAAGTTTTAAAATTTGAATGACAATAAAAAATTTTGAATGACTTTAAGAATTTTTGGATGAGTCATGATCTTTTTTTCAGTGACCTTAAAAATATGATGATTTATCCAATAAATTTGAAAAAGTTGAATGACCTTGAGAAATTTTGAATGACCTTGAAGAAATATGATGAGTCATGGTCTTTGTTCTAATGACCTTGAGAAATTTTGAATGACCCTGAGAAATTTTAAATGACCATGAAAAATACGGTGAGTCATCCAATAAACTTGAAAATTTTTGAATGACCTTGAGAATATGTTATTGAGTCATGTCTTTGTTCCAATGACCTTGAGAAATTTTGAATGACCCTGAGAAATTTTAAATGACCATGAAAAATACGGTGAGTCATCCAATAAACTCGAAAATTTTTGAATGACCTTGAGAATATGTTATTGAGTCATGGTATTTGTTTAAATGACTTTGAATAAAAATGATAAGTCATCCAATTATCCTCAAAGTTTTTGAATGACCTTGAAAAAAGATGATGAGTTGCGGTCTTTATTTCAATGCCCATAAAAATATGAATAGTCATCCAAAAAAAGTTTTAAAATTTGAATGACAATAAAAAATTTTGAATGACTTTAAGAATTTTTGGATGAGTCATGATCTTTTTTTCAGTGACCTTAAAAATATGATGATTTATCCAATAAATTTGAAAAAGTTGAATGACCCTGAGAAATTTTAAATGACCTTGAAGAAATATGATGAGTCATGGTCTTTGTTCCAATGACCTTGAGAAATTTTGAATGACCCTGAGAAATTTTAAATGACCATGAAAAATACGGTGAGTCATCCAATAAACTTGAAAATTTTGAATGACCTTGAGAATATGTTATTGAGTCATGTCTTTGTTCCAATGACCTTGAGAAATTTTGAATGACCCTGAGAAATTTTAAATGACCATGAAAAATACGGTGAGTCATCCAATAAACTTGAAAAATTTTGAATGACCTTGAGAATATGTTATTGAGTCATGGTATTTGTTTAAATGACTTTGAATAAAAATGATAAGTCATCCAATTATCCTCAAAGTTTTTGAATGACCTTGAAAAAAGATGATGAGTTGCGGTCTTTATTTCAATGCCAATAAAAATATGAATAGTCATCAAAAAAAAGTTTTAAAATTTGAATGACAATAAAAATTTTGAATGACTTTAAGAATTTTTGGATGAGTCATGATCTTTTTTCAGTGACCTTAAAAATATGATGATTTATCCAATAAATTTGAAAAAGTTGAATGACCTTGATAAATTTTAAATGACCATGAAAAATACGGTGAGTCATCCAATAAACTCGAAAATTTTTGAATGACCTTGAGAATATGTTATTGAGTCATGGTATTTGTTTAAATGACTTTGAATAAAAATGATAAGTCATCCAATTATCCTCAAAGTTTTTTGAATGACCTTGAAAAAAGATGATGAGTTGCGGTCTTTATTTCAATGCCCATAAAAATATGAATAGTCATCCAAAAAAAGTTTTAAAAATTTGAATGACAATAAAAAAATTTTGAATGACTTAAGAATTTTGGATGAGTCATGATCTTTTTTTCAGTGACCTTAAAAAATATGATGATTTATCCAATAAAATTTGAAAAAGTTTGAATGACCTTGAGAAATTTTTGAATGACCTTGAAGAAATATGATGAGTCATGGTCTTTGTTCCAATGACCTTGAGAAATTTTGAATGACCCTGAGAAATTTTAAATGACCATGAAAAATACGGTGAGTCATCCAATAAACTTGAAAATTTTTGAATGACCTTGAGAATATGTTATTTTGTCATGGTCTTTGTTCCAATGACCTTGAGAAATTTTGAATGACCCTGAGAAATTTTAAATGACCTTGAAGAAATATGATGAGTCATGGTCTTTGTTCCAATGACCTTGAGAAATTTTGAATGACCCTGAGAAATTTTAAATGACCTTGAAGAAATATGATGAGTCATGGTCTTTGTTCCAATGACCTTGAGAAATTTGAATGACCCTGAGAAATTTTAAATGACCATGAAAAATACGGTGAGTCATCCAATAAACTTGAAAATTTTTGAATGACCTTGAGAATATGTTATTGAGTCATGGTCTTTGTTCCAATGACCTTGAGAAATTTTGAATGACCCTGAGAAATTTTAAATGACCTTGAAGAAATATGATGAGTCATGGTCTTTGTTCCAATGACCTTGAGAAATTTTGAATGACCCTGAGAAATTTTAAATGACCATGAAAAATACGGTGAGTCATCCAATAAACTTGAAAATTTTGATTGACCTTGAGAATATGTTATTGAGTCATGGTCTTTGTTCCAATGACCTTGAGAAATTTTGAATGACCCTGAGAAATTTTAAATGACCATGAAAAATACGGTGAGTCATCCAATAAACTCGAAAATTTTTGAATGACCTTGAGAATATGTTATTGAGTCATGGTATTTGTTAAATGAACTTTGAATAAAAATGATAAGTCATCCAATTATCCTCAAAGTTTTGAATGACCTTGAAAAAAGATGATGAGTTGCGGTCTTTATTTCAATGCCCATAAAAATATGAATAGTCATCCAAAAAAAGTTTTAAAATTTGAATGACAATAAAAAATTTTGAATGACTTTAAGAATTTTTGGATGAGTCATGATCTTTTTTTCAGTGACCTTAAAAATATGATGATTTATCCAATAAATTTGAAAAAGTTGAATGACCTTGAGAAATTTTGAATGACCTTGAAGAAATATGATGAGTCATGGTCTTTGTTCTAATGACCTTGAGAAATTTTGAATGACCCTGAGAAATTTTAAATGACCATGAAAAATACGGTGAGTCATCCAATAAACTTGAAAATTTTTGAATGACCTTGAGAATATGTTATTGAGTCATGGTCTTTGTTCCAATGACCTTGAGAAATTTTGAATGACCCTGAGAAATTTTAAATGACCATGAAAAATACGGTGAGTCATCCAATAAACTCGAAAATTTTTGAATGACCTTGAGAATATGTTATTGAGTCATGGTATTTGTTTAAATGACTTTGAATAAAAATGATAAGTCATCCAATTATCCTCAAAGTTTTTGAATGACCTTGAAAAAAGATGATGAGTTGCGGTCTTTATTTCAATGCCCATAAAAATATGAATAGTCATCCAAAAAAAGTTTTAAAATTTGAATGACAATAAAAAATTTTGAATGACTTTAAGAATTTTTGGATGAGTCATGATCTTTTTTTCAGTGACCTTAAAAATATGATGATTTATCCAATAAATTTGAAAAAGTTGAATGACCCTGAGAAATTTTAAATGACCTTGAAGAAATATGATGAGTCATGGTCTTTGTTCCAATGACCTTGAGAAATTTTGAATGACCCTGAGAAATTTTAAATGACCATGAAAAATACGGTGAGTCATCCAATAAACTTGAAAATTTTTGAATGACCTTGAGAATATGTTATTGAGTCATGGTCTTTGTTCCAATGACCTTGAGAAATTTTGAATGACCCTGAGAAATTTTAAATGACCATGAAAAATACGGTGAGTCATCCAATAAACTTGAAAAATTTTGAATGACCTTGAGAATATGTTATTGAGTCATGGTATTTGTTTAAATGACTTTGAATAAAAATGATAAGTCATCCAATTATCCTCAAAGTTTTGAATGACCTTGAAAAAAGATGATGAGTTGCGGTCTTTATTTCAATGCCAATAAAAATATGAATAGTCATCAAAAAAAAGTTTTAAAATTTGAATGACAATAAAAAATTTTGAATGACTTTAAGAATTTTTGGATGAGTCATGATCTTTTTTTCAGTGACCTTAAAAATATGATGATTTATCCAATAAATTTGAAAAAGTTGAATGACCTTGATAAATTTTAAATGACCATGAAAAATACGGTGAGTCATCCAATAAACTCGAAAATTTTTGAATGACCTTGAGAATATGTTATTGAGTCATGGTATTTGTTTAAATGACTTTGAATAAAAATGATAAGTCATCCAATTATCCTCAAAGTTTTTGAATGACCTTGAAAAAAAGATGATGAGTTGCGGTCTTTATTTCAATGCCCATAAAAATATGAATAGTCATCCAAAAAAAGTTTTAAAATTTGAATGACAATAAAAAATTTTGAATGACTTTAAGAATTTTTGGATGAGTCATGATCTTTTTTTCAGTGACCTTAAAAATATGATGATTTATCCAATAAATTTGAAAAAGTTGAATGACCTTGAGAAATTTTGAATGACCTTGAAGAAATATGATGAGTCATGGTCTTTGTTCCAATGACCTTGAGAAATTTTGAATGACCCTGAGAAATTTTAAATGACCATGAAAAATACGGTGAGTCATCCAATAAACTTGAAAATTTTTGAATGACCTTGAGAATATGTTATTTTGTCATGGTCTTTGTTCCAATGACCTTGAGAAATTTTGAATGACCCTGAGAAATTTTAAATGACCTTGAAGAAATATGATGAGTCATGGTCTTTGTTCCAATGACCTTGAGAAATTTTGAATGACCCTGAGAAATTTTAAATGACCTTGAAGAAATATGATGAGTCATGGTCTTTGTTCCAATGACCTTGAGAAATTTTGAATGACCCTGAGAAATTTTAAATGACCATGAAAAATACGGTGAGTCATCCAATAAACTTGAAAATTTTTGAATGACCTTGAGAATATGTTAATGAGTCATGGTCTTTGTTCCAATGACCTTGAGAAATTTTGAATGACCCTGAGAAATTTTAAATGACCATGAAAATACGGTGAGTCATCCAATAAACTTGAAAATTTTTGAATGACCTTGAGAATATGTTATTGAGTCATGGTCTTTGTTCCAATGACCTTGAGAAATTTTGAATGACCCTGAGAAATTTTAAATGACCTTGAAGAAATATGATGAGTCATGGTCTTTGTTCCAATGACCTTGAGAAATTTTGAATGACCCTGAGAAATTTTAAATGACCATGAAAAATACGGTGAGTCATCCAATAAACTTGAAAATTTTTGATTGACCTTGAGAATATGTTATTGAGTCATGGTCTTTGTTCAATGACCTTGAGAAATTTTGAATGACCCTGAGAAATTTTAAATGACCATGAAAAATACGGTGAGTCATCCAATAAACTCGAAAATTTTTGAATGACCTTGAGAATATGTTATTGAGTCATGGTATTTGTTTAAATGACTTTGAATAAAAATGATAAGTCATCCAATTATCCTCAAAGTTTTTGAATGACCTTGAAAAAAGATGATGAGTTGCGGTCTTTATTTCAATGCCCATAAAAATATGAATAGTCATCCAAAAAAAGTTTTAAAATTTGAATGACAATAAAAAATTTTGAATGACTTTAAGAATTTTTGGATGAGTCATGATCTTTTTTTCAGTGACCTTAAAAATATGATGATTTATCCAATAAATTTGAAAAAGTTGAATGACCTTGAGAAATTTTGAATGACCTTGAGAATATGTTATTGAGTCATGGTCTTTGTTCCAATGACCTTGAGAAATTTTGAATGACCCTGAGAAATTTTAAATGACCTTGAAGAAATATGATGAGTCATGGTCTTTGTTCCAATGACCTTGAGAAATTTTGAATGACCCTGAGAAATTTTAAATGACCATGAAAAATACGGTGAGTCATCCAATAAACTTGAAAATTTTTGAATGACCTTGAGAATATGTTAATGAGTCATGGTCTTTGTTCCAATGACCTTGAGAAATTTTGAATGACCCTGAGAAATTTTAAATGACCATGAAAAATACGGTGAGTCATCCAATAAACTTGAAAATTTTTGAATGACCTTGAGAATATGTTATTGAGTCATGGTCTTTGTTCCAATGACCTTGAGAAATTTTGAATGACCCTGAGAAATTTTAAATGACCTTGAAGAAATATGATGAGTCATGGTCTTTGTTCCAATGACCTTGAGGATTTTTTATGACCCTGAGAAATTTTAAATGACCTTGAAGAAATATGATGAGTCATGGTCTTTGTTCCAATGACCTTGAGAAATTTTGAATGACCCTGAGAAATTTTAAATGACCATGAAAAATACGGTGAGTCATCCAATAAACTTGAAAATTTTTGAATGACCTTGAGAATATGTTATTTTGTCATGGTCTTTGTTCCAATGACCTTGAGAAATTTTGAATGACCCTGAGAAATTTTAAATGACCTTGAAGAAATATGATGAGTCATGGTCTTTGTTCCAATGACCTTGAGAAATTTTGAATGACCCTGAGAAATTTTAAATGACCTTGAAGAAATATGATGAGTCATGGTCTTTGTTCCAATGACCTTGAGAAATTTTGAATGACCCTGAGAAATTTTATATGACCATGAAAAATACGGTGAGTCATCCAATAAACTTGAAAATTTTTGAATGACCTTGAGAATATGTTAATGAGTCATGGTCTTTGTTCCAATGACCTTGAGAAATTTTGAATGACCCTGAGAAATTTTAAATGACCATGAAAAATACGGTGAGTCATCCAATAAACTTGAAAATTTTTGAATGACCTTGAGAATATGTTATTGAGTCATGGTCTTTGTTCCAATGACCTTGAGAAATTTTGAATGACCCTGAGAAATTTTAAATGACCTTGAAGAAATATGATGAGTCATGGTCTTTGTTCCAATGACCTTGAGGATTTTTTATGACCCTGAGAAATTTTAAATGACCTTGAAGAAATATGATGAGTCATGGTCTTTGTTCCAATGACCTTGAGAAATTTTGAATGACCCTGAGAAATTTTAAATGACCATGAAAAATACGGTGAGTCATCCAATAAACTTGAAAATTTTTGATTGACCTTGAGAATATGTTATTGAGTCATGGTCTTTGTTCCAATGACCTTGAGAAATTTTGAATGACCCTGAGAAATTTTAAATGACCATGAAAAATACGGTGAGTCATCCAATAAACTCGAAAATTTTTGAATGACCTTGAGAATATGTTATTGAGTCATGGTATTTGTTTAAATGACTTTGAATAAAAATGATAAGTCATCCAATTATCCTCAAAGTTTTTGAATGACCTTGAAAAAAGATGATGAGTTGCGGTCTTTATTTCAATGCCCATAAAAATATGAATAGTCATCCAAAAAAAGTTTTAAAATTTGAATGACAATAAAAAATTTTGAATGACTTTAAGAATTTTTGGATGAGTCATGATCTTTTTTTCAGTGACCTTAAAAATATGATGATTTATCCAATAAATTTGAAAAAGTTGAATGACCTTGAGAAATTTTGAATGACCTTGAAGAAATATGATGAGTCATGGTCTTTGTTCTAATGACCTTGAGAAATTTTGAATGACCTTGAAGAAATATGATGAGTCATGGTCTTTGTTCCAATGACCTTGAGGATTTTTTATGACCCTGAGAAATTTTAAATGACCTTGAAGAAATATGATGAGTCATGGTCTTTGTTCCAATGACCTTGAGAAATTTTGAATGACCCTGAGAAATTTTAAATGACCATGAAAAATACGGTGAGTCATCCAATAAACTTGAAAATTTTTGAATGACCTTGAGAATATGTTATTTTGTCATGGTCTTTGTTCCAATGACCTTGAGAAATTTTGAATGACCCTGAGAAATTTAAAATGACCTTGAAGAAATATGATGAGTCATGGTCTTTGTTCCAATGACCTTGAGAAATTTTGAATGACCCTGAGAAATTTTAAATGACCTTGAAGAAATATGATGAGTCATGGTCTTTGTTCCAATGACCTTGAGAAATTTTGAATGACCCTGAGAAATTTTAAATGACCATGAAAAATACGGTGAGTCATCCAATAAACTTGAAAATTTTTGAATGACCTTGAGAATATGTTAATGAGTCATGGTCTTTGTTCCAATGACCTTGAGAAATTTTGAATGACCCTGAGAAATTTTAAATGACCATGAAAAATACGGTGAGTCATCCAATAAACTTGAAAATTTTTGAATGACCTTGAGAATATGTTATTGAGTCATGGTCTTTGTTCCAATGACCTTGAGAAATTTTGAATGACCCTGAGAAATTTTAAATGACCTTGAAGAAATATGATGAGTCATGGTCTTTGTTCCAATGACCTTGAGAAATTTTGAATGACCCTGAGAAATTTTAAATGACCATGAAAAATACGGTGAGTCATCCAATAAACTTGAAAATTTTTGAATGACCTTGAGAATATGTTATTTTGTCATGGTCTTTGTTCCAATGACCTTGAGAAATTTTGAATGACCCTGAGAAATTTAAAATGACCTTGAAGAAATATGATGAGTCATGGTCTTTGTTCCAATGACCTTGAGAAATTTTGAATGACCCTGAGAAATTTTAAATGACCTTGAAGAAATATGATGAGTCATGGTCTTTGTTCCAATGACCTTGAGAAATTTTGAATGACCCTGAGAAATTTTAAATGACCATGAAAAATACGGTGAGTCATCCAATAAACTTGAAAATTTTGAAATGACCTTGAGAATATGTTAATGAGTCATGGTCTTTTGTTCCAATGACCTTGAGAAATTTTGAATGACCCTGAGAAATTTTAAATGACCATGAAAATACGGTGAGTCATCCAATAAACTTGAAAATTTTTGAATGACCTTGAGAATATGTTATTGAGTCATGGTCTTTGTTCCAATGACCTTGAGAAATTTTGAATGACCCTGAGAAATTTTAAATGACCTTGAAGAAATATGATGAGTCATGGTCTTTGTTCCAATGACCTTGAGAAATTTTGAATGACCCTGAGAAATTTTAAATGACCATGAAAAATACGGTGAGTCATCCAATAAACTTGAAAATTTTTGAATGACCTTGAGAATATGTTAATGAGTCATGGTCTTTGTTCCAATGACCTTGAGAAATTTTGAATGACCCTGAGAAATTTTAAATGACCATGAAAAATACGGTGAGTCATCCAATAAACTTGAAAATTTTTGAATGACCTTGAGAATATGTTATTGAGTCATGGTCTTTGTTCCAATGACCTTGAGAAATTTTGAATGACCCTGAGAAATTTTAAATGACCTTGAAGAAATATGATGAGTCATGGTCTTTGTTCCAATGACCTTGAGGATTTTTTATGACCCTGAGAAATTTTAAATGACCTTGAAGAAATATGATGAGTCATGGTCTTTGTTCCAATGACCTTGAGAAATTTTGAATGACCCTGAGAAATTTTAAATGACCATGAAAAATACGGTGAGTCATCCAATAAACTTGAAAATTTTTGAATGACCTTGAGAATATGTTATTTTGTCATGGTCTTTGTTCCAATGACCTTGAGAAATTTTGAATGACCCTGAGAAATTTTAAATGACCTTGAAGAAATATGATGAGTCATGGTCTTTGTTCCAATGACCTTGAGAAATTTTGAATGACCCTGAGAAATTTTAAATGACCTTGAAGAAATATGATGAGTCATGGTCTTTGTTCCAATGACCTTGAGAAATTTTGAATGACCCTGAGAAATTTTATATGACCATGAAAAATACGGTGAGTCATCCAATAAACTTGAAAATTTTTGAATGACCTTGAGAATATGTTAATGAGTCATGGTCTTTGTTCCAATGACCTTGAGAAATTTTGAATGACCCTGAGAAATTTTAAATGACCATGAAAAATACGGTGAGTCATCCAATAAACTTGAAAATTTTTGAATGACCTTGAGAATATGTTATTGAGTCATGGTCTTTGTTCCAATGACCTTGAGAAATTTTGAATGACCCTGAGAAATTTTAAATGACCTTGAAGAAATATGATGAGTCATGGTCTTTGTTCCAATGACCTTGAGGATTTTTTTATGACCCTGAGAAATTTTAAATGACCTTGAAGAATATGATGAGTCATGGTCTTTGTTCCAATGACCTTGAGAAATTTTGAATGACCCTGAGAAATTTTAATGACCATGAAAAATACGGTGAGTCATCCAATAAACTTGAAAATTTTTGATTGACCTTGAGAATATGTTATTGAGTCATGGTCTTTGTTCCAATGACCTTGAGAAATTTTGAATGACCCTGAGAAATTTTAAATGACCATGAAAAATACGGTGAGTCATCCAATAAACTCGAAAATTTTTGAATGACTTGAGAATATGTTATTGAGTCATGGTATTGTTTAAATGACTTTGAATAAAAATGATAAGTCATCCAATTATCCTCAAAGTTTTGAATGACTTGAAAAAAGATGATGAGTTGCGGTCTTTATTTCAATGCCCATAAAAATATGAATAGTCATCCAAAAAAAGTTTTAAAATTTGAATGACAATAAAAAATTTTGAATGACTTTAAGAATTTTTGGATGAGTCATGATCTTTTTTTCAGTGACCTTAAAAATATGATGATTTATCCAATAAATTTGAAAAAGTTGAATGACCTTGAGAAATTTTGAATGACCTTGAAGAAATATGATGAGTCATGGTCTTTGTTCTAATGACCTTGAGAAATTTTGAATGACCTTGAAGAAATATGATGAGTCATGGTCTTTGTTCCAATGACCTTGATGATTTTTTATGACCCTGAGAAATTTTAAATGACCTTGAAGAAATATGATGAGTCATGGTCTTTGTTCCAATGACCTTGAGAAATTTTGAATGACCCTGAGAAATTTTAAATGACCATGAAAAATACGGTGAGTCATCCAATAAACTTGAAAATTTTTGAATGACCTTGAGAATATGTTATTGAGTCATGGTCTTTGTTCCAATGACCTTGAGAAATTTTGAATGACCCTGAGAAATTTTAAATGACCTTGAAGAAATATGATGAGTCATGGTCTTTGTTCCAATGACCTTGAGAAATTTTGAATGACCCTGAGAAATTTTAAATGACCATGAAAAATACGGTGAGTCATCCAATAAACTTGAAAATTTTTGAATGACCTTGAGAATATGTTAATGAGTCATGGTCTTTGTTCCAATGACCTTGAGAAATTTTGAATGACCCTGAGAAATTTTAAATGACCATGAAAAATACGGTGAGTCATCCAATAAACTTGAAAATTTTTGAATGACCTTGAGAATATGTTATTGAGTCATGGTCTTTGTTCCAATGACCTTTAGAAATTTTGAATGACCCTGAGAAATTTTAAATGACCTTGAAGAAATATGATGAGTCATGGTCTTTGTTCCAATGACCTTGAGGATTTTTTATGACCCTGAGAAATTTTAAATGACCTTGAAGAAATATGATGAGTCATGGTCTTTGTTCCAATGACCTTGAGAAATTTTGAATGACCCTGAGAAATTTTAAATGACCATGAAAAATACGGTGAGTCATCCAATAAACTTGAAAATTTTTGAATGACCTTGAGAATATGTTATTTGTCATGGTCTTTGTTCCAATGACCTTGAGAAATTTTGAAATGACCCTGAGAAATTTTAAATGACCTTGAAGAAAATATGATGAGTCATGGTCTTTGTTCCAATGACCTTGAGAAATTTTGAATGACCCTGAGAAATTTTAAATGACCTTGAAGAAATATGATGAGTCATGGTCTTTGTTCCAATGACCTTGAGAAATTTTGAATGACCCTGAGAAATTTTATATGACCATGAAAAAATACGGTGAGTCATCCAATAAACTTGAAAATTTTTGAATGACCTTGAGAATATGTTAATGAGTCATGGTCTTTGTTCCAATGACCTTGAGAAATTTTGAATGACCCTGAGAAATTTTAAATGACCATGAAAAATACGGTGAGTCATCCAATAAACTTGAAAATTTTTGAATGACCTTGAGAATATGTTATTGAGTCATGGTCTTTGTTCCAATGACCTTGAGAAAATTTTGAATGACCCTGAGAAATTTTAAATGACCTTGAAGAAATATGATGAGTCATGGTCTTTGTTCCAATGACCTTGAGGATTTTTGAATGACCCTGAGAAATTTTAAATGACCTTGAAGAAATATGATGAGTCATGGTCTTTGTTCCAATGACCTTGAGAAATTTTGAATGACCCTGAGAAATTTTAAATGACCATGAAAAATACGGTGAGTCATCCAATAAACTTGAAAATTTTTGATTGACCTTGAGAATATGTTATTGAGTCATGGTCTTTGTTCCAATGACCTTGAGAAATTTTGAATGACCCTGAGAAATTTTAAATGACCATGAAAAATACGGTGAGTCATCCAATAAACTCGAAAATTTTTGAATGACCTTGAGAATATGTTATTGAGTCATGGTATTTGTTTAAATGACTTTGAATAAAAATGATAAGTCATCCAATTATCCTCAAAGTTTTTGAATGACCTTGAAAAAAGATGATGAGTTGCGGTCTTTATTTCAATGCCCATAAAAATATGAATAGTCATCCAAAAAAAGTTTTAAAATTTGAATGACAATAAAAAATTTTGAATGACTTTAAGAATTTTTGGATGAGTCATGATCTTTTTTCAGTGACCTTAAAAATATGATGATTTATCCAATAAATTTGAAAAAGTTGAATGACCTTGAGAAATTTTGAATGACCTTGAAGAAATATGATGAGTCATGGTCTTTGTTCTAATGACCTTGAGAAATTTTGAATGACCTTGAAGAAATATGATGAGTCATGGTCTTTGTTCCAATGACCTTGAGGATTTTTTATGACCCTGAGAAATTTTAAATGACCTTGAAGAAATATGATGAGTCATGGTCTTTGTTCCAATGACCTTGAGAAATTTTGAATGACCCTGAGAAATTTTAAATGACCATGAAAAATACGGTGAGTCATCCAATAAACTTGAAAATTTTTGAATGACCTTGAGAATATGTTATTTTGTCATGGTCTTTGTTCCAATGACCTTGAGAAATTTTGAATGACCCTGAGAAATTTTAAATGACCTTGAAGAAATATGATGAGTCATGGTCTTTGTTCCAATGACCTTGAGAAATTTTGAATGACCTGAGAATTTTAAATGACCTTGAAGAAATATGATGAGTCATGGTCTTTGTTCCAATGAACCTTGAGAAATTTTGAATGACCCTGAGAAAATTTTAAAATGACCATGAAAATACGGTGAGTCATCCAATAAACTTGAAAATTTTTGAATGACCTTGAGAATATGTTAATGAGTCATGGTCTTTGTTCCAATGACTTGAGAAATTTTGAATGACCCTGAGAAATTTAAATGACATGAAAAATACGGTGAGTCATCCAATAAACTTGAAATTTTTGAATGACCTTGAGAATATGTTATTGAGTCATGGTCTTGTTCCAATGACCTTGAGAAATTTTGAATGACCCTGAGAAATTTTAAATGACCTTGAAGAAATATGATGAGTCATGGTCTTTGTTCCAATGACCTTGAGGATTTTTATGACCCTGAGAAATTTTAAATGACCTTGAAGAAATATGATGAGTCATGGTCTTTGTTCCAATGACGTTGAGAAATTTTGAATGACCCTGAGAAATTTTAAATGACCATGAAAAATACGGTGAGTCATCCAATAAACTTGAAAATTTTTGATTGACCTTGAGAATATGTTATTGAGTCATGGTCTTGTTCCAATGACCTGAGAAAATTTTGAAATGACCCTGAGAAATTTTAAATGACCATGAAAAATACGGTGAGTCATCCAATAAACTTGAAAAATTTTGAATGACCTTGAGAATATGTTATTGAGTCATGTATTTGTTTAAATGACTTTGAATAAAAATGATAAGTCATCCAATTATCCTCAAAGTTTTTTGAATGACCTTGAAAAAAGATGATGAGTTGCGGTCTTTATTTCAATGCCCATAAAAATATGAATAGTCATCCAAAAAAAGTTTTAAAAATTTGAATGACAATAAAAAATTTTGAATGACTTTAAGAATTTTTTGGATGAGTCATGATCTTTTTTTCAGTGACCTTAAAAATATGATGATTTATCCAATAAATTTGAAAAAGTTGAATGACCTTGAGAAATTTTGAATGACCTTGAAGAAATATGATGAGTCATGGTCTTTGTTCCAATGACCTTGAGAAATTTTGAATGACCCTGAGAAATTTTAAATGACCATGAAAATACGGTGAGTCATCCAATAAACTTGAAAATTTTTGAATGACCTTGAGAATATGTATTGAGTCAATGGTCTTTTGTTCAATGACCTTGAAGAAATTTTGAATGACCTAGAATTTTAAAATGGACCTTGAAAGAAATCATGATGAGTCCAATGGTCCTTTGTTCCATGACCTTGAGAAATTTGAAATGACCCTGAGTAAATTTTAAAATGACCTGAAGAAATATGAATGAGTCATTGTCTTTGTTCCAATGACCTTGAGAAATTTTTGAATTAACTGAAGAAAAATTTTAAAATGACGCCTTGAAGAAATATGAATGAGTATGGTCTTTGTTCAATGACCTTGAGAAAATTTTGAATGACCCTGAGAAATTTTTAATGACCTTAGAAGAAATATGAGAGTCATGGTCTTTGTTACCAATGACCTTGAAGAAATTTGAATACCCTGAGAAAATTTTAAATGACCATGAAAAATCGGTGAGTATCCAATAACTTGAAAATTGTTGAATGACCTTGAGATATGTTATTGGGTCAATGGTATTTGTTTAAAATGACTTTGAATAAAAATGATAAGTCAATCAATTTATCTCAAAAGTTTTTGAATGACCTGAAAAAAGATGATGAGTTGCGGTCTTTAAAATTCAATGCTCATGAATATGAATAAGTTCCAACCAAAAAAAGTTTTAAAAATTTGAATGACAATAAAAATTTTGAATGACTTTTAAGAATTTTGGATGAGTCATGATCTTTTTTTTCAGTGACCTTAAAAAATATGATGATTAATCCAATAAATTTTGAAAAAGTTTGAATGACCTTGAAATTTTGATGACCTTGAAGAAATTAATGAGTCATGGTCTTTGTTCTAAATGACCGTTGAGAATTTTGAATGACCGCTGAGAAATTTAAATGAACCATGAAGAAATATGAATGAGTCATGGTCTTTGTTCCAATGACTTTGAGAAATTGAAATGACCCTGAGAAATTTTAAAATGACCTTGAAAAGAAATATGATGAGTCCATGTCCTTGTTCCAATGACCTTGAGAAATTTTGAATGACGCTGGAAATTTTAAAATGACCTTGGAAAGAACATGAATGAGTCCTGGTCTTTTGTTCCAATGACCTTGAGAAATTTGAATGAACCCTGAGAAATTTTAAATACCTTGAAATGAATATGATGAGTCATGGTCTTGTTCCAAATGACCTTGAGATTTGAATGCGCCTGAGAAATTTTAAATGACCATGAAAAATACGGTGAGTCATCCAATAAAACTTGAAAATTTTTGAATGACCTTCGAGAATATGTTATATGGAGTCATGGTCTTTGTTCCAAATGACTTGAGAAATTATTTGAATGACATGAGAAATTTTAATGACCCTGAAGAAATTTTAAATGACCTAGAAAATACGGTGAGTCATCCAATAAACTATGAAAAATTTTTGAATGACCTTGAGAATATGTTTTGAGTCATGGTAATATGTTTAAATGACTTTGAATAAAAATGATAAAGTCATCCATTATCCTCAAAAAGTTTTTGAATGACCTTGAAAAGATGAAATGAGTTGCGGTCTTTATTTAATGCCCATAAAATATGAAATATGTATCCAAAAAGTTTTTAAAAATGAATGAACATAAAAAATTTTGAAATGACTTTAAGAATTTTTGGATGAGTCATGAATCCTTTTTTCAGTGACCTATAAAATATGATGATTTATCCAATAAAATTTGAAAAGTTGAATGACCTTGAGAATTTTTGAATGACCTTGAAGAAATATGATGAGTCCATGGTCTTTGTTCCAAATGACCTTGAAGAATTTTGATGACCCGAGAAATTTTAAATGACCTTGAAGAAATATATGAGTCATGGTCTTTGTTCCAATGACTCTTGAAAATTTGAATGAACCTCTGAGAAATTTTAAATACCTTGAAGAAATATGGTAGTCATGTCTTTGTTCCAAATGACCTGAAAATTTTGAAGACCCTGAGAAATTTAAATGACCTTTGGAAAAATATGATGAGTCATGGTCTTGTTCCAATGACCTTGAGAAATTTTGATATGACCCTGTTAGAAATTTTAAATGACCTGGAAGAAAATATGATGGTCATCGGTCTTTGGTCCAATGACCTGAAGAAAATTTTGAATGACCCATGAGAAATTTAAATGACCTTGAAAGAAAAATAATTGAAGAGTCCCAAATGGTCTTTGTTCCAATGACCTTGAAGAAAATTTTAATGACCCTGAAATTTAAAAATGACCAGAAAATACGGTAGTCATCCAATAACTTAAAAATTTGAATGACTTGAAATGTTATTGAGTCATGGTATTTGTTAAATGACCTTTGATATGATAAGTCATCCAATTAATCCTCAAAGTTTTTGAATGACTGAAAAAAGATGATGAGTTGCCGGTCTTTATTTCAAGCTCAATAAAAATATGAATAGTCATCCAAAAAGTTTTAAAAATTTGAATGACAATAAAAAATTCTTGACAGACATTTAAAAATTTTGGATGAGTCATGATCCTTGTTTCATGACCTTAAAGAAAAAAAAAATATAATGAATGGGAAAATTTCTTTAAATCCAATAATTTGAAAAGTTGAATGACACTTGAGAAATTTTGAATGACCTGAAGAAAATGATGAGTCATGGTCCTTTGTTCTAGATGACCTTGAGAAATTTTGGAATGACCCTGAGAAATTTTAAATGACCATGGAAGAAATATGATGAGTCATGGTTTTGTTCCAAATGACTTTGAGAAATTTTGAATGACCCTGAGAAATTTTAAATGATCCATTGAGAAATATGAATGAGTCATGGAACCTGTTCCCAATGACCTTAAAATTTTGAATGACCCTGAGAAATTTTAAATGACCTTGAAGAAACATGATGAGTCATGGTCTTTGTTCCAATGACCTTGAGAAATTTTGAATGACCCTGAGAAATTTTAAATGACCTTGAAGAAATATGATGAGTCATGGTCTTTGTTCCAATGACCTTGAGAAATTTTGAATGACCCTGAGAAATTTTAAATGACTAAGAAGATATGATATCATGGTCTTTGTTCCAATAGAACACATAGAGAAAATTTGAATGTGGACGCCTGAAGAAGATATAACAATGACCTTATTTGAAGTAAATATGATGAGTCATGGTCTTTGTCATCCAATGACCTTGGAGAAGTTTTGATGACCCTGAGAAATTTGTAAATGACCATGAAAATAACGTGTGAGCTCATCCAATAAACGAAAAATTTTGAATGAACCTTCTGAGAATATGTATGCGAGTCATGGCAATAATTACAATGTTTAATGACTTTGAATACAAAATGAAAGTTCATCCAATTCAATCCTCAAGGAGTATTTGAATGAGCGCTTGTAAAAAGAAGATGATGAGTTGCGGTCTTTATTCAATGCTCATAAAAATATGAATAGTCATCCAAAAGTTTTAAAATTTGAATGACAATTAAAAAATTTTGAATGAACTTTAAACAATTTTTGGATGAAGTCATGATCCTTTTTCAAGTGACCTTAAAAAATATGAATGATTATCCAATAAATTTGAAAAAAGTTGAATGACCTTGAGAAATTGAATGACCTTGAAGAAATATGAATGAGTACAATGGGATCTTATTGTTTCTAAATGACCTTGAAATTTTTTGAATGACCCTAAGAGAAATTATTAAATGACCATGAAGAATATATGATGAGTAATCATAGGGTCTTTGTTCCAATGTATTTTGAGAAATTTTGAATGACCCTAGAGAAATTTTAAATGACCTTGAAAGAATAATAAAGATCATAGGCCCTTGTTCCAATAGACCATCATTGATAAATTTTGAATGACCCTGAGAAAATTTTAAATGACCTTGAAGAAACAATGATGAGTCATGGTCTTTGTTCCAATAACCTTGAGAATTTTTGAATGACCCCTGAGAAATTTATAATGACACTTGAAGAAAGTAAGATAGAGTCATAAGGTCATTTGTTCCATATGACCTTATATGAAAAAAATTTGAATGACCACCTGAGAAATTATTTTAAAATAGACCATAAGAAAATACGGTGAGATCATCTCAATCACACACATGAAAATTTTTTGAATAACACTTGATCAATAGAGTATTTGAGTTTCATGGCTCATTTGTTCCAATAGACCTTAAGGGAAATATATTTGAATGAACCCTGAAAATTTTTAAAAATTGACCCTGAGAATTTTTAAAATGACCATAAAGAAAAATATACGGAGTGAGTCATCCAATAAACTAGAAACATTTATTGAGAATGACCATTGAAGAATATGTTATTGAGAGTTCTAAATGGTATTATGTTTAAATACTTTGAATAAATAATGATAAGTCATCCAATTATCCTAAGTTTATTTGAATGACCTTGAAAATATAGATGATTGAGTTGCGTGTCTTTATTTCATATGCCATAAAAAAAATAGAATACCTCATCTCAATAAAAAGTTTATATAAAAAATTTATGAATGACAATAAAGAAACATTGTTGAAATTGACTTTAAAGAATTTTTGGAATGATCATGATCTTTTTTTCATTGAGAACCATAGAAATATCATGATTTATGCACAATAAATTAGAAAAAGTTGAATTGACCTTTTGAGAAATTTTGAAAGTGACCTTTGAAGAAAATATGATAGAGTCAATGGTCTTTTGTTCCAAGACCTTTGAGGAAATCTTTGAATGACCCCTGAGAAATTTTAAATGACCTTGAAGAAATAATGATGGTCATGGTCTTTGTTTCCAATGACCTTGAGAAATTTTGAATGACCCTGAAAATTTTAAATGACCTTGAAGAATATGATGAGTCATGGTCTTTGTATCCAATGACCTTGAGAAATTTTGAATGACCCTGAGAAAATTTTAAATGAACGCATGGAAAATTACGGTGAGTCCCATCCATAAAATTGAAAATTTTTGATGACCCTTGAAGAATGTTATGAGGTCATGGTCTTTGTTCCAATGACTCTTGAGAAATTTTGAATGACCCTCGAGAAATTTTAAATGATCATGAAAATAACGGTGAGTCCTGCCAATAAACTTGAAAATTTTTGAAATGACCTTGAGAATAGTTATCGAGTCCATGTCTTTGTCCAATGACCTTTGAGAAAATTTTGAATGACCCTGAGAAATTTAAATGACCATGAAAAAACGGTGAGTCATCCAATAAACTCGAATTTTGAATGACGCTTGCGAGAATATGTTATTCGGAGTCATGCTATTGTTAAATGACTTTGAATAAAAATGATAATCAGCCAATTATACTCAAAGTTTTTGAACTGACCTTGGAAAAAGTATGATGAGTTGCGGAAGTCTTTATATTCCAATGCCCATAAATATGAATAGTCATCGCCACCAAAAAAAGTTTTAAAATTTGAATGACAATAAAAAAATTTTTGAATGGACTTTAAGAATATTGACTGAGTCATTGATCTTTTTTTCAGTGACCTTAAAAATATGTGATGATTTAATCCAATAAATTTGAAAAGTGAATGACCTTGAAGAAATCATGTATGAGTCATTGGTCTTTGTTCCAATGACCTTGAGAAATTTGAATGACCAGAGAAATTTTTAATATGACCATGAAAAATACGGCTGAGTATCCCATAAACTCGAAAAATTTTTGAATGACCTTGAGAATATGTTACTTGAGTCATGGTCTTTGTTCCAATACATGAGAAATTTTGAATGACCCCGATGAAATTTTAATGACCATGAAAATACGGTGAGTCATCCAATAAAGCTTGAAAAATTTTGAATGACCTTGAGTATGTTATTGAGTCATTGGTATTTGTTTAAATGACCTTTGATAAAAAATGACTAAGACGATCCAATTATCTCAAAGTTTTTGAATGACCTTGAAAAGATGATGAGTTCGGGTCTCCTTTTTTCAATGCCCAAAAAAAATGAATAGTCATCCAAAAAAAGTTTTAAATTGAATGACAATAAAAATTTTGAATGACTTTAAAATTTGTGGAATGAGTCATGATCTTTTTCTTCAGTGACCTTAAACAATTATGATGATTTTATCCATAATTTGAAAAAGTGAATGACCTTGAGAAATTTTGATGACCTTGAAGAAATTGATGAGTCATGGTCTGTGTTCTAATTGACCTGAGGAAATTTTGAATGACCTGAGAAATCTTAAATGACCATGAAAAAATACGGTGAGTCAGTCCAATAAACTTGAAAATTTTTTGAATGACCTTGGAATCATGTTATTGGAGTCATGGTCTTCTGTTTCCAATGAACCTTGAGAAATTTTGAATGACCCTGAGAAAATTTTAAATGACCCTGAGAAATTTTAAATTGACCATGAAAAATCGGTGAGTCATCAATAAACTTCGAAAATTTTGAATGATTGAGAAATATGTTATGAGTCATGGTATTTGTTAAATACTTGAATAAAAACATATAAAGTCATCCAATTATCTCAAAGTTTTTGAATGGACCTTTGAAAAAAGCATTGATGAGTTGCGGTCTTTATTTTCAATGCCCATAAAACATATGAATAGTCTCCAAAAAAGTTTAAATTTAAATGACAATAAAATTCTTGAATGACTTTAGGAATTTTGGATGAGGTCATGATCTTTTTCGTGACTCCTAAAAATATGATGATTTATCCCAATAAATTTTGAAAGTTGAATGGACCTTGAGAAATTTGAATGACCTTGAAGAATATGATGAGTCATGGTCTTTGTTCTAATGACCTTGGAAAATTTTTGAATGACCCTGCAGAAATTTTAATGACCATGGAGAAATGTGATGAGTCATGGTCTTTGTTCCAATGACTTTGAGAAATTTTGATGACCCTGGAAACCTTTTTAAATGACCTTGAAGAATATCGATGAGTCATGGTCTTGTTCCAATGACCTGAGAAATTTTGAATGCACCTGAGAAATTTTAAATGACCATAAAATACGGTGAGTCATCAATAAACCTTGAAAATTGAATGATTGAGAATAGTTAAGAGTCATGGTCTTTTGTTCCAATGACCTTGGAAATTTTGAATGACAGAGAAATTTTTAAACTTTGACTTGTGAAGAAATATATGATCATGGTCTTTGTTCCAATGACCTTTGAGAAATTTCGAATGACCCTGAGGAATTTAAGATGATCATGAAAAATACTGTGAGTCATCCAATAACTTTTGAAAATGTTTTGAATGACCTTGAGAATATGTTATTGAGCATGGTCTTTTGTTTCTAATGACTGTAAATTTTGAATGACCCTGATAAATTTAAATATGATCATGAAAAATACGGTGAGATCCAATAAACTTGAAATTTGAAATGCACCTATGAGAATATGTTATTGTCATGGTCTTTGTCCAATTGACTTGAGAATTTGAATGAACCCTGAGGAAATTTTTAAATGACTTGAAGAAATATGATGATGTCATGGTCTTTGTTCCAATGAGCCTTGGAGGATTTTTTATCGACCCTGAGGAATTTTTAAAGACCTTGAAGAAATATGATGCAGTCATGGTCTTTGTTTCCAATGACCGTTGAGAAGAAATTTTGAATGACCCTGAGAAATTCTAAATGGACATTGAAAAATACGGTGAGTCATCATTAAACTTGAAAATTTGCAGTCGCCGACCACTAGTGAATGACCTTGAGGAACTATTTACTTGAGTCATGTCTTTGTTCCAATGACCTGAGAAATTTGAATGACCCTAGAAAATTTTAAAGAACATGAAAATACGGTGAGTCATCCAATAAACTCGAATTTTGAATGACCTTGAGAATTGTTATTGAGTAGGTATTTGTTTAATATGACTTTTAATAAAAATGATAAAGTCTCAATTATCTCCAACAGGTTTTGAATGACCTTGAAAAAAAGATGATGAGTTGCGGCTTTATTTCAATGCCCATTAAAAATTGAATAAGTTCATCCAAAAAAGTTTTTAAAATTGCAATGGACAATAAAAAATTTGAATGACTTTAAGAATTTTTGGATGAGTCATGATCTTTTTTTCCCGACTTAAAAATATGATTGATTCTCCAATTAAATTTTGAAAAAAAGTTGAATGACCTTGAGAAATTTTGACATGACCTTGAGAAATCATGATGAGTTCCTGGTCTTTGTTCTAATGAACCTTGAGAAATTTTGAATGATGCCCTGAGAAATTTTAAAATGACCATGAAGAATATGATGAGTCATGGTCTTTGTTCCATGACTTTTGAGAAATTTGAATGACCTGAGAAATTTTAATGACCTTCGCAAGAAATATCGATGAGTCATGGTCTTTTTTCAATGACCTGCAGAAATTTGAATGACCCTGAGAAATTTTTAAATGACCTTGAGAAAATATGATGGAAGTCAATGGTCTTTGTTCAAGACCTTGAGAAATTTTTTGAATGACCTGAGAAATTTTAAAATGGACCAATGGAAAAATACGGGTTGAGTCATCCAATAAAACTTTGAAAAATTTTTGAATGACCTTGAGAATATGTTATGAGTCAATGGTCCCCTTTGTTCAATGACCTTGAGAAATTTGAATGACCCTGAGAAATTTTAACAATGACCTTGAAGAAATATGATGAGTCATGGGTCTTTGTTCCAAATTGACCTGAGGATTTTATGACCCTGAGAAATTTTAAATGACCTTGAAGAATATGATGAGTCATGGTCTTTGTCAATGACCTTGAGGAAATTTTGATGACCCTGAGAAATTTTAAATGACATGAAAAAATACGGTGGTATCCAATAAACTTGAAAATTTTTGAATGACCTTGAGATTATTTATTGAGTCATTGGGTCTTTGTATCCAATGACCTTGAGAAATTTTGATGACCCTGAGAATTTTAAATGACATGAAAAAATACGGTGAGTTCATCAATAAAACTCGAATAATTTTTGAATGGACTTTGAGAATATTGTTATTGAGTCAGTATTTGTTTAAATGACTTTGATATAAAAATGATAAGTTCATCATTATCCTCAAAGTTTTTGAAATGACCTTGAAAAAGATGATGAGTTGCGGTTTTTTTATTTCAATGCCATAAAAATATGAATTAGTATCCAAAAAAAAGTTTTAAAATTTGAATGACATAAAAAAATTTTGAATATGACTTAAGAATTTTGGAGAGTCATGATCTTTTTTTCAGTGACCTTAAAAATATGATGATCATCAATAAATTTGAAAAAGTTGAATGACCTGAGAAATTTGGAATACCTTGAAGAATTTTTGATGAGTCATGGTCTGTTCTAATGAACCTTGAGGAAATTTTTGAAATGACCTCTGAGAATTTTAAATGACCTGATAGAAATATGATGAGCATGTCTTTGTTCCAATGGACTTTGAGGAAATTTTGAATGACCCTGAGAAATTTTTAAATGACCTTGAAGAAATAGATGAGTCATGGTCTTTGTTTCAATGACCTTGAGAAATTTGGAATACCCTGAGAATTTTAAATGACCTTGAAAATATGATAGTCATTGGTCTTGTTCCAATGACCTTGGAAATTTTGAATGACCTGAGAAATTTTAAATGACCCATTGAAAAAATACGGTGAGTCATCCAATAACTGAAAAATTTTGAATACTTGGAATTGTTATTGAGTCATGTCTTTGTATCCAATGACCTGAAAATTTCTTGAATGACCCTATGAAATTTTAATTGACCATGAAAAATACGTGTGAGTCATCCCAATAACTTTGAAAAAATTTGAATGACCTTGAGAATATGTATTGAGTCATGGATATTTGTTTAAATGACTTGAATAAAGATTGATTAAGTCATCCAATTATCCTCAAAAGGGTTTTTGAATTGAGCCTTGAAAAAGATGATGAGTTGCGCGTTATTTTCAATGCCCAAAATTGATATAGTCATCCAAAAAAGTTTAAAATTGAATGACAATAAAAATTTTGAATGACTTTAAGAATTTTTGCGATGAGTCTGATCTTTTTTTCAGTGACCTTAAAAATATGATGATTATCATAAATTTGAAAAAGTTGAAATGACCTTGAGAAATTTTGAATGACCTTGAAGAAATATGATGAGTCATGGTCTTTGTTCTAATGACCTTGGAGAAATTTGAATGACCTGAGAAATTTTAAATGACCATGAAAAAATACGGTGAGTCATCCAATAAACTGAAAATTTTTGATATGACCTGAAGAATATGTTATTGAGTCATGTCTTGTTCCAATGACCTGAGAAATTTGAATGACCCTGAGAAATTTATATGACCCTGAGAATTTTAAATGACCATGAAAAATACGGTGAGTCATCCAATAAACTTGAAAAATTTGAATGACCTGAGAATTATTGTTATTGAGTCATTGGTATTGTTTAAATGATTTGAATAAAATTGGAAAAGTCATCCCAATATTCCTCAAAGTTTTGAATGACCTTGAAAAAAGATTGATGGATTGCCGGTCTTTATTTCAAGCCCTAAAAAATGAATATCATCCAAAAAAAGTAAAATTTGATCGACAATAAAAATTTTGGATGACTTTAAGAATTTTTGGATGAAGGTCATTGATCTTTTTTTCAGTGACCTTAAAAATATGATGATAATTATCAATAATTTAAAAAGATTGAATGCCTTGAGAAATTTGAATGACCTTGAAGAAAATATTGATGAGTTCATGGTCTTTGTTCTTAATGACCTTTGAGAGAAATTTTGAATGACCTGATGCAGAATTTTAAATGACCATGAGAAATGATGATGAGTCATGGTCTTTGTTTCCAATGACTCTTGAGAAATTTTGAATGGACCCTGAGAAATTTTAAAATGACCTTGAAGAAATATGATTGATCATGGTCTTTGTTTCCAATGTACCTTTGAGAAATTTTGAATGACCCTGAGAAATTTTAAATGACCATGAAAATACGGTGAGTCATCCCAATAAACTTGAAAATTTATTGAATATCTTGAGATATGTTAATGCAGTCATGGTCTTTGTTTCCAATGACCTTGAGAAATTTTGAATGACCCTGAGAATTTTAAATGACCTGAAGAATATGATGAGTCATGGTCTTTAGTTACAATGACCTTAGAGGATTTTTTATGACCCTTGAAAAATTTTAAATGACCCTTGAAGAATATGATGAGTCATGGTCTTGTATCCAATGACCTGAGAATTTATGAAGGACCCTGAGAAATTTTAAATTGACCGATGAAAAATACGGTGAGTCATCCAAATAACTTGAAAATTTTGAATGACCATTGAGAATATGTTATTGAGCATGGGTCTTTGTTTCCAATGACACTTGAGAAAATTTTGAATGACCCTGAGAAATTATAAATTGACATGAAAATACGGTGAGTCATCAATAAAACTCGAAAATTTATTGATAGACCTTGACGAATATGTTATGAGTCATGGTATTTGTTTTAAATGACTTTGAATAAAAAATGATAAAGTCATCCAATTATCTCAAAAGTTTTTGAATGACCTTGAAAAAAGATGATGAGTTTGCGGTCATTTATTCAATGCCCCATAAAAAATATGAATAGTCATCCAAAAAAAGTTTTTAAAATTTTGAATGACAATAAAAAATTTTTGAATGCTTTAAGATAACTTTGGTATGAGTCATGATCTTTTTTTCAGTGACCTTAAAAATATTGATGATATCATTCAATAAATTTGAAAAAGTTGAATGTCCTTGAGAAATTTTGAATGACCTTTGAAGAAATATGATGAGTTCATGGTCTTTGTTCTAATGACCTTTGAGAAAATTTGACATGACCCTGAGATAATTTTTAAATGACCATGAAGAAATATTGATGAGTCATGGTCTTTGTTCCAATGCTTTGAGAATTATTGAATGACCTGAGAAATTTAAATGACTTGAAGAAATATGATGAGTCATGGTCTTTTGTTTCAATGACCTTGAGAAATTTTGAATGACCTGAGAAAATTTTAAAGACCTTGAAGAAATATGATTGAGTCATGGTCTTTGTTCCAATGACCTTGAGAAATTTTTGAATGACCCTGAGAAATTTTAAATGACCATGAAAAATACGGTGAGTCATCCAATAAACTTGAAAAATTTTGAATGACCTTGAGAATATGTTATTGAGTCATGGTCTTTGTTCCAATGACCTTGAGAAATTTTGAATGACCCTATGAAATTTTAAATGACCATGAAAAATACGGTGAGTCATCCAATAAACTTGAAAATTTTGAATGACCTTGAGAATATGTTATTGAGTCATGGTATTTGTTTAAATGACTTTGAATAAAAATGATAAGTCATCCAATTATCCTCAAAGTTTTTGAATGACCTTGAAAAAAGATGATGAGTTGCGGTCTTTATTTCAATGCCCATAAAAATATGAATAGTCATCCAAAAAAAGTTTTAAAATTTGAATGACAATAAAAAATTTTGAATGACTTTAAGAATTTTTGGATGAGTCATGATCTTTTTTTCAGTGACCTTAAAAATATGATGATTTATCCAATAAATTTGAAAAAGTTGAATGACCTTGAGAAATTTTGAATGACCTTGAAGAAATATGATGAGTCATGGTCTTTGTTCTAATGACCTTGAGAAATTTTGAATGACCCTGAGAAATTTTAAATGACCATGAAAAATACGGTGAGTCATCCAATAAACTTGAAAATTTTTGAATGACCTTGAGAATATGTTATTGAGTCATGGTCTTTGTTCCAATGACCTTGAGAAATTTTGAATGACCCTGAGAAATTTTAAATGACCCTGAGAAATTTTAAATGACCATGAAAAATACGGTGAGTCATCCAATAAACTTGAAAAATTTTGAATGACCTTGAGAATATGTTATTGAGTCATGGTATTTGTTTAAATGACTTTGAATAAAAATGATAAGTCATCCAATTATCCTCAAAGTTTTTGAATGACCTTGAAAAAAGATGATGAGTTGCGGTCTTTATTTCAATGCCCATAAAAATATGAATAGTCATCCAAAAAAAGTTTTAAAATTTGAATGACAATAAAAAATTTTGAATGACTTTAAGAATTTTTGGATGAGTCATGATCTTTTTTTCAGTGACCTTAAAAATATGATGATTTATCCAATAAATTTGAAAAGTTGAATGACCTTGAGAAATTTTGAATGACCTTGAAGAAATATGATGAGTCATGGTCTTTGTTCTAATGACCTTGAGAAATTTTGAATGACCCTGAGAAATTTTAAATGACCATGAAGAAATGTGATGAGTCATGGTCTTTGTTCCAATGACTTTGAGAAATTTTGAATGACCCTGAGAAATTTTAAATGACCTTGAAGAAATATGATGAGTCATGGTCTTTGTTCCAATGACCTTGAGAAATTTTGAATGACCCTGAGAAATTTTAAATGACCATGAAAAATACGGTGAGTCATCCAATAAACTTGAAAATTTTTGAATGATCTTGAGAATATGTTAATGAGTCATGGTCTTTGTTCCAATGACCTTGAGAAATTTTGAATGACCCTGAGAAATTTTAAATGACCTTGAAGAAATATGATGAGTCATGGTCTTTGTTCCAATGACCTTGAGAAATTTTGAATGAACCTGAGAAATTTTAAATGACCTTGAAGAAATATGATGAGTCATGGTCTTTGTTCCAATGACCTTGAGAAATTTTGAATGACCCTGAGAAATTTTAAATGACCATGAAAAATACGGTGAGTCATCCAATAAACTTGAAAATTTTTGAATGACCTTGAGAATATGTTATTGAGTCATGGTCTTTGTTCCAATGACCTTGAGAAATTTTGAATGACCCTGAGAAATTTTAAATGATCATGAAAAATACGGTGAGTCATCCAATAAACTTGAAAATTTTTGAATGACCTTGAGAATATGTTATTGAGTCATGGTCTTTGTTCCAATGACCTTGAGAAATTTTGAATGACCCTGAGAAATTTTAAATGACCTTGAAGAAATATGATGAGTCATGGTCTTTGTTCCAATGACCTTGAGGATTTTTTATGACCCTGAGAAATTTTAAATGACCTTGAAGAAATATGATGAGTCATGGTCTTTGTTCCAATGACTTTGAATAAAAATGATAAGTCATCCAATTATCCTCAAAGTTTTTGAATGACCTTGAAAAAAGATGATGAGTTGCGGTCTTTATTTCAATGCCCATAAAAATATGAATAGTCATCCAAAAAAAGTTTTAAAATTTGAATGACAATAAAAAATTTTGAATGACTTTAAGAATTTTTGGATGAGTCATGATCTTTTTTTCAGTGACCTTAAAAATATGATGATTCATCCAATAAATTTGAAAAAGTTGAATGACCTTGAGAAATTTTGAATGACCTTGAAGAAATATGATGAGTCATGGTCTTTGTTCTAATGACCTTGAGAAATTTTGAATGACCCTGAGAAATTTTAAATGACCATGAAGAAATATGATGAGTCATGGTCTTTGTTCCAATGACTTTGAGAAATTTTGAATGACCCTGAGAAATTTTAAATGACCTTGAAGAAATATGATGAGTCATGGTCTTTGTTCCAATGACCTTGAGAAATTTCGAATGACCCTGACAAATTTTAAATGACCATGAAAAATACGGTGAGTCATCCAATAAACTTGAAAATTTTTGAATGATCTTGAGAATATGTTAATGAGTCATGGTCTTTGTTCCAATGACCTTGAGAAATTTTGAATGACCCTGAGAAATTTTAAATGACCTTGAAGAAATATGATGAGTCATGGTCTTTGTTCCAATGACCTTGAGAAATTTTGAATGAACCTGAGAAATTTTAAATGACCTTGAAGAAATATGATGAGTCATGGTCTTTGTTCCAATGACCTTGAGAAATTTTGAATGACCCTGAGAAATTTTAAATGATCATGAAAAATACGGTGAGTCATCCAATAAACTTGAAAATTTTTGAATGACCTTGAGAATATGTTATTGAGTCATGGTCTTTGTTCCAATGACCTTGAGAAATTTTGAATGACCCTGAGAAATTTTAAATGACCTTGAAGAAATATGATGAGTCATGGTCTTTGTTCCAATGACCTTGAGGATTTTTTATGACCCTGAGAAATTTTAAATGACCTTGAAGAAATATGATGAGTCATGGTCTTTGTTCCAATGACTTTGAATAAAAATGATAAGTCATCCAATTATCCTCAAAGTTTTTGAATGACCTTGAAAAAAGATGATGAGTTGCGGTCTTTATTTCAATGCCCATAAAAATATGAATAGTCATCCAAAAAAAGTTTTAAAATTTGAATGACAATAAAAAATTTTGAATGACTTTAAGAATTTTTGGATGAGTCATGATCTTTTTTTCAGTGACCTTAAAAATATGATGATTCATCCAATAAATTTGAAAAAGTTGAATGACCTTGAGAAATTTTGAATGACCTTGAAGAAATATGATGAGTCATGGTCTTTGTTCTAATGACCTTGAGAAATTTTGAATGACCCTGAGAAATTTTAAATGACCATGAAAAATACGGTGAGTCATCCAATAAACTTGAAAATTTTTGAATGATCTTGAGAATATGTTAATGAGTCATGGTCTTTGTTCCAATGACCTTGAGAAATTTTGAATGACCCTGAAGGAAGAAAATTTTAAATGACCTTGAAGAAATTATGATGAGTATTTGGTCTTTGTTCCAATGACCTTGAGAATTTGAATTGAACCCTGGAAATTTTAAATGACCTTGAAGAAATATGATGAGTTTTCATGCGTCTTTGTTCCAATGACCTTGAGGAAATTTTGTATGACCCTGAAGAAATTAAATGCCATGAAAATACGGTGAGTCATCCAATAAACTTGAAAATTTTTGAATGACCTTGAGTAATATTGTTATTGAGTCATTGGTCCTTTGTTTCAATGACTTGAGAAATTTTGGAATGACCCTGAGAAATTTAAATGATCATGAAAAATACGGTTGAGTCATTCCAATTAAACTTGAAAAATTTTTGAATTGACCTTGAGAATATGTTATTGAGTCATGTCTTTGTTCCAATTACCTGAGAAATTTTGAATTGACCCTTGAGAAATTTTAAATTGACTTGAAGAATATGATGAGTTCATGGTCTTTGTTCCAATGGACCTTGATGGATTTTTTATGACCCTGAAAATTTTTAAATGGACCTTGAAGAATATGATGAGTCATGGTCTTTGTTCCATATTGACTTTTGAATAAAATGATAATGTCATCCAATTTATCCTCAAAGTTTTTGAAATGACCTGAAAAAAGATGATGGTTGACGGTCTTTATTTACAATGCCATAAAAATATGAATAGTCATCCAAAAAAAGTTTTAAAATTTGAATGACAATAAAAATTTTGAATGACTTTAAGAATATTTTGGATGAGTCATGATCTTTTTTTCAGTGACCTTAAAAAAATGAGATTCATCCAAAAATTTTGAAAAGTTGGAATGACCCTTGAGAAATTTTGAATGACTTGAAGGAAATATGCATGAGTCATGTCTTTGTTCTAATGACCTTGAGAAATTTTGAATGACCCTGAGAAATTAAATGACCATGAAAAATACGGTGAGTCATTCCAATAAACTCGAAAATTTTTGAATGACCTTTTGGAATATGTTTATTGAGTCATGGTATTTGTTTTTAAATGACTTTGATAAAAATGATAAGTCATCCAATTATCCTCAAAGTTTTGAATGACCTTGAAAAAAGATGATGAGTTGGCGGTCTTTATTTCAATGCCCATAAAAATATGAATAGTCATCCAAAAAAAAGTTTTAAAATTTGATGACAATAAAAATTTTTGAATTTGACTTTAAGAATTTTTTGGTATGAGTTCAGATCTTTTTTCAGTGACCTTAAAAATATGATGATCCATCCAATAAATTTGAAAAGTTGAATGACTTGAGAAAATTTTGAATTACCTTTGAAGAAATATGATGAGTCATGGTCTTTGTTCTAATTGACCTTGAGAAATTTGAATGACCCTGAGAAATTTTAAATACCATGAAGAAATATGATGAAGTCATGGTCTTTTGTTCCAATGACTTTGAGAATTTTGAATGACCCTGAGAAATTTTAAATGACCTTGAAGAATATGATGAGTTCATGGTCTTTGTTTCAATGACCTTGAGAATTTTGATGGACCCTGAGAAAATTTTAAATGACCTTGAAGAAATATGATGAGTCATGGTCTTTGTTCCAATGACCTTTGAGAAATTTTGAATGACCCTGAGAAATTTTAAATGACCATGAAAAATACGGTGAGTCATCCAATAAACTTGAAAAATTTGAATGACCTTGAGAATATGTTATTGAGTCATGGTCTTTGTTCCAATGACCTTGAGAAATTTTGAATGACCCTATGAAATTTTAAATGACCATGAAAAATACGGTGAGTCATCCAATAAACTTGAAAAATTTTGAATGACCTTGAGAATATGTTATTGAGTCATGGTATTTGTTTAAATGACTTTGAATAAAAATGATAAGTCATCCAATTATCCTCAAAGTTTTTGAATGACCTTGAAAAAAGATGATGAGTTGCGGTCTTTATTTCAATGCCCATAAAAATAATAGTCATCCAAAAAAAGTTTTAAAATTGAATGACAATAAAAAATTTTGAATGACTTTAAGAATTTTTGGATGAGTCATGATCTTTTTTTCAGTGACCTTAAAAATATGATGATTTATCCAATAAATTTGAAAAAGTTGAATGACCTTGAGAAATTTTGAATGACCTTGAAGAAATATGATGAGTCATGGTCTTTGTTCTAATGACCTTGAGAAATTTTGAATGACCCTGAGAAATTTTAAATGACCATGAAAAATACGGTGAGTCATCCAATAAACTTGAAAATTTTTGAATGACCTTGAGAATATGTTATTGAGTCATGGTCTTTGTTCCAATGACCTTGAGAAATTTTGAATGACCCTGAGAAATTTTAAATGACCCTGAGAAATTTTAAATGACCATGAAAAATACGGTGAGTCATCCAATAAACTTGAAAAATTTTGAATGACCTTGAGAATATGTTATTGAGTCATGGTATTTGTTTAAATGACTTTGAATAAAAATGATAAGTCATCCAATTATCCTCAAAGTTTTTGAATGACCTTGAAAAAAGATGATGAGTTGCGGTCTTTATTTCAATGCCCATAAAAATATGAATAGTCATCCAAAAAAAGTTTTAAAATTTGAATGACAATAAAAAATTTTGAATGACTTTAAGAATTTTTGGATGAGTCATGATCTTTTTTTCAGTGACCTTAAAAATATGATGATTTATCCAATAAATTTGAAAAGTTGAATGACCTTGAGAAATTTTGAATGACCTTGAAGAAATATGATGAGTCATGGTCTTTGTTCTAATGACCTTGAGAAATTTTGAATGACCCTGAGAAATTTTAAATGACCATGAAGAAATGTGATGAGTCATGGTCTTTGTTCCAATGACTTTGAGAAATTTTGAATGACCCTGAGAAATTTTAAATGACCTTGAAGAAATATGATGAGTCATGGTCTTTGTTCCAATGACCTTGAGAAATTTTGAATGACCCTGAGAAATTTTAAATGACCATGAAAAATACGGTGAGTCATCCAATAAACTTGAAAATTTTTGAATGATCTTGAGAATATGTTAATGAGTCATGGTCTTTGTTCCAATGACCTTGAGAAATTTTGAATGACCCTGAGAAATTTTAAATGACCTTGAAGAAATATGATGAGTCATGGTCTTTGTTCCAATGACCTTGAGAAATTTTTGAATGAACCTGAGAAATTTTAAATGACCTTGAAGAAATATGATGAGTCATGGTCTTTGTTCCAATGACCTTGAGAAATTTTGAATGACCCTGAGAAATTTTAAATGACCATGAAAAATACGGTGAGTCATCCAATAAACTTGAAAATTTTTGAATGACCTTGAGAATATGTTATTGAGTCATGGTCTTTGTTCCAATGACCTTGAGAAATTTTGAATGACCCTGAGAAATTTTAAATGATCATGAAAAATACGGTGAGTCATCCAATAAACTTGAAAATTTTTGAATGACCTTGAGAATATGTTATTGAGTCATGGTCTTTGTTCCAATGACCTTGAGAAATTTTGAATGACCCTGAGAAATTTTAAATGACCTTGAAGAAATATGATGAGTCATGGTCTTTGTTCCAATGACCTTGAGGATTTTTTATGACCCTGAGAAATTTTAAATGACCTTGAAGAAATATGATGAGTCATGGTCTTTGTTCCAATGACTTTGAATAAAAATGATAAGTCATCCAATTATCCTCAAAGTTTTTGAATGACCTTGAAAAAAGATGATGAGTTGCGGTCTTTATTTCAATGCCCATAAAAATATGAATAGTCATCCAAAAAAAGTTTTAAAATTTGAATGACAATAAAAAATTTTGAATGACTTTAAGAATTTTTGGATGAGTCATGATCTTTTTTTCAGTGACCTTAAAAATATGATGATTCATCCAATAAATTTGAAAAAGTTGAATGACCTTGAGAAATTTTGAATGACCTTGAAGAAATATGATGAGTCATGGTCTTTGTTCTAATGACCTTGAGAAATTTTGAATGACCCTGAGAAATTTTAAATGACCATGAAGAAATATGATGAGTCATGGTCTTTGTTCCAATGACTTTGAGAAATTTTGAATGACCCTGAGAAATTTTAATGACCTTGAAGAAATATGATGAGTCATGGTCTTTGTTCCAATGACCTTGAGAAATTTTGAATGACCCTGAGAAATTTTAAATGACCATGAAAAATACGGTGAGTCATCCAATAAACTTGAAAATTTTTGAATGATCTTGAGAATATGTTAATGAGTCATGGTCTTTGTTCCAATGACCTTGAGAAATTTTGAATGACCCTGAGAAATTTTAAATGACCTTGAAGAAATATGATGAGTCATGGTCTTTGTTCCAATGACCTTGAGAAATTTTGAATGAACCTGAGAAATTTTAAATGACCTTGAAGAAATATGATGAGTCATGGTCTTTGTTCCAATGACCTTGAGAAATTTTGAATGACCCTGAGAAATTTTAAATGACCATGAAAAATACGGTGAGTCATCCAATAAACTTGAAAATTTTTGAATGACCTTGAGAATATGTTATTGAGTCATGGTCTTTGTTCCAATGACCTTGAGAAATTTTGAATGACCCTGAGAAATTTTAAATGATCATGAAAAATACGGTGAGTCATCCAATAAACTTGAAATTTTGAATGACTTGGAATATGTTATTGAGTCATGGTCTTTGTTCCAATGACCTTGAGGAAATTTTTGAATTTGACCCTGAGAATATTTTAAATGACCTTGAAGAAATATGATGAGTCATGTGTCTTTGTTCCAATGACCTGAGGATTTTTATGACCCTGAGAAATTTTAAATGACCTTGAAGAAATATGATGAGTCATGGTCTTTGTTCCAATGACTTTGAATAAAATGATAAGTCATCCAATTATCCTCAAAGTTTTTGAATGACCTTGAAAAAAGATGATGAGTTGCGGTCTTTATTTCAATGCCATAAAAATATGAATAGTCATCCAAAAAAGTTTTAAAATTTGAATGACAATAAAAATTTTGAATGACTTTAAGAATTTTTGGATGAGTCATGATCTTTTTTTCAGTGACCTTAAAAATATGATGATTCATCCAATAAATTTGAAAAAGTTGAATGACCTTGAGAAATTTTGAATGACCTTGAAGAAATATGATGAGTCATGGTCTTTGTTCCAATGACTTTGAGAAATTTTGAATGACCCTGAGAAATTTTAAATGACCTTGAAGAAATATGATGAGTCATGGTCTTTGTTTCAATGACCTTGAGAAATTTTGAATGACCCTGAGAAATTTTAAATGACCTTGAAGAAATATGATGAGTCATGGTCTTTGTTCCAATGACCTTGAGAAATTTTGAATGACCCTGAGAAATTTTAAATGACCATGAAAAATACGGTGAGTCATCCAATAAACTTGAAAAATTTTGAATGACCTTGAGAATATGTTATTGAGTCATGGTCTTTGTTCCAATGACCTTGAGAAATTTTGAATGACCCTATGAAATTTAAAATGACCATGAAAAATACGGTGAGTCATCCAATAAACTTGAAAAATTTTGAATGACCTTGAGAATATGTTATTGAGTCATGGTATTTGTTTAAATGACTTTGAATAAAAATGATAAGTCATCCAATTATCCTCAAAGTTTTTGAATGACCTTGAAAAAAGATGATGAGTTGCGGTCTTTATTTCAATGCCCATAAAAATATGAATAGTCATCCAAAAAAAAGTTTTTAAAATTTGAATGACAATAAAAATTTTGAATGACTTTAAGAATTTTTGATGAGTCATGATCTTTTTTTCAGTGACCTTAAAATATGATGATTTATCCAATAAATTTGAAAAAGTTGAATGACCTTGAGAAATTTTGAATGACCTTGAAGAAATATGATGATCATGGTCTTTTGTTCTAATGACCTTGAGAAATTTTGAATGACCCTGAGAAATTTTAAATGACCATGAAGAAATATGATGAGTCATGGTCTTTGTTCCAATGACTTTGAGAAATTTTGAATGACCCTGAGAAATTTTAAATGACCTTGAAGAAATATGATGAGTCATGGTCTTTGTTTCCCATGACTTGAGAAATTTTGAATGAACCTGAGAAATTTTTAAATGACGAAGAAAATATGATGAGTCATGCGTCTTGTTCCAATGACCTGAGAAATTTTGAAATGACCCTGAGAAATTTTAAATGGACATGAAAAATAAACGGTTGAGTCATCCCAATAAACTTTGAAAATTTTTGAATGACCTTGAGAATTATGTTATTGAGTCATGGTTTTTGGTTCCAATGACCTTGAAAATTTTGAATGACCTGGAGAAATTTTAATAATGATTCATTGAAATACGGTGAGTCATCCAATTAAACTTGAAAATTTTTGAATGAACCTTGAGAATTGTTATTGAGTCATGTCTTTGTTCAAATGGACCTTGAGAATTTTGAATGACCCTTGAGGAAATTTTTTAAATGACCTTGAGAAATATGATGAGTCATGGGTCTTTGTTCCAATGACTTTTGAGGATTTTTTTTATGACCCTGAAGAAATTTAAATGACCTTGGAAGAAATATGATGAGTCATGGTCTTTTTTCCAATGACTTGAATAAAAATGAATAAGTCAAATCCAATTATCCTCAAAGTTTTTGAATGACCTGAAAAAAGATGATAGTGCGGTCTTTATTTCATGCCATAAAAAATATGAATAGTATCCAAAAAAAGTTTTTAAATTGAATGACAATAAAAAAATTTTTTTGGAAAAATTGACTTTAAGAATTTTTGGATGAGTCATGATCTTTTTTTTCAGTGACCCTTAAAAATATGATGATTTCATCCAATAATTGAAAAGTTTGAATGACCTGAGAAATTTTGAGATGACCCTTGAAGAAATAATGATGAGTCATGGCTCTCTTGTTCTAATGACCTTGAGAATTTGAATGACCCTGAGAATTTTAAATGACCATGAAGAAATATGATGAGTCATGGTCTTTGTTCCAATGACTTTGAGGAAATTTTGAATGACCCTGAGAAAATTTTAAATGACCTTGAAGAAATATGATGAGTCATGTCTTTGTTCCAATGACCTTGAGAAATTTTGAATGACCCTGAGAAATTTTAAATGACCATGAAAATACGGTGAGTCATCCAATAAACTGAAAATTTGAATGATCTTGGAATATGTTAATGAGTCATGGTCTTTGTTCCAATGACCTTTTGAGAAATTTTGACATGACCCTGAGAATTTTAAATGACCTTGAGAAATATGATGAGTATTGGTCTTTGTCCAATGACCTGAGAAATTTGAATTGAACCTGAGAATTTAAATGAACCTTGAAGAAATATGATGAGTCATGGTCTTGTTCCAATGACCTTGAGAAATTTTGAGATGACCTAGAAATTTTAAATGACCATGAAAAATACGGTAGTTCATCCAATAACTTTGAAAATTTTTGAAAATGACCTTGAGAATATGTTATTGAGTCATGGTCTTTTGTTCAATGACTTGAGAATTTGAAATGAACCCTGGAGAAAATTTTTTTAAATGATCATGAAAAATACGGTGAGTCATCCAATAAACTTGAAAATTTTGAATGACCTTGAGAATATGTTATTTGAGTCATGGTCTTTGTTCCAATGACCTGAGATTTTGAATGACCTGAGAAATTTAAATGACTTGAGGAAATATGATGAGTCATGTCTTTGTTCAATGACCTGAGGATTTTTTATGACCCTGAGAAATTTTAAATGACTTGAAGAATATGACTGATCATGTTTCTTTGTTCCAATGACTTTGAATAAAATGATAAGTCATCCAATTATCCTCAAAGTTTTTGGAATGACCTTGAAAAAAGATGATTGAGTTTGCGCGTTCTTTATTCATGCCCATAAAATATGAATAGTCATCCAAAAAAGTTTTAAAATTTGAATGACAATAAAAAATTTTGAATACTTATAATTTTTGGATGAGTCATGATCTTTTTTTCAGTACCTTAAAAATATGATGATTCATCCAATAATTTAAAAAAGTGAATGACCTTGAGAAATTTTGAATGACCTTTGAAGAAATATGATGAGTCATGGTCTTTGGTTCCAATGACTTTAGAAATTTTGTGATATGACCTGAAGAGAAATTTTAAATGACCTTGAAGAAATATGATGAGTCATGGTCTTTGTTTCAATGGACTTGAGAAATTTTGAATGACCTGAGAAATTTTAAATGACTTGAGAAATAGATGTAGTCCATGCGTCTTTGTCCATGACCTTGAGAAATTTGTATGACCCTGAGAAATTTTAAATGACCTATTGAAAAATACGGTGAGTCATCCACTAAACTTGAAAAATTTTTGAATGGGGACTTGAGAATATGTTATTGAGGTCATGTTCTTTGTTCAATGGACCTTTGAGAAAATTTTGAATGGCCCTATGAAATTTTAAATGACCATGAAAAATTACGGTTGAGTCATCCAATAAACTTTGAAAAATTTTGGAATGACCTTGAGAATAGTTATTGAGTCATGGTATTTGTTTAAATGACTTTGAATAAAATTATAAGTCATCAATTATCCTCAAAGTTTTTGATGACCTTGAAAAAATGATGGTTGCGGTCTTTATTTCTATGCCCATAAAAGATGAATATTGTCATCCAAAAAAAGTTTTTAAAATTTGAATGACAATAAAAAATTTTAATGACTTTTTAAGAATTTTTGGGGATGATATGATCTTTTTTACAGTTGACCTTAAAAATATGATGATTTATCAATTAAATTTAAAAAATTTAATGACCTTAGAAATTTGATGACCTTTGAAGAAAATATGAGTGGAGTCATGGTCTTTGTTCTAATGACCTTGAGAACATTTTGAATGACCCTGAAAATTTTAAATGCCATGAAAGAATACGGTTGAGTCATCCAATTAAAACTGTAAAATTTTTGAATGACCTTGAGAATATGTTATTGAGTCATAAAGGTCTTTGTTCAATGACTTGAGATGAATTGACCCTGAGAAATTTTTAAAATGACCCTGAGAAATTTTAAAATGACCATGAAAAATACGGTGAGTCATCCATAAACTTGAAAAATTTGAATGACCTTGGAATATTGTTATGAGTCATGCGTATTTGTTTTAAATGACTTTGAATAAAATGATAAGTCATCCAATTATCTCAAAGTTTTTGAATTACCCTTGAAAAAAGATGATGAGTTGCGGTCTTTATTTCATGCCCATAAAAATATGAATAGTCATCCAAAAAAGTTTTAAAATTGAATGACAATAAAAAATTTTGAATGACTTTAAGAATTTGGATCGGTCATGATCTTTTTTTCAGTGACCTTAAAAAATATGATGATTTATCAATAAATTTGAAAAGTTGAATGACCTTGAGGAAATTTTGAATGACCTTGAAGAAATATTGATGAGTCCATGGTCTTTGTCTAATGACCTTGAGAAATTTTGAATGACCCTAGAAATTTTAAATGACCATGGAAAATATGATGAGTTCATTGGTCTTTGTTCCAATGACCTTTGAGAAATTTTGGAATGACCTGAGAATATGACCTTGAAGGAAATTGATGAGTCATGGTCTTTGTTCCAATGACCTTGAGAATTTTGAATTGCACCTGAGAAATTTTAAATGACATGAAAAATACGGTGAGTCATCCAATAAACTTGGAAAAATTTTTGAATGACCTTGAGAATATGGTTATTGAAGTCATGGTCTTTGTTCCAATGACCTTGAGAAATTTTGAATGACTCCTGAAAATTTTTAAATGACCTTGAAGAAATTATGATGATGTTCATGGTCTTTGTTCCCAATGACCTTTGAGGATTTTTTCTGACACCTGAGAAATTTTAAATGACTTGAAGAAATATGAGAGTCATGGTCTTTGTTCAATGACTTTGAGAAATTTTGGATGACCCTGAGAAATTTTTTAAATGGACCTTGAAGAAATATTGATGAGTCATGGTCTTTGTTCCAATGACCTTGAGAAATTTTGAAGACCTGAGAAATTTTTAAATGACCTTGAAGAAATTGATGAGTCATGTCTTTGTTCAATGACCTTGAGAAATTTTGAATGAACCCTGAGAATATTTTAAATTGACCTATGAAAAATACGGTGAGTCATCCAAGTAAAACTTGAAAAATTTTTGAATGACCTTGAGAATATGTTATTGAAGTCATGGTCTTTGTTCAATGACCTTGAGAAATTTGGAATGACCCTGAGAAATTTTAAATTGATCATGAAAATACGGTGAGTCATCAATAAACTTGAATTTTTTGAATGACTGAGAATATGTTATTGAGTATTGGTCTTTGTTCAATGACCTTGAGAAATTTTGAATGACCCTGAGAAATTTTAAATGACATGAAAAATACGGTGAGTCATCCAATAAAACTCGAAAATTTTTGAATGACCTTGAGAATATGTTATTGAGTTCATGCTATTTGTTTAAATGGACTATTGAATAAAATGATTAAGTCATCCAATTATCCTCAAAGTTTTTTGAATGACTTGAAAAAAGATTGATGAGTTGCGGTCTTTTAATTTCAATGCCCATAAAAATATTTGAATAGTTCATCCAAAAAAGTTTTATAAATTTGAATACAATAAAAAATTTTGAATGACTTTAAGAATTTTTGGATGAGTCATGATCTTTTTTTCAGTGACCTTAAAAATATGATGATTTATCCAATAAATTTGAAAAAGTTGAATGACCTTGAAGAAATATGATGAGTCATGGTCTTTGTTTCAATGACCTTGAGAAATTTTGAATGACCCTGAGAAATTTTAAATGACCTTGAAGAAATATGATGAGTCATGGTCTTTGTTCCAATGACCTTGAGAAATTTTGAATGACCTGAGAAATTTTAAATGACCATGAAAAATACGGTGAGTCATCCAATAAACTCGAAAATTTTTGAATGACCTTGAGAATATGTTATTGAGTCATGGTATTTGTTTAAATGACTTTGAATAAAAATGATAAGTCATCCAATTATCCTCAAAGTTTTTGAATGACCTTGAAAAAAGATGATGAGTTGCGGTCTTTATTTCAATGCCCATAAAAATATGAATAGTCATCCAAAAAAGGTTTTAAAATTTGAATGACAATAAAAAATTTTGAATGACTTTAAGAATTTTTGGATGAGTCATGATCTTTTTTTCAGTGACCTTAAAAATATGATGATTTATCCAATAAATTTGAAAAAGTTGAATGACCTTGAGAAATTTGAATGACCTTGAAGAAATATGATGAGTCATGGTCTTTGTTCCAATGACCTTGAGGATTTTTTATGACCCTGAGAAATTTTAAATGACCTTGAAGAAATATGATGAGTCATGGTCTTTGTTCCAATGACTTTGAGAAATTTTGAATGACCCTGAGAAATTTTAAATGACCTTGAAGAAATATGATGAGTCATGGTCTTTGTTCCAATGACCTTGAGAAATTTTGAATGACCCTGAGAAATTTTAAATGACCTTGAAGAAATATGATGAGTCATGGTCTTTGTTCCAATGACCTTGAGAAATTTTGAATGACCCTGAGAAATTTTAAATGACCATGAAAAATACGGTGAGTCATCCAATAAACTTGAAAATTTTTGAATGACCTTGAGAATATGTTATTGAGTCATGGTCTTTGTTCCAATGACCTTGAGAAATTTTGAATGACCCTGAGAAATTTTAAATGATCATGAAAAATACGGTGAGTCATCCAATAAACTTGAAAATTTTTGAATGACCTTGAGAATATGTTATTGAGTCATGGTCTTTGTTCCAATGACCTTGAGAAATTTTGAATGACCCTGAGAAATTTGAAATGACCATGAAAAATACGGTGAGTCATCCAATAAACTCGAAAATTTTTGAATGACCTTGAGAATATGTTATTGAGTCATGCTATTTGTTTAAATGACTTTGAATAAAAATGATAAGTCATCCAATTATCCTCAAAGTTTTTGAATGACCTTGAAAAAAGATGATGAGTTGCGGTCTTTATTTCAATGCCCATAAAAATATGAATAGTCATCCAAAAAAAGTTTTAAAATTTGAATGACAATAAAAAATTTTGAATGACTTTAAGAATTTTTGGATGAGTCATGATCTTTTTTTCAGTGACCTTAAAAATATGATGATTTATCCAATAAATTTGAAAAAGTTGAATGACCTTGAAGAAATATGATGAGTCATGGTCTTTGTTTCAATGACCTTGAGAAATTTTGAATGACCCTGAGAAATTTTAAATGACCTTGAAGAAATATGATGAGTCATGGTCTTTGTTCCAATGACCTTGAGAAATTTTGAATGACCCTGAGAAATTTTAAATGACCATGAAAAATACGGTGAGTCATCCAATAAACTCGAAAATTTTTGAATGACCTTGAGAATATGTTATTGAGTCATGGTATTTGTTTAAATGACTTTGAATAAAAATGATAAGTCATCCAATTATCCTCAAAGTTTTTGAATGACCTTGAAAAAAGATGATGAGTTGCGGTCTTTATTTCAATGCCCATAAAAATATGAATAGTCATCCAAAAAAAGTTTTAAAATTTGAATGACAATAAAAAATTTTGAATGACTTTAAGAATTTTTGGATGAGTCATGATCTTTTTTTCAGTGACCTTAAAAATATGATGATTTATCCAATAAATTTGAAAAAGTTGAATGACCTTGAGAAATTTGAATGACCTTGAAGAAATATGATGAGTCATGGTCTTTGTTCCAATGACCTTGAGGATTTTTTATGACCCTGAGAAATTTTAAATGACCTTGAAGAAATATGATGAGTCATGGTCTTTGTTCCAATGACTTTGAGAAATTTTGAATGACCCTGAGAAATTTTAAATGACCTTGAGAAATATGATGAGTCATGGTCTTTGTTCCATTGACCTTGATAGAGAATTTTGAATGACCGAGAAAATTTTAAATGAACCTTGAAGAAATATGATGAGTCATGGTCTTTGTTCCAATGCCCCCTTTAGAGAAATTTTGAATGGACCCTGAGAAATTTTAAATTGACCATGAAAAATACGGTGAGTCATCCAATAAACTTGAAAATTTTTGAATGACCTTGAGAATATGTTATTGAGTCATGGGTCTTTTTCCCAATGACCTGAGAAATTTTGAATGACCCCTGAGAAATTTTTAAATGATCATGAAAAATACGGTGAGACCAATAAACTGAAAATTGAATGACCTTGGGATATGTTTGAGTCATGGTCTGTGTTGCCAATTGACTTTGAGAAATTTTGAATGCACCCTGAGAAATTTGGAAATGACCATGAAAAATACGGTTGAGTCATCCATAAACTCCGAAAAAATTTTTGAATGACCTTGAGAATATGTTATTGAGTTCATGCTATTTTGTTTAATGACTTTGAATAAAAATGAATAAAGTCATCCAATTATCCTCAAAGTTTTGAATGAACTTGAAAAAAGATGATGAGTTTGCGTCTTTATTTCTATGCCATAAAAATATGAATATTCATCCCAAAAAAAAGTTTTAAAATTTGAAATGACAATAAATTTGGAATGACTTTAAGATTTTGGATTGAGTCATGATCTTTTTTTTCAGTGACCTTAAAAATATTATGATTTATCCAATAAATTTGAAAAAGTTGAATGAACCTTGAGAGAAATATGATTGATCAAGGTCTTTGTTTCAATGACCTTAGAAATTATAGAATGACCCTTGAGAATTTTAAATACCTTGAAGAAATATGATGAGTCATGTCTTTGTTCCCAATGACCTGAGAAATTTTGAATGGACCCTGAGAAATTTTAAATTGAGACCATGAAAAATACGGTGATGAGTCATCCAATAAACCGAAAATTTTTGAATGACCTTGAGAATATGTTATTGCAGTCATGGTTATTTCTGTTTAAATGACTTGAATAAAATGATAAGTCATCCAATTATCCTCAAAGTTTTTGAATGACCTTGAAAAGATGATGAGTTGCGTTTCGTTTATTTTCATATGCCCATAAAAATATGGAATAGTCATCAAAAAAAAGTTTTTATAAAATTTGAATGACAATAAAAAATTTTGAATGACTTTAAAGATTTTTTGGATGAGTCATTGATCTTTTTTTCAGTGACCTTAAAAATATGATGATTTATCAATAAATTTGAAAAAGTTGAATGACCTTTGAGAAATTTGAATGACCTTGAAGAAAATATGATGAGTCATGGTCTTTGTTCTAATGACCTTGAGAAATTTTGAATGACCTGAGAAATTCTTAAAAATGACCATGAAAATACGGTGAAGTCATTCAATAAACTTGAAATTTTTTTGAATGACCTGAGAAATGTTATTGGTCATGGTCTTTGTCCAATGACCTTGAGAATTTTTGAATGACCCTGAGAAATTTAAATGACCCTGAGAAATTTTAAATGACATGAAAAATACGGTTGCAGTCATCCAATAAGAAACTTGAAAATTTTGAAGACCTTGAGAATATGTTATGAGTCATGGTATTTGGTTTAAATGACTTTGAATAAAAAATGATAAGTTCATCCAATTATCCTTCAAAAGTTTTGAATTGACCTTGATAAAAGATTGAGTGCGGTCTTTATTTAATGCCATAAAAATATGAATAGTCATCCAAAAAAGTTTTTAAAATTGAATGACAATAAAAAATTTTGAATGACTTTAAGAATTTTGGTATGAGTCATGATCTTTTTTTCAGTGACCTTAAAAATATGATGATTTATCTATAAATTTGAAAAAGTTGAATGACCTTGAGAAATTTTGAATGACTTGAAAGAGAAATATGATGAGTATGGTCTTTGTTCTAATAACCTTGAGAAAAATTTGAAATGACCCTGAGAAATTTTTTAATGACATGAAGAATTGATGAGTCATGGCTCTTTTGTTCCAATGAACTTTTGAGAAATTTTGAATGACCTGAGAAATTTTTAATGACCTGAAGAAATATGAAAGTCATGGTCTTTGTTCCAATGACCTTGAGAATTTGAATGACCTGAGAATTCTCTCTCTGACCATCGAAAAATTACGGTGAGTTCATCCAACTAAACTTGAAAATTTTTGACATGATCTTGAGATATTTAATGAGTCACGGTCTTTTGTTCCAATGACCTTGAGAAATGTTGAAATGACCCTGCAGGAATTTTAAATGACCTTGAGAAATATTGAGATCATCGTCTTTGTTCCAATGACCTGAGAAATTTTGAATGAAACCTGAGAAATTTTAAATGACCTTGAAGAATATGATGAGCATGGTCTTTGTTCCAGATGACTTGAGAAATTTTGAATGCCCTGAGAAATTGTAAGATGACCATGGAAAAATCGGTGAGTCATCATAAACTTGAAAATTTGAAGACCTTGAGAATATGTTATTGAGGTCATGGTCTTGTCCAGATGACCTTGAGAAATTGTGAATGACCCTGAGAAATTTTAAATGATCAGTGAAAAATACGGTGAGTCATCCAATAAACTTGAAAGTTTTGAATGACCTTGACGAAATGTATTTTGAGGTCATGGTCTTTGTTCCACAATGACCTTGGAGAAATTTTGAATGACCCTGGGGGAGAAATTTTAAATGACTTGAGAATATGATGAGTCATGGTCTTATGTTCCAATGACCTTGGAGGATTTTTATGACCCTGCAGAATTTAAATGACCTTGAAGAAATATGATGGAGTCATGGTTCTTTGCCTTCCAATGACTTGAGAAATTTTGATGACCCTGAGAAATTTAAGCATGACCAATGAAAAATACGGGTGAGGTCATCAAAAACTGAAAATTTTGTTGACATGACCTTGAGAATATGTTATTGAGTCATGGTCTTTGTTCCAATGACCTTGAGAAATTTTGAATGACCCCGAGCAAATTTTAACATGACCATGAAAATACGGAGTCATCCAATAAAACTCGAAATTTTGAAGCATGACCTTGAGAATATGTGTATTGATTCAGGTATTTGTGTCAAATGACTTGAATTAAAAATGATAAGTCATCCAATTATCCTCAAGTTTTTGAATGCCTTGAAAAAAAGGATGATGGGAGTTGCGGTCTTTATTTCATGCCCATAAAAATATGAATGTCATCCAAAAAAAGTTTAAAACTTGAGCATGACAATAAAAATTTTGAATTGACTTTAAGAATTTTGATGCACCGTCCATGATCTTTTTTCAGGTGACCTTAACAATATTGATGATTTATCCAATAAATTTGAAAATGTTTGAATGACCTGGAAATTTTGAATGACCTTGAAGAAATATGATGAGTCATTGGTCTTTGTTCTAATTGACCTTGGAGAAATTTGAATGACCTGGAGAAATAATGACCATGAAGAAATATGATGATCCATGTCTTTGTTCCAATGGACTTTGAGAAATTGTGAAGACCTGAAAAATTAAAATGACCAGTGTGAAAATACGGTGAGTCACCGAATAAATCTTGAAAATTTCTTGACAATGACCTTGAGATATGTATTGATCATGGTCTTTGTTCCAATGACCTTGAGAAATTTGATCATGACCCTGAGAAATTTTAAATGACATGAAAAATACGGTGAGTATCCAATAAACTGAAAAATTTGAATGACTGAGGGGGAATATGTTATTGAGTGCATGGTTTTGTTAATGCTCTTGAATAAAAATGATAGTCATCCATTATCCTCAAAGTTTGAATTGCCCTGAAAAAAGGAGATGAGTTGCCGTCTTTATTTCACATGCCCATAAAAATATGAATAGTCATCCAAAAAAGTTTTAAAATTTGACATGACAATAAAAATTTTGAATGACTTTAAGAATTTTTGGATGAGTCATGATCTTTTTTCCACGTGACCTTAAAAATAATGGGGATTTGATTATCCATTAAATTTGAAAAAGTTGAAGACCTGGAGAATTTTTGGAATGAGGCTGAAGAAATATGATGGAGTCATGGATTCTTGTCTCAATGACCTTGAGATAATTGGTTGGACATTGACCCTTGAGAAATTTTTAAGAATGACCATGAAACATACGGTGGAGTTCATCCAATAAAACCTTGAAAATTGAATTACTTTGAGAATCCATGTTATTGAGTCATGGTCTTTTGTCTCAGATGACTTGAGAAATTTTGAATGACCCTGGGGAATTTTAAGATGACCTTGAAGAAATATGATGAGTCATGGTCTTGTTCCCAAGACCTTGAGGAAATTTTGAATGACCCTGAAAATTTTAACATGACCATGAAAAATACGGTGAGTCATCCACATAACTTGAAAATTTTGAATGATCTTGAGAAATGCTTAATGAGCACGCGTCTTTGTTCCAATGACCTTGAGAAATTTGAAATGACCCTGAGGAATTCTTAAAATGCACCTTGAAGAAATAGATGAGTCGATGGTCTTTTGTTCCAATTGACCTTGGAGAAATTTTTGAATGACCTGGCAGAAATTTTAAATGACCTTGAAGAAATATGATGAGTCGATTGTCTTTTTCCAATTGACCTGAGAAATTTTAAATGACCCTGGGGAGCAAATTTTAAATGGACCAATGAAAATACGGCTGGAGTCATCCAATAAGACTGAAAATTTTGAGATGACCTTGAGAATAGTGTATTGGAGTCCAATGGTCTTTGTTCCAATGACCTTGAGAAATTTGAATGACCTGAGAAATTTTAAGAAGACCATGAAAAATACGGTGAGTCATCCAATTAAACTTGAAAATTTGACATGACCTTGAGAATATGTTTATTGTCAGTCATTGTATTTGTTTAAATGACTTGAAAGAAAGATGATAAGTCATCCAATTATCCTCAAAGTTGGTTTGAATGACCTTGAAAAAGATGATGAGGTTCGGTCTTTATTTCAATGCCCATAAAAATAAAAAGTCATCAAAAAAAGTTTTTAAATTTGATATGACAATTTAAAAAATTGAATGACTTTAAGAATTTTTGCGATGAGTCATGAATCTTTTTTTCAGCTGACCTTAAAAATCATGATTGATGTTATCCAATAAATTTGAAAAAGTTGGAATGACCTTGCAGAAATTTTGAATGACCTTGCAAGAAATATGATGAGTCATGCGTCTTTGTTGCTTACATGACCTTGATAAATTTGAATGACCTCTAAAAATTAAATGACCATGAAGAAATATGGATGAGTCATGTCTTTGTTCCAAAATTTGAACCTTTTAAAAAAAGAAATTTGACATGACCCTCTAGAATTTTAATGACCATGAAAAATACGCGTGAGTCAATCCAATAAACTGGGAAAATTTGAATGACCTTGAGGAATATGTTATTGAGTCATGGTCTTTGTTCCAAGACCTTGAGAAATTTTGACATGACCCTGGGAGAAATTTAAATGACATGAAAAATACGGTGAGTCATCCAATTAAACTTGAAAATTTGAAAATGACCTTGGAAGTATGTTATTGAGTCTATGGTCTTTGTTCAATGACCTTGAGAAATTTTGGAAGTGACCCTGAGGAAATTTAAATGACCTTGAAGATAATATGATGAGTCATGTCTTTTGTTCCATGACTTGAGAAATTTGAATGACCTCTGAGAATTTAAAATGATCATGAAAAATACGGTGAGTCCTCAATAAACTTGAAAATTTGAATGCGACCTTGAGAATATGTTATTGAGTCATGGTCTTCTTGTCCAATGACTGAGAAATTTTGATGACCCTGGAGAATTTTATATGACATGAAAAATACGGTGAGTCATCAATAACTCGAAATACTTTGATATGACCCTTGAGAATATGTTATTGAGTCATAGCTATTTTGTTTAAAATGACTTTGAATAAAAATGATAAGTCATCCAATTATCCTCAAGTTTTTGAGATGACCTTGAAAGATGATGAGCTTGCGGTCTTATTCAATGCCCATAAAAATTATGAATATCATCCAAAAAAGTTTTAAATTGAAGACAATAAAAAATTTTGAATATTTAAGAATTTGGAATGAGTCGATGATCTTTTTTTCAGTGACCTTAAAAAATTATGATGATTTATCCAATAACTTTGAAAAAGTGAATTTGACCTTGCGAGAAATTTTGAATGAGCTTGAACGAAATATGATGAGTCGGATGCCGTCTTTGTTCCAATGCACCTTGAGAAATTTTGAGATGACCCGAAAATGTTAAGAGACCATGAAACATACGGTGAGTCATGCCAATAACTTGAACAATTTTTGAATACCTTGCAGAATATGTTATTGAGTATGGTCTTTGTTTCAATGACCTGAGAAATTGAATGACCCTGCAAAATTTTTAAATGACCTTGGAAGAAATATGATGGTCATGGTCTTTGTTCAATGACCTGAGAAATTTGAATGACCCTGGGGGAAATTTAAATGACCTTGAGATATGATGAGTTCATGTCTTTGTTCCAATGACCTTGAGAAATTTGAATACCCTGAGGAAAATTTAAGTATTGATCATCGAAAAATACGGGGATCATCCAATAACTGTGAAAATTTCTTGAATGCCTTGAAATATTTTATTGATCATGGTCTTTCCCGTTCAATGACCTTGAGAATTTGAATGACCCTGAGAAATTTAACATGACCAGAAAAATACGGTGAAGTCATCCCAATAAACTTTGAAAATTTTTGAATGATCTTGAGGAATATGTTAATGAGTCACGGATCTTTGTTCATATGACCTGAGGACAATTTTGACATGACCCGAGAAATTTTAAATGACTGAAGAATATGATGGATCATGGTCTTTGTTCCAATGAGCCTGAGAAATTTTGACATTGACCCTGGAGAAATTTTAACAGACCATGAAACATAACGGTGAGTCATCCAACTTAAACTGAAAATTTTTGAATGACCTTGAAATATGTTATTGAGTCATGGTCCTTTGTTTCAATGACCTTGGAGAAATTTTGAATGACCCCTGAGAAATTTTAAATGACCTTTGAAGAATATGATGGGTCTGGTCTTTGGTTCAATGGACCTTGAGAATTTTTAATGACCCTGAGAATTTAAATGACCGTTGCAAGAATCATGATAGTCATGGTTCTTGTGGTCCAAATGACCTTGAGAAATTTTGAATGACCCTTGAGAAATTTTAAATGATCATGAAAAATACGGTGGAGTTCCAATAAACTTGAAAATTTTTGAATGACCTGAGAATATGTTTGAGTCATGGTCTTTGTTCCAATGACCTTGAGAAATTGAAATGACCCTGAGAAATTTTAAGAGACCATGAAAAATACTGGTGAGTCACCAATAAACTTTGAAAATTTTTGACATGATCTTTTGACGAAATTTAATGGTCACGGTCTTTGCTTCCAAGACTGGGAGAAATTTTGAAGAACCCTGACGAAATTTTAAATGACCTTGAAGAAATATGATGAGTCATGGTCTTTGTTCCAATGACCTTGAGAAATTTGAATGACCCTGAGAAATTTAAATGACCATGAAAAATACGGTGAGTCATCCAATAAACTTGAAAATTTTGAATGACCTTGAGAATATGTTATTGAGTCATGGTATTTGTTTAAATGACTTTGAATAAAAATGATAAGTCATCCAATTATCCTCAAAGTTTTGAATGACCTTGAAAAAAGATGATGAGTTGCGGTCTTTATTTCAATGCCCATAAAAATATGAATAGTCATCCAAAAAAAGTTTTAAATTTGAATGACAATAAAAAATTTTGAATGACTTTAAGAATTTTGGATGAGTCATGATCTTTTTTCAGTGACCTTAAAAATATGATGATTATCCAATAAATTTGAAAAAGTTGAATGACCTTGAGAAATTTTGAATGACTTGAAGAAAATATGATGAGTCATGGTCTTTGTTCTAATGACCTTGAGAAATTTTGAATGACCCTGAGAAATTTTAAATGACCATGAAGAATATGATGAGTCATGGTCTTTTGTTCCAATGACTTTGAGAAATTTGAATGACCCTGAGAAATTTTAAATGATCATGAAAATACGGTGAGTCATCCAATAAACTTGAAAATTTTTGAATGACCTTGAGAATATGTTATTGAGTCATGGTCTTTGTTCCAATGACCTTGAGAAAATTTTGAATGACCCTGAGAAATTTTATATGACATGAAAAATCGGTGAGTCATCCAATAAACTCGAAAATTTGAATGACCTTGAGAATATGTTATTGAGTCATGCTATTTGTTTAAATGACTTTGAATAAAAATGATAAGTCATCCAATTATCCTCAAAGTTTTTGAGATGACTTGAAAAAAAGAATGATGAGTTGCGTCTTTATTTCAATGCCCATAAAAAATATGAATATCATCAAAAAAGGGGGCTTTAATTTGAATGACAATAAAAAAAAAAATTTTAATACTTTTTAAGAACTTTTGCTGGATGAGTCAGATCTTTTTTTCAGTGACTTGAAAAATATGATGATCTATCCAATAAATTTGGAAAAAAGTGAATGTACCTTGAGAAATTTTGAATGAGCTTGAAGAAATATGAGGTCGATGGGTCTTTGTTCCACATGACCTTTGAGAAATTTTGAATGACCGAGAAATTTAAATACCTGAAACATACGGTGAGTCATCCAAAACTTGAAAATTTTTGAATGACCTTGAGAATCATTGTTATTGATCCTATGGTTTTGTTTCAATGACCTTGAGAAATTTTGAATGACCCTGGAGAATTTTAAGATGACCTTGAAGAAAAATATGATGCAGTCGCAGGTCTTTGCTTCCACATGACCTTGAGAAAATTTTGAGCATGACCCTGAGAATTTTAACATGACCATTGGAAAAATCACGGTGAGTCATCCAATAAACTTGAAAATTTTGAATGACTTGAGAATATGTTATGAGTCGATTCTGATTTGTTTAAAATGATTTGAATAAAAATGATAAGTCATCCAATTTATCCTCAAGTTTTGAGCATGACCTTGATAAAAAAGATGATGAGTTGCGTCTTTGATTTCAATGGCCATAAAAATATGGGAATAGTCATCCAAAAAAAGTTTTAAAAATTTGAATACAATAAAAAATTTTGAATGACTTAAGAATTTTTGGGATGAGTCATGATCTTTTTTTCAGGACCTTAAAAATTATGATGAGTCATGGGTCTTTGTCCAATGACCTTGGGGAGAAATTTTGAATGACCGCTGAGAAATTTTAAATGACCATGAAAATACGGTGAGTCATCCAATAAACTTGAAAATTTTTGAATGACCTTGAGAATACGTCATTGAGTCATGGTCTTTGTTCCAATGACCTTGAGAAATTTTGAATGACCCTGAGAAATTTTAAATGACCATGAAAAATACGGTGAGTCATCCATAAACTCGAAAATTTTTGACATGACCTTGAGAATATGTTATGAGGTCATGCTGTTTGTTTAAATGACTTTGAATAAAAATGATAAGTCATCAATTATCCTCAAAGTTTTTGAATGACCTTGGAAAAAAGATGATGATTGCGGGTCCCCCTTATTTCAATGCCCATAAAATATGAATAGTCATCCAAAAAGTTTTAATTGACATGACAATAAAATTTGAATGACTTTAAAATTTTGGATGAGTCATGATCTTTTTTTCAGTGACCTAAAAATATGATGAGTCATGGTCTTTGTTCCAATGACCTGGAGAAATTTGACATGACCCTGAGAATTTTTAGATGACCCATGAAAATACGGTGAGCACATAAACTTTGAAAATTTGACATGACCTTGGAGAATATGTCATTGAGTCATGCGTCTGCTCTCCAATGACTTGAGAAATTTTGAATGACCCTGGAGAATTTTAATGGCAATGACTATGAAAAATACGGTGCTGATTCATCCAAAATACTCGAAAATTTTTTGACATGACCTTGAGAATATGTTTTGAGTTCATGCTATTTGTTTAAAGACTTGATAAAAATGATAAGTCTCCAATTATCCCAAAGTTTTTGAATGACCTTGAAAAAGATGCATGAGTTCGCGCGTCTTTATTTCAATGCCCATAAAAATATGAATAGTCATGCCAAAAAATTTTAAAATTTGAATGACAATAAAAATTTTGAATGGACTTAAGAATTTTTGGATGCAGTCATGATCTTTTTTTCAGTGACCTTAAAAATATGCCATGATTACCAATAGAATTTGAAAAAGGTTGATGACTGAAAATTTGAATGACCTTGACAGAAATTATGATGAAGTCATGCGTCTTGTTCCAATGACCTTGAGAATGTTGAATGACCCTGAGAAATTTTAAATGACCATGAAAAATAGGTGAGTCATCAATAAACTTGAAAAATTTTGAATGGACTTGCAGAATATGTTATATGAGTCATGGTCTTTGCTTTCAATGACTCGAGAAATTTTGTAATGACCCTGGAAATTTTAACGATACCATGAAAACATTACGGTGAGTCATCCAATAACTTGAAAATTTTTAAGACCTTGAGGGGGGGGTATATTTATTGAGTCATGGTCTTTGTTTCAATGACTGCAGAAATTTGAATGACCCTGAGAAATTTTAAATGACCTGGAAGGAAATATGCATGAAGCATGCGTCTTGTTCCAATGACCTTGGAGAAATTTGAATGACCCTGAAGAAATTTTAAATGACCATGAAAAATACGGTGAGTCATCCCAATAAACTTGAAATTTTGATTGACCTTTGAGAGAATTATTTATTGAGTCATGCTATTGTTAAATGACTTGAAAAAATGATAAGTCATCCAATATCCTCAAAGTTTTGAATGTGGCTTGAAAGAGATGATGAGTTGCGGTCTTTATTTCAATGCCCATAAAAATATGAATAGTCATCCAAAAAAAGTTTTAAAATTTGAATGACAATAAAAAATTTTGAATGACTTTAAGAATTTTTGGATGAGTCATGATCTTTTTTTCAGTGACCTTAAAAATATGATGAGTCATGGTCTTTGTTCCAATGACCTTGAGAAATTTTGAATGACCCTGAGAAATTTTAAATGACCATGAAAAATACGGTGAGTCATCCAATAAACTTGAAAATTTTTGAATGACCTTGAGAATATGTCATTGAGTCATGGTCTTTGTTCCAATGACCTTGAGAAATTTTGAATGACCCTGAGAAATTTTAAATGACTATGAAAAATACGGTGAGTCATCCAATAAACTCGAAAATTTTTGAATGACCTTGAGAATATGTTATTGAGTCATGCTATTTGTTTAAATGACTTTGAATAAAAATGATAAGTCATCCAATTATCCTCAAAGTTTTTGAATGACCTTGAAAAAAGATGATGAGTTGCGGTCTTTATTTCAATGCCCATAAAAATATGAATAGTCATCCAAAAAATGTTTTAAAATTTGAATGACAATAAAAAATTTTGAATGACTTTAAGAATTTTTGGATGAGTCATGATCTTTTTTTCAGTGACCTTAAAAATATGATGATTTATCCAATAAATTTGAAAAAGTTGAATGACCTGGAAAATTTTGAATGACCTGAAGAAATATGATGAAGTCCATGGTCTTTGTCCAATGACTTTGAGAAATTTTGATGACCCTGAGAAATTTTAATATGACCATGAAAAATTACGGTGTCATCCAATAAATTGAAATTTTGAATGACCTTGAGATTTTATGGAGTCATGGTCTTTTTTCCCATGCTTTGAGAAATTTTGAAATGACCCTGGAGAAAATTTTAAGGGATGACCATGAACAAATACGGTGGTCATCCAATAAACCTCGAAATTTTTGAATGCCTTGAGAATATGTTATGGAGTCATTGGTATTATGTTTAAATGACTTTGAATAAAATGATAAGCATCCAATTATCCTCAAAGTTTTGGATGACCTTGAAAAAGAATGATGCAGTTGCGCGTCTTTATTCAATCCCATAAAAATATGAATAGTCTCAAAAAGTTTTAAAATTTGACATGACAATAAAAATTTGAATGACTTTAAGAATTTTTGGATTGAAGTCATGATCTTTTTTTCAGTGACCTTAAAATATGATGATTATCCAATAATTTGAAAAGTTGAATGACCTTTGAGATTTTGAAGGACCTTGAAGGAAAATATGATGAAGTCATGGTCTTTGTTCTACCATGACCTGAGAAATTTTGAATGACCCTGAGAAATTTTAAATGAACCATGAAGAAATATGATGAGTCATGGTCTTTGTTCCAATGACTTTGAGAAATTTGAATGACCTGAGAAATTTTAAGATGACATGAAAAATACGGTGAGTCATCCAATAAACTTGGAAAATTTTTGAATTGACTTGAGAATATGTTATGATCATGGCTCTTCCAATTTGACCTTGAAGAAATTTTGATGACCCTTGAGAAATTTTAAATGACCCATTGAAAAATACGGTGAGCTCATCAATAAACTGAAAATTTTTGGAATGACCTGGGATATGTTATTGATCATTGGTCTTTGTTCCAATGCCTTGAGAAATTTGAATGACCCTGAGAATTTTAAAATGACCTTGAAGAAATATGATGAATCATGTCTATTTTGTTCCAGATGACTTGAGAAATTTTGAATGACCCTGAGAAATTTTAAATGACCTTGAAGAAATATGATGAGTCATGGTCTTTGTTCCAATGACCTTGAGAAATTTGAATGACCCTGAGAAATTTTAAATGACCATGAAAAATACGGTGAGTCATCCAATAAACTTGAAAATTTTTGAATGACCTTGAGAATATGTTATTGAGTCATGGTCTTTGTTTCAATGACCTTGAGAAATTTTGAATGACCCTGAGAAATTTTAAATGACCTTGAAGAAATATGATGAGTCATGGTCTTTGTTCCAATGACCTTGAGAAATTTTGAATGACCCTGAGAAATTTTAAATGATCATGAAAAATACGGTGAGTCATCCAATAAACTTGAAAATTTTTGAATGACCTTGAGAATATGTTATTGAGTCATGGTCTTGTTCCAATGACTTGAGAAATTTTGAATGACCTGAGAAATTTTATATGACCATGAAAAATACGGTGAGTCATCCAATAAACTCGAAAATTTTTGAATGACCTTGAGAATATGTTATTGAGTCATGCTATTTGTTTAAATGACTTTGAATAAAAATGATAAGTCATCCAATTATCCTCAAAGTTTTTGAATGACCTTGGAAAAAAGATGATGAGTTGCGGTCTTTATTTCAATGCCCATAAAAATATGAATAGTCATCCAAAAAAAGTTTTAAAATTTGAATGACAATAAAAAATTTTGAATGACTTTAAGAATTTTTGGATGAGTCATGATCTTTTTCAGTGACCTTAAAAATATGATGATTTATCCAATAAATTTGAAAAAGTTGAATGACCTTGAGAAATTTTGAATGAGCTTGAAGAAATATGATGAGTCATGGTCTTTGTTCCAATGACCTTGAGAAATTTGAATGACCCTGAGAAATTTTAAATGACCATGAAACATACGGTGAGTATCCAATAAACTTGAAAATTTTTGAATGACCTTGAGAATATGTTATTGAGTCATGGTCTTTGTTTCAATGACCTTGAGAAATTTTGAATGACCCTGAGAAATTTTAAATGACCTTGAAGAAATATGATGAGTCATGGTCTTTGTTCCAATGACCTTGAGAAATTTTGAATGACCTTGATAAATTTTAAATGACCATGAAAAATACGGTGAGTCATCCAATAAACTCGAAAATTTTGAATGACCTTGAGAATATGTATTGAGTCATGGTATTTGTTTAAATGACTTTGAATAAAAATGATAAGTCATCCAATTATCCTCAAAGTTTTTGAATGACCTTGAAAAAAGATGATGAGTTGCGGTCTTTATTTCAATGCCCATAAAATATGAATAGTCATCCAAAAAAAGTTTTTAAAATTTGAATGACAATAAAAATTTTGAATGACTTTAAGAATTTTTGGATGAGTCATGATCTTTTTTTCAGTGACCTTAAAAATATGATGATTTATCAATAAATTTGAAAAAGTTGAATGACCTTGAGAAATTTTGAATGACCTTGAAGAAATATGATGAGTCATGGTCTTTGTTCCAATGACTTTGAGAAATTTTGAATGACCCTGAGAAATTTTAAATGACCTGAAGAAATATGATGAGTCATGGTCTTTGTTCCAATGACCTTGAGAAATTTTGAATGACCCTGAGAAATTTTAAATGACATGAAAAATACGGTGAGTCATCCAATAAACTTGAAAATTTTTGAATGACCTTGAGAATATGTTATTGAGTCATGGTCTTTGTTCCAATGACCTTGAGAAATTTTGAATGACCCTGAGAAATTTTAAATGACCTTGAAGAAATATGATGATCATGTCTTTGTTCCAATGACCTTGAGAAATTTTGAATGACCCTGAGAATTTTAAATGACCTTGAAGAAATATGATGATCATGGTCTTTGTTCCAATGACCTTGAGAAATTTTGAATGACCCTGAGAATTTTAAATGACCATGAAAAATACGGTGAGTCATCCAATAAACTTGAAAATTTTGAATGACCTTGAGAATATGTTATTGAGTCATGGTCTTTGTTCCAATGACCTTGAGAAATTTTGAATGACCCTGAGAAATTTTAAATGACCATGAAAAATACGGTGAGTCATCCAATAAACTTGAAAAATTTTGAATGACCTTGAGAATATGTTATTGAGTCATGGTATTTGTTTAAATGACTTTGAATAAAAATGATAAGTCATCCAATTATCCTCAAAGTTTTTGAATGACCTTGAAAAAAGATGATGAGTTGCGGTCTTTATTTCAATGCCAATAAAAATATGAATAGTCATCAAAAAAAAGTTTTAAAATTTGAATGACAATAAAAAATTTTAAATGACTTTAAGAAATTTTGGATGAGTCATGATCTTTTTTTCAGTGACCTTAAAAATATGATGATTTATCCAATAAATTTGAAAAAGTTGAATGACCTTGATAAATTTTAAATGACCATGAAAATACGGTGAGTCATCCAATAAACTCAAAAAATTTGAATGACCTTGAGAATATGTTATTGATCATGGTATTTGTTTAAATGACTTTGAATAAAAATGATAAGTCATCCAATTATCCTCAAAGTTTTTGAATGACCTTGAAAAAAGATGATGAGTTGCGGTCTTTATTTCAATGCCCATAAAAATATGAATAGTCATCCAAAAAAAGTTTTAAAATTTGAATGACAATAAAAAATTTTGAATGACTTTAAGAATTTTTGGATGAGTCATGATCTTTTTTTCAGTGACCTTAAAAATATGATGATTTATCCAATAAATTTGAAAAAGTTGAATGACCTTGAGAAATTTTGAATGACCTTGAAGAAATATGATGAGTCATGGTCTTTGTTCCAATGACCTTGAGAAATTTTGAATGACCCTGAGAAATTTTATATGACCATGAAAAATACGGTGAGTCATCCAATAAACTCGAAAATTTTTGAATGACCTTGAGAATATGTTATTGAGTCATGCTATTTGTTTAAATGACTTTGAATAAAAATGATAAGTCATCCAATTATCCTCAAAGTTTTTGAATGACCTTGAAAAAAGATGATGAGTTGCGGTCTTTATTTCAATGCCCATAAAAATATGAATAGTCATCCAAAAAAAGTTTTAAAATTTGAATGACAATAAAAAATTTTGAATGACTTTAAGAATTTTTGGATGAGTCATGATCTTTTTTTCAGTGACCTTAAAAATATGATGATTTATCCAATAAATTTGAAAAAGTTGAATGACCTTGAGAAATTTTGAATGAGCTTGAAGAAATATGATGAGTCATGGTCTTTGTTCCAATGACCTTGAGAAATTTTGAATGACCCTGAGAAATTTTAAATGACCATGAAACATACGGTGAGTCATCCAATAAACTTGAAAATTTTTGAATGACCTTGAGAATATGTTATTGAGTCATGGTCTTTGTTTCAATGACCTTGAGAAATTTTGAATGACCCTGAGAAATTTTAAATGACCTTGAAGAAATATGATGAGTCATGGTCTTTGTTCCAATGACCTTGAGAAATTTTGAATGACCTTGATAAATTTTAAATGACCATGAAAAATACGGTGAGTCATCCAATAAACTCGAAAATTTTTGAATGACCTTGAGAATATGTTATTGAGTCATGGTATTTGTTTAAATGACTTTGAATAAAAATGATAAGTCATCCAATTATCCTCAAAGTTTTTGAATGACCTTGAAAAAAGATGATGAGTTGCGGTCTTTATTTCAATGCCCATAAAAATATGAATAGTCATCCAAAAAAGTTTTAAAATTTGAATGACAATAAAAAATTTTGAATGACTTTAAGAATTTTTGGATGAGTCATGATCTTTTTTTCAGTGACCTTAAAAATATGATGATTTATCCAATAAATTTGAAAAAGTTGAATGACCTTGAGAAATTTTGAATGACCTTGAAGAAATATGATGAGTCATGGTCTTTGTTCCAATGACCTTGAGAAATTTTGAATGACCCTGAGAAATTTTAAATGACCTTGAAGAAATATGATGGTCATGGTCTTTGTTCCAATGACCTTGAGAAATTTTGAATGACCCTGAGAAATTTTAAATGACCATGAAAAATACGGTGAGTCATCCAATAAACTTGAAAATTTTTGAATGACCTTGAGAATATGTTATTGAGTCATGGTCTTTGTTCCAATGACCTTGAGAAATTTTGAATGACCCTGAGAAATTTTAAATGACCTTGAAGAAATATGATGAGTCATGGTCTTTGTTCCAATGACCTTGAGAAATTTTGAATGACCCTGAGAAATTTTAAATGACCTTGAAGAAATATGATGAGTCATGGTCTTTGTTCAATGACCTTGAGAATTTTGAATGACCCTGAGAAATTTTTAAATGACCATGAAAAAACGGTGAGTCATCCAATAAACTTGAAAATTTTGAATGAACCTTGAGAATATTTATTGAGTCATGGTCTTTGTTCCAATGACCTTGAGAAAATTTTGAATGACCCTGAGAAATTTTAAATGACATGAAAAATACGGTGAGTCATCCAATAAACTTGAAAAATTTTGAATGACCTTGAGAATATGTTATTGAGTCATGGTATTTGTTTAAATGACTTTGAATAAAAATGATAAGTCATCCAATATTATCCTCAAAGTTTTGAATGACCGTGAAAAAGATGATGAGTTGCGGTCTTTATTTCAATGCCAATAAAAATATGAATAGTCATCAAAAAAAAGTTTTTAAATTGAATGACAATAAAAAATTTTAAATGACTTTAAAAATTTTGGATGAGTCATGATCTTTTTTCAGTGACCTTAAAAATTGATGATTTATCCAATAAATTTGAAAAAGTTGAATGACCTTGATAAATTTTAAATGACCATGAAAAATACGGTGAGTCATCCAATAAACTCAAAAATTTTGAATGACCTTGAGAATATGTTATTGAGTCATGGTATTTGTTTAAATGACTTTGAATAAAAATGATAAGTCATCCAATTATCCTCAAAGTTTTTGAATGACCTTGAAAAAAGATGATGAGTTGCGGTCTTTATTCAATGCCCATAAAAATATGAATAGTCATCCAAAAAAGTTTTAAAATTTGAATGACAATAAAAAATTTGAATGACTTTAAGAATTTTTGGATGAGTCATGATCTTTTTTTTCAGTGACCTTAAAAAATATGATGATTTATCCAATAAATTTGAAAAAGTTGAATGACCTTGAGAAATTTGAATGACCTTGAAGAAATATGATGAGTCATGGTCTTTGTTCCAATGACCTTGAGAAATTTTGAATGACCCTGAGAAATTTTAAATGACCATGAAAAATACGGTGAGTCATCCAATAAACTTGAAAATTTTTGAATGACCTTGAGAATATGTTATTGAGTCATGGTCTTTGTTCCAATGACCTTGAGAAATTTTGAATGACCCTGAGAAATTTAAATGACCTTGAAGAAATATGATGAGTCATGGTCTTTGTTCCAATGACCTTGAGAAATTTTGAATGACCCTGAGAAAATTTTAAATGACCTTGAAGAAATATGATGAGTCATGGTCTTTGTTCCAATTGACCTTGAGAAATTTTGAATGACCCTGAGAAATTTTAAATGACATGAAAAATACGGTGAGTCATCCAATAAACTTGAAAATTTTTGAATGACCTGAGAATATGTTATTGAGTCATGGTCTTTGTTCCAATGACCTTGAGAAATTTTGAATGACCCTGAGAAATTTTAAATGACCATGAAAAATACGGTGAGTCATCCAATAAACTTGAAAATTTTGAATGACCTTGAGAATATGTTATTGAGTCATGGTATTTGTTTAAATGACTTTGAATAAAAATGATAAGTCATCCAATTATCCTCAAAGTTTTTGAATGACCGTGAAAAAAGATGATGAGTTGCGGTCTTTATTTCAATGCCAATAAAAATATGAATAGTCATCAAAAAAAAGTTTTAAAATTTGAATGACAATAAAAAATTTTAAATGACTTTAAGAAATTTTGGATGAGTCATGATCTTTTTTTCAGTGACCTTAAAAATATGATGATTTATCCAATAAATTTGAAAAAGTTGAATGACCTTGATAAATTTTAAATGACCATGAAAAATACGGTGAGTCATCCAATAAACTCAAAAAATTTTGAATGACCTTGAGAATATGTTATTGAGTCATGGTATTTGTTTAAATGACTTTGAATAAAAATGATAAGTCATCCAATTATCCTCAAAGTTTTTGAATGACCTTGAAAAAAGATGATGAGTTGCGGTCTTTATTTCAATGCCCATAAAAATATGAATAGTCATCCAAAAAAAGTTTTAAAATTTGAATGACAATAAAAAATTTTGAATGACTTTAAGAATTTTTGGATGAGTCATGATCTTTTTTTCAGTGACCTTAAAAATATGATGATTTATCCAATAAATTTGAAAAAGTTGAATGACCTTGAGAAATTTGAATGACCTTGAAGAAATATGATGAGTCATGGTCTTTGTTCCAATGACCTTGAGAAATTTGAATGACCCTGAGAAATTTTAAATGACCATGAAAAATACGGTGAGTCATCCATAAACTTGAAAATTTTTGAATGACCTTGAGAATATGTTATTGAGTCATGGTCTTTGTTCCAATGACCTTGAGAATTTTGAATGACCCTGAGAAATTTTAAATGACCTTGAAGAAATATGATGAGTCATGGTCTTTGTTCCAATGACCTTGAGAAATTTTGAATGACCCTGAGAATTTTAAATGACCTTGAAGAAATATGATGAGTCATGGTCTTTGTTCCAATGACCTTGAGAAATTTTGAATGACCCTGAGAAATTTTAAATGACCATGAAAAATACGGTGAGTCATCCAATAAACTTGAAAAATTTTGAATGACCTTGAGAATATGTTATTGAGTCATGGTCTTTGTTCCAATGACCTTGAGAAATATTGAATGACCCTGAGAAATTTTAAATGACCATGAAAAATACGGTGAGTCATCCAATAAACTCGAAAATTTTTGAATGACCTTGAGAATATGTTATTGAGTCATGGTATTTGTTTAAATGACTTTGAATGAAAATGATAAGTCATCCAATTATCCTCAAAGTTTTTGAATGACCTTGAAAAAAGATGATGAGTTGCGGTCTTTATTTCAATGCCCATAAAAATATGAATAGTCATCCAAAAAAAGTTTTAAAATTGAATGACAATAAAAAATTTGAATGACTTTAAGAATTTTGGATGAGTCATGATCTTTTTTCAGTGACCTTAAAATATGATGATTTATCTATAAATTTGAAAAAGTTGAATGACCTGAGAAATTTTGAATGACCTTGAAGAAATATGATGAGTCATGGTCTTTGTTCTAATGACCTTGAGAAATTTTGAATGACCCTGAGAAATTTTAAATGACCATGAAGAAATATGATGAGTCATGGTCTTTGTTCCAATGACTTTGAGAAATTTTGAATGACCCTGAGAAATTTTAAATGACCATGAAAAATACGGTGAGTCATCCAATAAACTTGAAAATTTTTGAATGACCTTGAGAATATGTTATTGAGTCATGGTCTTTGTTCCAATGACCTTGAGAAATTTTGAATGACCCTGAGAAATTTTAAATGACCATGAAAAATACGGTGAGTCATCCAATAAACTTGAAAAATTTTGAATGACCTTGAGAATATGTTATTGAGTCATGGTATTTGTTTAAATGACTTTGAATAAAAATGATAAGTCATCCAATTATCCTCAAAGTTTTTGAATGACCTTGAAAAAAGATGATGAGTTGCGGTCTTTATTTCAATGCCAATAAAAATATGAATAGTCATCAAAAAAAATTTTTAAAATTTGAATGACAATAAAAATTTTTGAATGACTTTAAGAATTTTTGGATGAGTCATGATCTTTTTTTCAGTGACCTTAAAAATATGATGATTTATCCAATAAATTTGAAAAAGTTGAATGACCTTGATAAATTTTAAATGACCATGAAAAATACGGTGAGTCATCCAATAAACTCGAAAATTTTTGAATGACCTTGAGATATGTTATTGAGTCATGGTATTGTTTAAATGACTTTGAATAAAAATGATAAGTCATCCAATTATCCTCAAAGTTTTTGAATGACCTTGAAAAAAGATGATGAGTTGCGGTCTTTATTTCAATGCCCATAAAAATATGAATAGTCATCCAAAAAAAGTTTTAAAATTTGAATGACAATAAAAAATTTTGAATGACTTTAAGAATTTTTGGATGAGTCATGATCTTTTTTTCAGTGACCTTAAAAATATGATGATTTATCCAATAAATTTGAAAAAGTTGAATGACCTTGAGAAATTTTGAATGACCTTGAAGAAATATGATGAGTCATGGTCTTTGTTCCAATGACCTTGAGAAATTTTGAATGACCCTGAGAAATTTTAAATGACCATGAAAAATACGGTGAGTCATCCAATAAACTTGAAAATTTTTGAATGACCTGAGAATATGTTATTGAGTCATGGTCTTTGTTCCCAATGACCTTGAGAAATTTGATAGAAATAAATGACCGAAGAAATATGAGAATCATGTCTTTTCCAATGACCTGAGAAATTTTGAATGACCCTGAGAAATTTTAAATGACCTGAAGAAATATGATGATCATGGTCTTTGTTCCAATGACCTTGAGAAATTTGAATGACCCTGAGAAATTTTAAATGACCATGAAAAATACGGTGAGTCATCCAATAAACTTGAAATTTTTGAATGACCTTGAGAATATGTTATTGAGTCATGGTCTTTGTTTCAATGACCTTGAGAAATTTTGAATGACCCTGAGAAATTTTAAATGACCATGAAAAATACGGTGAGTCATCCAATAAACTTGAAAAATTTTGAATGACCTTGAGAATATGTTATTGAGTCATGGTATTTGTTTAAATGACTTTGAATAAAAATGATAAGTCATCCAATTATCCTCAAAGTTTTTGAATGACCGTGAAAAAAGATGATGAGTTGCGGTCTTTATTTCAATGCCAATAAAAATATGAATAGTCATCAAAAAAAGTTTTAAAATTTGAATGACAATAAAAAATTTTAAATGACTTTAAGAAATTTTGGATGAGTCATGATCTTTTTTTCAGTGACCTTAAAAATATGATGATTTATCCAATAAATTTGAAAAAGTTGAATGACCTTGATAAATTTTAAATGACCATGAAAAATACGGTGAGTCATCCAATAAACTCAAAAAATTTTGAATGACCTTGAGAATATGTTATTGAGTCATGGTATTTGTTTAAATGACTTTGAATAAAAATGATAAGTCATCCAATATCCTCAAAGTTTTTGAATGACTTGAAAAAAGATGATGAGTTGCGTCTTATTTCAATGCCCATAAAAAATATGAATAGTCATCCAAAAAAAAGTTTTAAAATTTGAATGACAATAAAAAATTTTGAATGACTTTAAGAATTTTTGGATGAGTCATGATCTTTTTTTCAGTGACCTTAAAAATATGATGATTTATCCAATAAATTTGAAAAAGTTGAATGACCTTGAGAAATTTTGAATGACCTTGAAGAAATATGATGAGTCATGGTCTTTGTTCCAATGACCTTGAGAAATTTGAATGACCCTGAGAAATTTTAAATGACCATGAAAAATACGGTGAGTCATCCAATAAACTTGAAAATTTTTGAATGACCTTGAGAATATGTTATTGAGTCATGGTCTTTTATCCAATGACCTTGAGAAATTTTTAATGACCCTGAGAAATTTTAAATGACCTTGAAGAAATATGATGAGTCATGGTCTTTGTTCCAATGACCTTGAGAAATTTTGAATGACCCTGAGAAATTTTAAATGACCTTGAAGAAATATGATGAGTCATGTCTTTGTCCAATGACCTTGAGAAATTTTGAATGACCCTGAGAAATTTTAAATGACCATGAAAAATACGGTGAGTCATCCAATAAACTTGAAAAATTTTGAATGACCTTGAGAATATGTTATTGAGTCATGGTCTTTGTTCCAATGACCTTGAGAAATATTGAATGACCCTGAGAAATTTTAAATGACCATGAAAAATACGGTGAGTCATCCAATAAACTCGAAAATTTTTGAATGACCTTGAGAATATGTTATTGAGTCATGGTATTTGTTTAAATGACTTTGAATAAAAATGATAAGTCATCCAATTATCCTCAAAGTTTTTGAATGACCTGAAAAAAGATGATGAGTTGCGGTCTTTATTTCAATGCCCATAAAAATATGAATAGTCATCAAAAAAAGTTTAAAATTTGAATGACAATAAAAATTTTGAATGACTTTAAGAATTTTGGATGAGTCATGATCTTTTTTCAGTGACCTTAAAATATGATGATTTATCTATAAATTTGAAAAAGTTGAATGACCTTGAGAAATTTTGAATGACCTTGAAGAAATATGATGAGTCATGGTCTTTGTTCTAATGACCTTGAGAAATTTTGAATGACCCTGAGAAATTTTAAATGACCATGAAGAAATATGATGAGTCATGGTTTTGTTCAATGACTTTGAGAAATTTTGAATGACCCTGAGAAATTTTAAATGACCATGAAAAATACGGTGAGTCATCCAATAAACTTGAAAATTTTTGAATGACCTTGAGAATATGTTATTGAGTCATGGTCTTTGTTCCAATGACCTTGAGAAATTTTGAATGACCCTGAGAAATTTTAAATGACCATGAAAAATACGGTGAGTCATCCAATAAACTTGAAAATTTTGAATGACCTTGAGAATATGTTATTGAGTCATGGTATTTGTTTAAATGACTTTGAATAAAAATGATAAGTCATCCAATTATCCTCAAAGTTTTGAATGACCTTGAAAAAAGATGATGAGTTTGCGGTCTTTATTTCAATGCAATAAAAATATGAATAGTCATCAAAAAAATTTTTAAAATTTGAATGACAATAAAAATTTTTGAATGACTTTAAGAATTTTTGGATGAGTCATGATCTTTTTTTCAGTGACCTTAAAAATATGATGATTTATCCAATAAATTTGAAAAAGTTGAATGACCTTGATAAATTTTAAATGACCATGAAAAATACGGTGAGTCATCCAATAAACTCGAAAATTTTGAATGACCTTGAGAATATGTTATTGAGTCATGGTATTTGTTTAAATGACTTTGAATAAAAATGATAAGTCATCCAATTATCCTCAAAGTTTTTGAATGACCTTGAAAAAAGATGATGAGTTGCGGTCTTTATTTCAATGCCATAAAAATATGAATAGTCATCCAAAAAAGTTTTAAAATTTGAATGACAATAAAAAATTTTGAATGACTTTAAGAATTTTTGGATGAGTCATGATCTTTTTTTCAGTGACCTTAAAAATATGATGATTTATCCAATAAATTTGAAAAAAGTTGAATGACCTTGAGAAATTTTGAATGACCTTGAAGAAATATGATGAGTCATGGTCTTTGTTCCAATGACCTTGAGAAATTTTGAATGACCTGAGAAATTTTAAATGACCATGAAAAATACGGTGAGTCATCCAATAAACTTGAAAATTTTTGAATGACCTTGAGAATATGTTATTGAGTCATGGTCTTTGTTCCAATGACCTTGAGAAATTTTGAATGACCCTGAGAAATTTTAAATGACCTTGAAGAAATATGATGAGTCATGGTCTTTGTTCCAATGACCTTGAGAAATTTTGAATGACCCTGAGAAATTTTAAATGACCTTGAAGAAATATGATGAGTCATGGTCTTTGTTCCAATGACCTTGAGAAATTTTGAATGACCCTGAGAAATTTTAAATGACCATGAAAAATACGGTGAGTCATCCAATAAACTTGAAAAATTTTGAATGACCTTGAGAATATGTTATTGAGTCATGGTCTTTGTTCCAATGACCTTGAGAAATATTGAATGACCCTGAGAAATTTTAAATGACCATGAAAAATACGGTGAGTCATCCAATAAACTCGAAAATTTTTGAATGACCTTGAGAATATGTTATTGAGTCATGGTATTTGTTTAAATGACTTTGAATAAAAATGATAAGTCATCCAATTATCCTCAAAGTTTTTGAATGACCTTGAAAAAAGATGATGAGTTGCGGTCTTTATTTCAATGCCCATAAAAATATGAATAGTCATCCAAAAAAAGTTTTAAAATTTGAATGACAATAAAAAATTTTGAATGACTTTAAGAATTTTTGGATGAGTCATGATCTTTTTTTCAGTGACCTTAAAAATATGATGATTTATCTATAAATTTGAAAAAGTTGAATGACCTTGAGAAATTTTGAATGACCTTGAAGAAATATGATGAGTCATGGTCTTTGTTCTAATGACCTTGAGAAATTTTGAATGACCCTGAGAAATTTTAAATGACCATGAAGAAATATGATGAGTCATGGTCTTTGTTCCAATGACTTTGAGAAATTTTGAATGACCCTGAGAAATTTTAAATGACCATGAAAAATACGGTGAGTCATCCAATAAACTTGAAAATTTTTGAATGACCTTGAGAATATGTTATTGAGTCATGGTCTTTGTTCCAATGACCTTGAGAAATTTTGAATGACCCTGAGAAATTTTAAATGACCATGAAAAATACGGTGAGTCATCCAATAAACTTGAAAAATTTTGAATGACCTTGAGAATATGTTATTGAGTCATGGTATTTGTTTAAATGACTTTGAATAAAAATGATAAGTCATCCAATTATCCTCAAAGTTTTTGAATGACCTTGAAAAAAGATGATGAGTTGCGGTCTTTATTTCAATGCCAATAAAAATATGAATAGTCATCAAAAAAAATTTTTAAAATTTGAATGACAATAAAAATTTTTGAATGACTTTAAGAATTTTTGGATGAGTCATGATCTTTTTTTCAGTGACCTTAAAAATATGATGATTTATCCAATAAATTTGAAAAAGTTGAATGACCTTGATAAATTTTAAATGACCATGAAAAATACGGTGAGTCATCCAATAAACTCGAAAATTTTTGAATGACCTTGAGAATATGTTATTGAGTCATGGTATTTGTTTAAATGACTTTGAATAAAAATGATAAGTCATCCAATTATCCTCAAAGTTTTTGAATGACCTTGAAAAAAGATGATGAGTTGCGGTCTTTATTTCAATGCCCATAAAAATATGAATAGTCATCCAAAAAAAGTTTTAAAATTTGAATGACAATAAAAAATTTTGAATGACTTTAAGAATTTTGGATGAGTCATGATCTTTTTTTCAGTGACCTTAAAAATATGATGATTTATCCAATAAATTTGAAAAAGTTGAATGACCTTGAGAAATTTTGAATGACCTTGAAGAAATATGATGAGTCATGGTCTTTGTTCCAATGACCTTGAGAAATTTTGAATGACCCTGAGAAATTTTAAATGACCATGAAAAATACGGTGAGTCATCCAATAAACTTGAAAATTTTTGAATGACCTTGAGAATATGTTATTGAGTCATGGTCTTTGTTCCAATGACCTTGAGAAATTTTGAATGACCCTGAGAAATTTTAAATGACCTTGAAGAAATATGATGAATCATGGTCTTTGTTCCAATGACCTTGAGAAATTTTGAATGACCCTGAGAAATTTTAAATGACCTTGAAGAAATATGATGAGTCATGGTCTTTGTTCCAATGACCTTGAGAAATTTTGAATGACCCTGAGAAATTTTAAATGACCATGAAAAATACGGTGAGTCATCCAATAAACTTGAAAATTTTTGAATGACCTTGAGAATATGTTATTGAGTCATGGTCTTTGTTTCAATGACCTTGAGAAATTTTGAATGACCCTGAGAAATTTTAAATGACCTTGAAGAAATATGATGAGTCATGGTCTTTGTTCCAATGACCTTGAGAAATTTTGAATGACCCTGAGAAATTTTAAATGACCATGAAAAATACGGTGAGTCATCCAATAAACTCGAAAATTTTTGAATGACCTTGAGAATATGTTATTGAGTCATGGTATTTGTTTAAATGACTTTGAATAAAAATGATAAGTCATCCAATTATCCTCAAAGTTTTTGAATGACCTTGAAAAAAGATGATGAGTTGCGGTCTTTATTTCAATGCCCATAAAAATATGAATAGTCATCCAAAAAAAGTTTTAAAATTTGAATGACAATAAAAATTTTGAATGACTTTAAGAATTTTTGGATGAGTCATGATCTTTTTTTCAGTGACCTTAAAAATATGATGATTTATCTATAAATTTGAAAAAGTTGAATGACCTTGAGAAATTTTGAATGACCTTGAAGAAATATGATGAGTCATGGTCTTTGTTCTAATGACCTTGAGAAATTTTGAATGACCCTGAGAAATTTTAAATGACCATGAAGAAATATGATGAGTCATGGTCTTTGTTCCAATGACTTTGAGAAATTTTGAATGACCCTGAGAAATTTTAAATGACCATGAAAAATACGGTGAGTCATCCAATAAACTTGAAAATTTTGAATGACCTTGAGAATATGTTATTGAGTCATGGTCTTTGTTCCAATGACCTTGAGAAATTTTGAATGACCCTGAGAAATTTTAAATGACCATGAAAAATACGGTGAGTCATCCAATAAACTTGAAAAATTTTGAATGACCTTGAGAATATGTTATTGAGTCATGGTATTTGTTTAAATGACTTTGAATAAAAATGATAAGTCATCCAATTATCCTCAAAGTTTTTGAATGACCTTGAAAAAAGATGATGAGTTGCGGTCTTTATTTCAATGCCAATAAAAATATGAATAGTCATCAAAAAAAAGTTTTAAAATTTGAATGACAATAAAAAATTTTGAATGACTTTAAGAATTTTTGGATGAGTCATGATCTTTTTTTCAGTGACCTTAAAAATATGATGATTTATCCAATAAATTTGAAAAAGTTGAATGACCTTGATAAATTTTAAATGACCATGAAAAATACGGTGAGTCATCCAATAAACTCGAAAATTTTTGAATGACCTTGAGAATATGTTATTGAGTCATGGTATTTGTTTAAATGACTTTGAATAAAAATGATAAGTCATCCAATTATCCTCAAAGTTTTTGAATGACCTTGAAAAAAGATGATGAGTTGCGGTCTTTATTTCAATGCCCATATAAATATGAATAGTCATCCAAAAAAAGTTTTAAAATTTGAATGACAATAAAAAATTTTGAATGACTTTAAGAATTTTGGATGAGTCATGATCTTTTTTTCAGTGACCTTAAAAATATGATGATTTATCCAATAAATTTGAAAAAGTTGAATGACCTTGAGAAATTTTGAATGACCTTGAAGAAATATGATGAGTCATGGTCTTTGTTCCAATGACCTTGAGAAATTTTGAATGACCTGAGAAATTTTAAATGACCATGAAAAATACGGTGAGTCATCCAATAAACTTGAAAATTTTTGAATGACCTTGAGAATATGTTATTGAGTCATGGTCTTTGTTCCAATGACCTTGAGAAATTTTGAATGACCCTGAGAAATTTTAAATGACCTTGAAGAAATATGATGAGTCATGGTCTTTGTTCCAATGACCTTGAGAAATTTTGAATGACCCTGAGAAATTTTAAATGATCTTGAAGAAATATGATGAGTCATGGTCTTTGTTCCAATGACCTTGAGAAATTTTGAATGACCCTGAGAAATTTTAAATGACCATGAAAAATACGGTGAGTCATCCAATAAACTTGAAAATTTTTGAATTACCTTGAGAATATGTTATTGAGTCATGGTCTTTGTTCCAATGACCTTGAGAAATTTTGAATGACCCTGAGAAATTTTAAATGACCATGAAAAATACGGTGAGTCATCCAATAAACTTGAAAATTTTTGAATGACCTTGAGAATATGTTATTGAGTCATGGTCTTTGTTCCAATGACCTTGAGAAATTTTGAATGACCCTGAGAAATTTTAAATGACCATGAAAAATACGGTGAGTCATCCAATAAACTCGAAAATTTTTGAATGACCTTGAGAATATGTTATTGAGTCATGGTATTTGTTTAAATGACTTTGAATAAAAATGATAAGTCATCCAATTATCCTCAAAGTTTTTGAATGACCTTGAAAAAAGATGATGAGTTGCGGTCTTTATTTCAATGCCCATAAAAATATGAATAGTCATCCAAAAAAAGTTTTAAAATTTGAATGACAATAAAAAATTTTGAATGACTTTAAGAATTTTTGGATGAGTCATGATCTTTTTTTCAGTGACCTTAAAAATATGATGATTTATCTATAAATTTGACAAAGTTGAATGACCTTGAGAAATTTTGAATGACCTTGAAGAAATATGATGAGTCATGGTCTTTGTTCCAATGACCTTGAGAAATTTTGAATGACCCTGAGAAATTTTAAATGACCATGAAAAATACGGTGAGTCATCCAATAAACTTGAAAATTTTTGAATGACCTTGAGAATATGTTATTGAGTCATGGTCTTTGTTCCAATGACCTTGAGAAATTTTGAATGACCCTGAGAAATTTTAAATGACCTTGAAGAAATATGATGAGTCATGGTCTTTGTTTCAATGACCTTGAGAAATTTTGAATGACCCTGAGAAATTTTAAATGACCTTGAAGAAATATGATGAGTCATGGTCTTTGTTCCAATGACCTTGAGAAATTTTGAATGACCCTGAGAAATTTTAAATGACCATGAAAATACGGTGAGTCATCCAATAAACTTGAAAATTTTGAATGACCTTGAGAATATGTTATTGAGTCATGGTCTTTGTTCCAATGACCTTGAGAAATTTTGAATGACCCTGAGAAATTTTAAATGACCATGAAAAATACGGTGAGTCATCCAATAAACTCGAAAATTTTTGAATGACCTTGAGAATATGTTATTGAGTCATGGTATTTGTTTAAATGACTTTGAATAAAAATGATAAGTCATCCAATTATCCTCAAAGTTTTTGAATGACCTTGAAAAAAGATGATGAGTTGCGGTCTTTATTTCAATGCCCATAAAAATATGAATAGTCATCCAAAAAGTTTTAAAATTTGAATGACAATAAAAAATTTTGAATGACTTTAAGAATTTTTGGATGAGTCATGATCTTTTTTTCAGTGACCTTAAAAATATGATGATTTATCCAATAAATTTGAAAAAGTTGAATGACCTTGAGAAATTTTGAATGACCTTGAAGAAATATGATGAGTCGTGGTCTTTGTTCTAATGACCTTGAGAAATTTTGAATGACCCTGAGAAATTTTAAATGACCATGAAGAAATATGATGAGTCATGGTCTTTGTTCCAATGACTTTGAGAAATTTTGAATGACCCTGAGAAATTTTAAATGACCATGAAAAATACGGTGAGTCATCCAATAAACTTGAAAATTTTTGAATGACCTTGAGAATATGTTATTGAGTCATGGTCTTTGTTCCAATGACCTTGAGAAATTTTGAATGACCCTGAGAAATTTTAAATGACCATGAAAAATACGGTGAGTCATCCAATAAACTTGAAAAATTTTGAATGACCTTGAGAATATGTTATTGAGTCATGGTATTTGTTTAAATGACTTTGAATAAAAATGATAAGTCATCCAATTATCCTCAAAGTTTTTGAATGACCTTGAAAAAAGATGATGAGTTGCGGTCTTTATTTCAATGCCCATAAAAATATGAATAGTCATCCAAAAAAAGTTTTAAAATTTGAATGACAATAAAAAATTTTGAATGACTTTAAGAATTTTTGGATGAGTCATGATCTTTTTTTCAGTGACCTTAAAAATATGATGATTTATCCAATAAATTTGAAAAAGTTGAATGACCTTGAGAAATTTTGAATGACCTTGAAGAAATATGATGAGTCATGGTCTTTGTTCCAATGACCTTGAGAAATTTTGAATGACCCTGAGAAATTTTAAATGACCATGAAAAATACGGTGAGTCATCCAATAAACTTGAAAATTTTTGAATGACCTTGAGAATATGTTATTGAGTCATGGTCTTTGTTCCAATGACCTTGAGAAATTTTGAATGACCCTGAGAAATTTTAAATGACCTTGAAGAAATATGATGAATCATGGTCTTTGTTCCAATGACCTTGAGAAATTTTGAATGACCCTGAGAAATTTTAAATGACCTTGAAGAAATATGATGAGTCATGGTCTTTGTTCCAATGACCTTGAGAAATTTTGAATGACCCTGAGAAATTTTAAATGACCATGAAAATACGGTGAGTCATCCAATAAACTTGAAAATTTTTGAATGACCTTGAGAATATGTTATTGAGTCATGGTCTTTGTTCCAATGACCTTGAGAAATTTTGAATGACCCTGAGAAATTTTAAATGACCATGAAAAATACGGTGAGTCATCCAATAAACTCGAAAATTTTTGAATGACCTTGAGAATATGTTATTGAGTCATGGTCTTTGTTCCAATGACCTTGAGAAATTTTGAATGACCCTGAGAAATTTTAAATGACCATGAAAAATACGGTGAGTCATCCAATAAACTTGAAAAATTTTGAATGACCTTGAGAATATGTTATTGAGTCATGGTATTTGTTTAAATGACTTTGAATAAAAATGATAAGTCATCCAATTATCCTCAAAGTTTTTGAATGACCTTGAAAAAAGATGATGAGTTGCGGTCTTTATTTCAATGCCCATAAAAATATGAATAGTCATCCAAAAAAAGTTTTAAAATTTGAATGACAATAAAAAATTTTGAATGACTTTAAGAATTTTTGGATGAGTCATGATCTTTTTTTCAGTGACCTTAAAAATATGATGATTTATCCAATAAATTTGAAAAAGTTGAATGACCTTGAGAAATTTTGAATGACCTTGAAGAAATATGATGAGTCATGGTCTATGTTCCAATGACCTTGAGAAATTTTGAATGACCCTGAGAAATTTTAAATGACCATGAAAAATACGGTGAGTCATCCAATAAACTTGAAAATTTTTGAATGACCTTGAGAATATGTTATTGAGTCATGGTCTTTGTTCCAATGACCTTGAGAAATTTTGAATGACCCTGAGAAATTTTAAATGACCTTGAAGAAATATGATGAGTCATGGTCTTTGTTCCAATGACCTTGAGAAATTTTGAATGACCCTGAGAAATTTTAAATGACCTTGAAGAAATATGATGAGTCATGGTCTTTGTTCCAATGACCTTGAGAAATTTTGAATGACCCTGAGAAATTTTAAATGACCATGAAAAATACGGTGAGTCATCCAATAAACTTGAAAATTTTTGAATGACCTTGAGAATATGTTATTGAGTCATGGTATTTGTTTAAATGACTTTGAATAAAAATGATAAGTCATCCAATTATCCTCAAAGTTTTTGAATGACCTTGAAAAAAGATGATGAGTTGCGGTCTTTATTTCAATGCCAATAAAAATATGAATAGTCATCAAAAAAAAGTTTTAAAATTTGAATGACAATAAAAATTTTTGAATGACTTTAAGAATTTTTGGATGAGTCATGATCTTTTTTTCAGTGACCTTAAAAATATGATGATTTATCCAATAAATTTGAAAAAGTTGAATGACCTTGATAAATTTTAAATGACCATGAAAAATACGGTGAGTCATCCAATAAACTTGAAAATTTTTGAATGACCTTGAGAATATGTTATTGAGTCATGGTCTTTGTTCCAATGACCTTGAGAAATTTTGAATGACCCTGAGAAATTTTAAATGACCATGAAAAATACGGTGAGTCATCCAATAAACTCGAAAATTTTTGAATGACCTTGAGAATATGTTATTGAGTCATGGTATTTGTTTAAATGACTTTGAATAAAAATGATAAGTCATCCAATTATCCTCAAAGTTTTTGAATGACCTTGAAAAAAGATGATGAGTTGCGGTCTTTATTTCAATGCCCATAAAAATATGAATAGTCATCCAAAAAAAGTTTTAAAATTTGAATGACAATAAAAAATTTTGAATGACTTTAAGAATTTTTGGATGAGTCATGATCTTTTTTTCAGTGACCTTAAAAATATGATGATTTATCTATAAATTTGACAAAGTTGAATGACCTTGAGAAATTTTGAATGACCTTGAAGAAATATGATGAGTCATGGTCTTTGTTCCAATGACCTTGAGAAATTTTGAATGACCCTGAGAAATTTTAAATGACCATGAAAAATACGGTGAGTCATCCAATAAACTTGAAAATTTTTGAATGACCTTGAGAATATGTTATTGAGTCATGGTCTTTGTTCCAATGACCTTGAGAAATTTTGAATGACCCTGAGAAATTTTAAATGACCTTGAAGAAATATGATGAGTCATGGTCTTTGTTTCAATGACCTTGAGAAATTTTGAATGACCCTGAGAAATTTTAAATGACCTTGAAGAAATATGATGAGTCATGGTCTTTGTTCCAATGACCTTGAGAAATTTTGAATGACCCTGAGAAATTTTAAATGACCATGAAAAATACGGTGAGTCATCCAATAAACTTGAAAATTTTTGAATGACCTTGAGAATATGTTATTGAGTCATGGTCTTTGTTCCAATGACCTTGAGAAATTTTGAATGACCCTGAGAAATTTTAAATGACCATGAAAAATACGGTGAGTCATCCAATAAACTCGAAAATTTTTGAATGACCTTGAGAATATGTTATTGAGTCATGGTATTTGTTTAAATGACTTTGAATAAAAATGATAAGTCATCCAATTATCCTCAAAGTTTTTGAATGACCTTGAAAAAAGATGATGAGTTGCGGTCTTTATTTCAATGCCCATAAAAATATGAATAGTCATCCAAAAAAGTTTTAAAATTTGAATGACAATAAAAAATTTTGAATGACTTTAAGAATTTTTGGATGAGTCATGATCTTTTTTTCAGTGACCTTAAAAATATGATGATTTATCCAATAAATTTGAAAAAGTTGAATGACCTTGAGAAATTTTGAATGACCTTGAAGAAATATGATGAGTCGTGGTCTTTGTTCTAATGACCTTGAGAAATTTTGAATGACCCTGAGAAATTTTAAATGACCATGAAGAAATATGATGAGTCATGGTCTTTGTTCCAATGACTTTGAGAAATTTTGAATGACCCTGAGAAATTTTAAATGACCATGAAAAATACGGTGAGTCATCCAATAAACTTGAAAATTTTTGAATGACCTTGAGAATATGTTATTGAGTCATGGTCTTTGTTCCAATGACCTTGAGAAATTTTGAATGACCCTGAGAAATTTTAAATGACCATGAAAAATACGGTGAGTCATCCAATAAACTTGAAAAATTTTGAATGACCTTGAGAATATGTTATTGAGTCATGGTATTTGTTTAAATGACTTTGAATAAAAATGATAAGTCATCCAATTATCCTCAAAGTTTTTGAATGACCTTGAAAAAAGATGATGAGTTGCGGTCTTTATTTCAATGCCCATAAAAATATGAATAGTCATCCAAAAAAAGTTTTAAAATTTGAATGACAATAAAAAATTTTGAATGACTTTAAGAATTTTTGGATGAGTCATGATCTTTTTTTCAGTGACCTTAAAAATATGATGATTTATCCAATAAATTTGAAAAAGTTGAATGACCTTGAGAAATTTTGAATGACCTTGAAGAAATATGATGAGTCATGGTCTTTGTTCCAATGACCTTGAGAAATTTTGAATGACCCTGAGAAATTTTAAATGACCATGAAAAATACGGTGAGTCATCCAATAAACTTGAAAATTTTTGAATGACCTTGAGAATATGTTATTGAGTCATGGTCTTTGTTCCAATGACCTTGAGAAATTTTGAATGACCCTGAGAAATTTTAAATGACCTTGAAGAAATATGATGAATCATGGTCTTTGTTCCAATGACCTTGAGAAATTTTGAATGACCCTGAGAAATTTTAAATGACCTTGAAGAAATATGATGAGTCATGGTCTTTGTTCCAATGACCTTGAGAAATTTTGAATGACCCTGAGAAATTTTAAATGACCATGAAAAATACGGTGAGTCATCCAATAAACTTGAAAATTTTTGAATGACCTTGAGAATATGTTATTGAGTCATGGTCTTTGTTCCAATGACCTTGAGAAATTTTGAATGACCCTGAGAAATTTTAAATGACCATGAAAAATACGGTGAGTCATCCAATAAACTCGAAAATTTTTGAATGACCTTGAGAATATGTTATTGAGTCATGGTCTTTGTTCCAATGACCTTGAGAAATTTTGAATGACCCTGAGAAATTTTAAATGACCATGAAAAATACGGTGAGTCATCCAATAAACTTGAAAAATTTTGAATGACCTTGAGAATATGTTATTGAGTCATGGTATTTGTTTAAATGACTTTGAATAAAAATGATAAGTCATCCAATTATCCTCAAAGTTTTTGAATGACCTTGAAAAAAGATGATGAGTTGCGGTCTTTATTTCAATGCCCATAAAAATATGAATAGTCATCCAAAAAAGTTTTAAAATTTGAATGACAATAAAAAATTTTGAATGACTTTAAGAATTTTTGGATGAGTCATGATCTTTTTTTCAGTGACCTTAAAAATATGATGATTTATCCAATAAATTTGAAAAAGTTGAATGACCTTGAGAAATTTTGAATGACCTTGAAGAAATATGATGAGTCATGGTCTATGTTCCAATGACCTTGAGAAATTTTGAATGACCCTGAGAAATTTTAAATGACCATGAAAAATACGGTGAGTCATCCAATAAACTTGAAAATTTTTGAATGACCTTGAGAATATGTTATTGAGTCATGGTCTTTGTTCCAATGACCTTGAGAAATTTTGAATGACCCTGAGAAATTTTAAATGACCTTGAAGAAATATGATGAGTCATGGTCTTTGTTCCAATGACCTTGAGAAATTTTGAATGACCCTGAGAAATTTTAAATGACCTTGAAGAAATATGATGAGTCATGGTCTTTGTTCCAATGACCTTGAGAAATTTTGAATGACCCTGAGAAATTTTAAATGACCATGAAAAATACGGTGAGTCATCCAATAAACTTGAAAATTTTTGAATGACCTTGAGAATATGTTATTGAGTCATGGTATTTGTTTAAATGACTTTGAATAAAAATGATAAGTCATCCAATTATCCTCAAAGTTTTTGAATGACCTTGAAAAAAGATGATGAGTTGCGGTCTTTATTTCAATGCCAATAAAAATATGAATAGTCATCCAAAAAAAGTTTTAAAATTTGAATGACAATAAAAAATTTTGAATGACTTTAAGAATTTTTGGATGAGTCATGATCTTTTTTTCAGTGACCTTAAAAATATGATGATTTATCCAATAAATTTGAAAAAGTTGAATGACCTTGATAAATTTTAAATGACCATGAAAAATACGGTGAGTCATCCAATAAACTCGAAAATTTTTGAATGACCTTGAGAATATGTTATTGAGTCATGGTATTTGTTTAAATGACTTTGAATAAAAATGATAAGTCATCCAATTATCCTCAAAGTTTTTGAATGACCTTGAAAAAAGATGATGAGTTGCGGTCTTTATTTCAATGCCCATAAAAATATGAATAGTCATCCAAAAAAAGTTTTAAAATTTGAATGACAATAAAAAATTTTCAATGACTTTAAGAATTTTTGGATGAGTCATGATCTTTTTTTCAGTGACCTTAAAAATATGATGATTTATCCAATAAATTTGAAAAAGTTGAATGACCTTGAGAAATTTTGAATGACCTTGAAGAAATATGATGAGTCATGGTCTTTGTTCCAATGACCTTGAGAAATTTTGAATGACCCTGAGAAATTTTAAATGACCATGAAAAATACGGTGAGTCATCCAATAAACTTGAAAATTTTTGAATGACCTTGAGAATATGTTATTGAGTCATGGTCTTTGTTCCAATGACCTTGAGAAATTTTGAATGACCCTGAGAAATTTTAAATGACCTTGAAGAAATATGATGAGTCATGGTCTTTGTTCCAATGACCTTGAGAAATTTTGAATGACCCTGAGAAATTTTAAATGACCCTGAGAAATTTTAAATGACCATGAAAAATACGGTGAGTCATCCAATAAACTTGAAAATTTTTGAATGACCTTGAGAATATGTTATTGAGTCATGGTCTTTGTTCCAATGACCTTGAGAAATTTTGAATGACCCTGAGAAATTTTAAATGACCATGAAAAATACGGTGAGTCATCCAATAAACTCGAAAATTTTTGAATGACCTTGAGAATATGTTATTGAGTCATGGTATTTGTTTAAATGACTTTGAATAAAAATGATAAGTCATCCAATTATCCTCAAAGTTTTTGAATGACCTTGAAAAAAGATGATGAGTTGCGGTCTTTATTTCAATGCCCATAAAAATATGAATAGTCATCCAAAAAAAGTTTTAAAATTTGAATGACAATAAAAAATTTTGAATGACTTTAAGAATTTTTGGATGAGTCATGATCTTTTTTTCAGTGACCTTAAAAATATGATGATTTATCCAATAAATTTGAAAAAGTTGAATGACCTTGAGAAATTTTGAATGACCTTGAAGAAATATGATGAGTCATGGTCTTTGTTCTAATGACCTTGAGAAATTTTGAATGACCCTGAGAAATTTTAAATGACCATGAAGAAATATGATGAGTCATGGTCTTTGTTCCAATGACCTTGAGAAATTTTGAATGACCCTGAGAAATTTTAAATGACCTTGAAGAAATATGATGAGTCATGGTCTTTGTTCCAATGACCTTGAGAAATTTTGAATGACCCTGAGAAATTTTAAATGACCCTGAGAAATTTTAAATGACCATGAAAAATACGGTGAGTCATCCAATAAACTTGAAAATTTTTGAATGACCTTGAGAATATGTTATTGAGTCATGGTCTTTGTTCCAATGACCTTGAGAAATTTTGAATGACCCTATGAAATTTTAAATGACCATGAAAAATACGGTGAGTCATCCAATAAACTTGAAAAATTTTGAATGACCTTGAGAATATGTTATTGAGTCATGGTATTTGTTTAAATGACTTTGAATAAAAATGATAAGTCATCCAATTATCCTCAAAGTTTTTGAATGACCTTGAAAAAAGATGATGAGTTGCGGTCTTTATTTCAATGCCAATAAAAATATGAATAGTCATCAAAAAAAAGTTTTAAAATTTGAATGACAATAAAAAATTTTGAATGACTTTAAGAATTTTTGGATGAGTCATGATCTTTTTTTCAGTGACCTTAAAAATATGATGATTTATCCAATAAATTTGAAAAAGTTGAATGACCTTGATAAATTTTAAATGACCATGAAAAATACGGTGAGTCATCCAATAAACTCGAAAATTTTTGAATGACCTTGAGAATATGTTATTGAGTCATGGTATTTGTTTAAATGACTTTGAATAAAAATGATAAGTCATCCAATTATCCTCAAAGTTTTTGAATGACCTTGAAAAAAGATGATGAGTTGCGGTCTTTATTTCAATGCCCATAAAAATATGAATAGTCATCCAAAAAAAGTTTTAAAATTTGAATGACAATAAAAAATTTTGAATGACTTTAAGAATTTTTGGATGAGTCATGATCTTTTTTTCAGTGACCTTAAAAATATGATGATTTATCCAATAAATTTGAAAAAGTTGAATGACCTTGAGAAATTTTGAATGACCTTGAAGAAATATGATGAGTCATGGTCTTTGTTCCAATGACCTTGAGAAATTTTGAATGACCCTGAGAAATTTTAAATGACCATGAAACATACGGTGAGTCATCCAATAAACTTGAAAATTTTTGAATGACCTTGAGAATATGTTATTGAGTCATGGTCTTTGTTCCAATGACCTTGAGAAATTTTGAATGACCCTGAGAAATTTTAAATGACCTTGAAGAAATATGATGAATCATGGTCTTTGTTCCAATGACCTTGAGAAATTTTGAATGACCCTGAGAAATTTTAAATGACCTTGAAGAAATATGATGAGTCATGGTCTTTGTTCCAATGACCTTGATAAATTTTAAATGACCATGAAAAATACGGTGAGTCATCCAATAAACTTGAAAATTTTTGAATGACCTTGAGAATATGTTAATGAGTCATGGTCTCTGTTCCAATGACCTTGAGAAATTTTGAATGACCCTGAGAAATTTTAAATGACCATGAAAAATACGGTGAGTCATCCAATAAACTTGAAAATTTTTGAATGACCTTGAGAATATGTTATTGAGTCATGGTCTTTGTTCCAATGACCTTGAGAAATTTTGAATGACCCTGAGAAATTTTAAATGACCCTGAAGAAATATGATGAGTCATGGTCTTTGTTCCAATGACCTTGAGAAATTTTGAATGACCCTATGAAATTTTAAATGACCATGAAAAATACGGTGAGTCATCCAATAAACTTGAAAATTTTTGAATGACCTTGAGAATATGTTATTGAGTCATGGTCTTTGTTCCAATGACCTTGAGAAATTTTGAATGACCCTGAGAAATTTTAAATGACCTTGAAGAAATATGATGAATCATGGTCTTTGTTCCAATGACCTTGAGAAATTTTGAATGACCCTGAGAAATTTTAAATGACCATGAAAAATACGGTGAGTCATCCAATAAACTTGAAAATTTTTGAATGACCTTGAGAATATGTTAATGAGTCATGGTCTCTGTTCCAATGACCTTGAGAAATTTTGAATGACCCTGAGAAATTTTAAATGACCATGAAAAATACGGTGAGTCATCCAATAAACTTGAAAATTTTTGAATGACCTCTAGAATATGTTATTGAGTCATGGTCTTTGTTCCAATGACCTTGAGAAATTTTGAATGACCCTGAGAAATTTTAAATGACCCTGAAGAAATATGATGAGTCATGGTCTTTGTTCCAATGACCTTGAGAAATTTTGAATGACCCTATGAAATTTTAAATGACCATGAAAAATACGGTGAGTCATCCAATAAACTTGAAAATTTTTGAATGACCTTGAGAATATGTTATTGATTCATGGTCTTTGTTTAAATGACTTTGAATAAAAATGATAATTCATCCAATTATCCTCAAAGTTTTTGAATGACCTTGAAAAAAGATGATGAGTTGCGGTCTTTATTTCAATGCCCATAAAAATATGAATAGTCATCCAAAAAAAGTTTTAAAATTTGAATGACAATAAAAGATTTTGAATGATTTTAAGAATTTTTTGATGATTCATGATCTTTTCTTTAGTGCCCATGAAAAATATGAATAGTCATCCAAAAAAAGTTTTAAAATTTGAATGACAATAAAAAATTTTGAATGACATTGAGAATATGTTATTGAGTCATGGTATTTGTTTAAATGACTTTGAATAAAAATGATAAGTCATCCAATTATCCTCAAAGTTTTTGAATGACCTTGAAAAAAGATGATGAGTTGCGGTCTTTATTTCAATGCCCATAAAAATATGAATAGTCATCCAAAAAAAGTTTTAAAATTTGAATGACAATAAAAAATTTTGAATGACTTTAAGAATTTTTGGATGAGTCATGATCTTTTTTTCAGTGACCTTAAAAATATGATGATTTATCCAATAAATTTGAAAAAGTTGAATGACCTTGAGAAATTTTGAATGACCTTGAAGAAATATGATGAGTCATGGTCTTTGTTCCAATGACCTTGAGAAATTTTGAATGACCCTGAGAAATTTTAAATGACCATGAAAAATACGGTGAGTCATCCAATAAACTTGAAAATTTTGAATGACCTTGAGAATATGTTATTGAGTCATGGTCTTTGTTCCAATGACCTTGAGAAATTTTGAATGACCCTGAGAAATTTTAAATGACCATGAAAAATACGGTGAGTCATCCAATAAACTTGAAAATTTTTGAATGACCTTGAGAATATGTTAATGAGTCATGGTCTCTGTTCCAATGACCTTGAGAAATTTTGAATGACCCTGAGAAATTTTAAATGACCATGAAAAATACGGTGAGTCATCCAATAAACTTGAAAATTTTTGAATGACCTTGAGAATATGTTATTGAGTCATGGTCTTTGTTCCAATGACCTTGAGAAATTTTGAATGACCCTGAGAAATTTTAAATGACCCTGAAGAAATATGATGAGTCATGGTCTTTGTTCCAATGACCTTGAGAAATTTTGAATGACCCTATGAAATTTTAAATGACCATGAAAAATACGGTGAGTCATCCAATAAACTTGAAAATTTTTGAATGACCTTGAGAATATGTTATTGATTCATGGTCTTTGTTTAAATGACTTTGAATAAAAATGATAAGTCATCCAATTATCCTCAAAGTTTTTGAATGACCTTGAAAAAAGATGATGAGTTGCGGTCTTTATTTCAATGCCCATAAAAATATGAATAGTCATCCAAAAAAAGTTTTAAAATTTGAATGACAATAAAAGATTTTGAATGATTTTAAGAATTTTTTGATGATTCATGATCTTTTCTTTAGTGCCCATGAAAAATATGAATAGTCATCCAAAAAAAGTTTTAAAATTTGAATGACAATAAAAAATTTTGAATGACTTTAAGAATTTTTGGATGAGTCATGATCTTTTTTTCAGTGACCTTAAAAATATGATGATTTATCCAATAAATTTGAAAAAGTTGAATGACCTTGAGAAATTTTGAATGACCTTGAAGAAATATGATGAGTCATGGTCTTTGTTCTAATGACCTTGAGAAATTTTGAATGACCCTGAGAAATTTTAAATGACCATGAAGAAATATGATGAGTCATGGTCTTTGTTCCAATGACCTTCAGAAATTTTGAATGACCCTGAGAAATTTTAAATGACCTTGAAGAAATATGATGAGTCATGGTCTTTGTTCTAATGACTTTGAATAAAAATGATAAGTCATCCAATTGTCCTCAAAGTTTTTGAATGACCTTGAAAAAAGATGATGAGTTGCGGTCTTTATTTCAATGCCCATAAAAATATGAATAGTCATCCAAAAAATTTTTTAAAATTTGAATGACATTAAAAACTTTTGAATGACTTTAAGAATTTTTTGATGAGTCATGATCTTTTCTTTAGTGCCCATGAAAAATATGAATAGTCATCTAAAAATTTTTTTAAACTTTGAATGACAATAAAAAATTTTAAATGACTTTGAGAATTTTTTGATGAGTCATGATCTTATTTTCAGTGACCTTGAAAAATATGATGATTTATCCAATAAATTTGAAAAAGTTGAATGACCTTGAAGAAATATGATGAGTCATGGTCTTTGTTCCAATGACCTTGAGAAATTTTGAATGACCATGAGAAATTTTAAATGACCATGAAGAAAAATGATGAGTCATGGTCTTTGTTCTAATGACTTTGAGAAATTTTAAATTACCATGAAAAATACGGTGAGTCATCCAATAAACTTGAAAATTTTTAAATGACCTTGAGAATATGTTATTGAGTCATGGTCTTTGTTTAAATGACTTTGAATAAAAAAGATAAGTCATCCAATTATCCTCAAAGTTTTTGAATGACCTTGAAAAAAGATGATGAGTTGCGATCTTTATTTCAATGCCCATGAAAAATATGAATAGTCAGTCAAAAAATTTTTAAAATTTGAATGACATTAAAAAATTTTATATGACTTTGAGAATTTTTTGATGAGTCATGATCTTTTTTTCAGTGACCTTGAAAAATATGATGATTTATCCAATAAATTTGAAAAAGTTGAATGACCTTGAAGAAATATGATGAGTCATGGTCTTTGTTCCAATGACCTTGAGAAATTTTGAATGTCCCTGAGAAATTTTAAATGACCATGAAAAATACGGTGAGTCATCCAATAAACTTGAAAATTTTTGAATGACCTTGAAAAAAGATGATGAGTTGCGATCTTTATTTCAATGCCAATAAAAATATGAATAGTCATCCAAAAAACTTTTTTAAATTTGAATGACAATAAAAAATTTTGAATGACTTTAAGAATTTTTTGATGAGTCATGATCTTTTCTTTAATGCCCATGAAAAATATGAAAAGTCAGTCAAAAAATTTTTAAAATTTGAATGACATTAAAAAATTTTATATGACTTTGAGAATTTTATGATGAGTCATGATCTTTTTTTCAGTGACCTTGAAAAATATGATGATTTATCCAATAAATTTGAAAAAGTTAAATGACTTTGAGAAATTTTGAATGACCTTGAAGAAATATGATGAGTCATGGTCTTTGTTCCAATAACCTTGAGAAATTTTGAATGACCTTGAAGAAACATGATGAGTCATGGTCTTTGTTCCAATGACCTTGAGAAATTTTAAATGACCATGAAAAATACGGTGAGTCATCCAATAAACTTGAAAATTTTTGAATGACCTTGAGAATATATTATTGAGTCATGGTCTTTGTTTAAATGACTTTGAATAAAAATGATAAGTCATCCAATTATCCTCAAAGTTTTTGAATGACCTTGTCAAAAGTTGATGATGAGTTGCAATCTTTATTTTAGAACCCATGAAAAATATGAATTGTCATCCAAAAATTTTTTTAAAATTTGAATGACATTAAAAAATTTAAATGACTTTGAGAGTTTTTTGATGAGTCATGATCTTTTTTTCAGTGGCCTTGAAAAATATGATGATTTATCCAATAAATTTGAAAAAGTTGAATGACCTTGAAGAAATATGATGAGTCATGGTCTTTGTTCCAATAACCTTGAGAATTTTGAATGACCTTGAAGAAATATGATGAGTCATGGTCTTTGTTCCAATGACCTTGAGAAATTTTGAATGACCTTGAAGAAACATGATGAGTCATGGTCTTTGTTCCAATGACCTTGAGAAATTTTGAATGACCCTGAGAAATGTTAAATGACCATGAAAATACGATGTGTAATCCAATAATCTTTAAATTTTTGAATGAGCCTCTTAATATGTTAATGAGTCATGGTCTTTGTTTAAATGACTTTGAATAAAAATGATAAGTCATCCAATGATCTTAAAATTTTTGGAATGACCTTTGAAAATGATAATGAGTCGTGGTGTTTGTTCCAATGACCTTGAGAAATTTTAAATGACCATGAAAATACGGTGAGTAATCCAATAAACTCCCTGGAAGCTGATCGTTCGGTGACATCTCTGGCGGTGATACATCCCACATCTTTCACATAATGTTTTAATACTTTTTATTGAATCATCAATTAGATGCTACTATTTATTTTCTTTTGTTGCACCTTGTTTAAATACAGGTTCATCGGGTACAGGATATTTAATATATAACAAGTTTTCTTCATTAATTTCAGAATAATCAGATCTAGAAAAACCCCTTCCATTAGTTTCTGAAGCCGTCATGAATTCTTTTATTTTTATACCTAATCTTTCCATTTTTTCTAATTTTTCAATTAAAAAAATTATTTATGCTAAATAAAATACATTTAATTACATTAGAATACATTTAAGTAAATTAAGGTTCCTAAAGTAAATTAAGGTACATTAAACTAAATTAAAGTACATTATAGTAATTTGAAGTACGTTAGAATAAATTGAATTAAATTAAGGTTCATAAAGTAAAAAAAATTAAACTATGGTAAAAGTTAGGTAACAATCTTTTAAAATTAAATAGAGGTTAAGTTACATAAGGGTAATTTTTAAAGCTGAATATTTAAAAGTAGTTATTGTTGGCAAATTACATAAAGTAATAATTTTAAAATGTAAATAAAGGGTAAAAAGGTAAGTTACATAAGTTAATGATTTTTAGGGGGGTTAGGGTTAGGGTGACATGATCTGGCGGTGACACATCCCACTACTGATGAAAATCAATGTAACAATTTTCCGACTTGTGTTGATTATATTGTTACAAATATAATGAATGAAAATTGAAAAGATGAAAATTGTACTTGTGATGATTAATAAAACTTTAATTTATTACAAATTCACAACAACATTACTTAAACATTTATTAGAGTTTTTGATAAACCTTTATAGAAATAATTGAAACCCGTAATCCAGTCAATAGTTCCAATAAATTCTTTAGATTTTAATATTTGACATCATTCTCTTTTGATTAATTATGATTTCAGACAACATGCTCCATCCGCCATTGGGATCAATCGATGATGCGATCCATGATGAATATAAAATAAATTAAAGTATATATAATACTTTTATTTAATTTATGAAATAATAATTTATTTTCTAAATAAAAATTATAATTTGAAATATAATATTGAGTAATAATAAAAAAATAATTATACTTACTAAATTATTTTAAAAAATATAAAACCCTAACCACTAACCCAATGGCTCTTAATTAGCGGCCTGGCTGAATTTGGCTGTTTTACTACTACTTATAGTTATAAATTCCGTGTAAATTTGGTAAAAAGCTTATTTTGGTTTTATTTCCATAATCTATTTATAGCAACAAAGATATATTCTATTTATAGTAACAAAGACGTTTCCATAGAAACATACACGCACACATACATACAAACAGGAAATTCTGTTAAAAGTGTATAAAATGATGATTTTGATTGATTTTGATGGATTCATGGAATAATAAAAGTACAAGTTTTTAAAGAAAATGAATAAATAAATGGAAACTAAGAAAATTCAAGAAATTCAAGAAAATAATGATTTTGATGAAAATAATGACTTAGATAAAAATTGGGATATTAAGGATTTCGATCCAAATTAAAAATTTTACAAAAACAAAAAAATAAAAACATATTACAAAATCTAAAATTAAAAAAATGGAAAAGAGTCAAGAAAATAGAGGTACCCTAAATTATTTTTGTTTACCTTGTAATCAATCGTTTAAAAGAGAAACAGCTATAAAATCTCATCAGAAAAGTAAAAAAACATTTACAAATTACAAATCAATCAGATAATAAAATGTCAAAAAATGTGAAAAATGTGATAGGAGATTTTTTAACTAGTGGTTTTAAATCTCATTATAAATCATGTAAAGGTATAAATCATCGTTTATTTAAAGAAGAAGAGAAAGAAAAATATTTAAAAAAACAACAAGAATTAAGAGAGATGGAGGAGAAACAATATGAACAGCATCAACGAGAAATAGAACAAACGGGTTTAGATGCTGTTCGTTAATTTGAACAAGTTGGTTTTCTACAATCAGAAAGAGAGGGAGTTAAAGAATATGTTTTAATAAAGTTAAAATAATTGAATATATGAATAAAGGATTAAATAAATTTAAACACATTAAATTCCGTTTTGATTTACACGTGGTTTATGACCCTGTAGGGAAACACGATTATCTTTTAAATATTACGGTTTCCTTGAAATCTTTCTATTTATACAACAAACCCAATGAGTATATAATAAATCAAATATACAAAAGTTTAGAAGAGGAACTGGAAATTAGGAAAAATTATATTCCGGGTAGTGACATGACTTTAGTTGCATTTGAAAAAATAGATTTACATTTTTGGAAAGCAATTCCGTTCTCACCAAAATCATTTATTCCAACTATTAGAAGTATAAGAAGTAAGTATATTATAATTGTACAAAATAATGATGATAAATGTTTTCAAAGGGAAATTTTTATAAATTTACATCCACAAAAAGATCATTCATATTTGGTATCAAAATATGAAACATTTAAAAATGAATTGATATGGCCTGATAATAATGATGATTTAAATTAAGATATATTTTCAATTAATCAAATAGGAAAATTTGAAAAATTAAATAATTTAATAATAAATGTTTGGGTACAAGAAGATTCTAGATCAAGAAAGATTTGTCCATTATATATTTCTCCAATGGATCATATTAAAAAAACTATTCATCTATTAATAATTAATAATTTAAATATATTTCATTGTTTGGATAAAAAATTTCCAAGGATTTTCAAGACAACAATTTTCTAAAAATTCAAGAAATATTCATACATGCGAAAGATGTTTTTGTCATACTTCATCATTAGAAATGATATTAAAACATAATCGACTTTGTAAAGAAAATAAACCTTCATTAATAAAAATGCCGGCATATAAGAATTATAAAACATGTTTTAAAAAATACCCAAAATTATTAAAACCATTAGCAATTATTTATGGTGATTTTGAAGCTATAAATAAAGAATCTAATAGAATTGAACAAATAGAAATATTAAAGAAAAAGAAAATTATTCAAAATGTAGTAATATATTTAATGAAAACAATTAATGATTTAGAAAATGAAATGTTTGAAATAATTAATATTAATAATAATGAATTAAATCTGAGTCCAAAACAAGAAACACAATTTTAAGATACAAATAAATGTTGGATATGTAAAGAATTATTTGATCAAAACAATCAAGATGAATATCAAAATGAACAAAATCAAAATGATAAAGTTCGTGATTATGATCATTATATTTCTCAAAATAATTATCATGGTGTAGCGCATAGAATTTGTAATATTAATTGTGTAAAACCAGAAAAAATACCAATAGTTTTTCATAATCTTAGTAATTATGATATTCATATGTTTTTAAAAGCTTTAGAATCTTCCGCTAAAAATAAATTTAATATAATTGATAAAACAAATGAAACATATATTAGTATTGATTATGGTTGTTTTAGATGTTAAAACCAAACATTTTTTTTTACTCCAGTAAAAAGAATAGTAAAATATGAATATGGCAAAAATTAAAATATCCAGAAAAAGATGATGCTTCAGAAAAGTTAATTTGTGATCAATATGATAAAAAAAATTCTATTTGCTTCATTGTAGAATGTTACAATTTTATATTTGTCATGGTATGAAGATTAAAAAAGTACATAATATAATTTTATTTAATCAAAAGCCATGGATGTAACCTTATATTAATGGGAATACAAAAAATAGAGCTTTAGCAAAAAGGAATAAACAAGCTTTCCTAAATACAATATTTAAATTATTGAATAATACAGTATTTGGAAAGACTATAGAGAATCAAGACAAGTATAGGAATATAAAATTATTTTAAATATAAAATATGATGTTGATGATTATTTGAAAAACAATTTCAAGACCTACATTTAAAAGTGAACAAGTTTTCTCATCTAATTTAACAGCAGTTGAAATTAGTAATTATGAAAAAATTTATAATAAACCTATTTATTTAAGATTTAGTGTTTTGGAATTATCTAAACTTCAAATGTATGAAGCATATTATGATATTCTTCAACCTCATTTTCAAGAAAGAATTAGTTTGCATCAAATGGATACTGATTCATTCATTTTAAAATTTGAATCATATGATGTAGATACAGAAATAAGAAATAATCCACTTTTAAATAAATATTTTAATAACAACGGGGAATTATTTTCATATAAAGATAATTATAATATTATAAATAATATTATAAATGAAGCTATATTTATTAGACCGAAACAATATACTTTAAATACTCAAATTCCTTGTGGTGATAATATAAAAAATAGAGATATCCAAAAAACCATGATGAAATTAATGAATCATTAAATGTATGATGATTGTATTATAAAAAATAAATCAAGATTTGAAATTGTACATGCAATTAGAAGTATATTACATGATGTATATTTATTAGAACAGAAAAAAATCTCTTTAAATATTTATGATGATAAGAGATTTATTTTAGAAGATGGTTAACAAGTCTTCTGTATGGTCATTATTCTATATTAAATCATTAAAAATAAAAATGCAAGAAATTGAAGAAATAAAATAATTAATTAATAATAATATTATTAAAATCTTATTGTAATTATTATATCATTTTTATTTTGAAATATATATTCCTCTTATGCTTAAAACTATAAAAGAAAATGTAAAAGAAGCATTAGAAAATAACGGTTACAAAGTTATCAATGAAATCAAGGAAAATAATAACGGAATAAATAAAATAAATAATATTTTATAATTTATGGTTCAACAGAAAGAGGTAAAACAACTTTTATTAAGAAATATATTAAATTAAATAATTATAAATTAAATAACATTATATTAATGTTTCTTAAAGATTCTTATAGCCCATTATCTCCCTATTTGCCAAAGATTCTTATAGAAAAACGCCAAATGGGGGTATACTAATCATAAAATCTTCGGAATCATAAACTCGTTCATATGAAAATAATGATCCCTGAAAATTTATATTTTTTTAAATAATTTTAGTAAGTATAATTATTTTTTTTGTATTATTCAATATTATATTTCAAATTATAATTTTTATTTAGAAGATAAATTATTATTTGATAAATTAAACAAAATTATTATATATTTTTGAATTTATTTTATATTCTTCTTTTAATTCTATTTTTCATTTCTTTTATTTCTTTTTTCATTTCTTTTATTTCTTTTTTCATTTCTTTTTTTATTTCTTTTTCATTTCTCATGTCTTTAATTTTATTAAATCCATTATTTATTTCATTAATTATTTCATTTGATTCTTTAATTTCATTTGTACTTAAAATTCCATCAGATAATGCTTTTTGTTGATATAAATATAATGTATTTATACCTAATGATAATTATTCACATATTTCACTATAAATCTTTTCTTTTTGATGTTAAACCAATTGAAATACTTTCTGATAAAAATAAATATAAAGCATTTGTACCACCAAATATTGATGCAATAATTATTGATATAAAAGGAGCTATTCCAACTGTTCAAATACCACTTAATACTGCTGTTGAAATACTTAGAATACCAGTTATTGAAATACATGTTAATTTTATTGCTGAATCTGGTCTTGTCCAACTATCTTTAATTTTTTGATAATGTATTAATCTTTCGTCTAATTTTTTCTATTCTAATAAAAATGCATTTATATGATTATCTTTTGATGATTTTCTACCACCTTTTACTTCAATTATTTCTTTATTAGATACAATACCTTCATCATCATCATCAAAATATTAGTAATTTTTGGATATTTCTTCTCAATAAAAACGGGATAAATTTTATCTTCTATAATTTCATCCTTCATTTTTTATTTCTTTTTTAAATTTATTTCATCTATTTTACAAAGATATTTTATATATCTTAATAATTTATGTTTAATATTGTTGGGGTTATACGGAAAAGTACAGTAAAATCAATAAAACACCAAAATGATAAAATTGCAATGTTAATTAAAAAAATTTATAAAAATTCGAAAGTAGTATTGATCGGGGGAAATTGGTATGGTTGAGCTTCAAATTGAGAGACGAGTCTAGAAATAATAATAAAAATTTAGTGACGGGTCCCTAGAAAATAATATAAGATAAAAAATGAAATTAATTAAGAAAAATTAATTACTAATAAAAAGCCCGATTCAGTGGGAAGCCCGAGGCAATGGGAAACCCAAGAGATGTGGAAAATCCGAGAGATGAGAAAAACCCGGTGTGTAGACGGAATATTTTAACAGGGTAAATTGGCCTAAACAATATTAAATGAGCGCCACTGAGTTACGGAGAGGTAATTATTTCGTAATTGGTAATTTAGTAATGGACCAAACGTTGTTGACAAATCTCGGCTAAGGTGGTCTGTGGAAAGTAATTATTGTTAATAATTTAATAATGTAGAAAATGTTGTTGACAATCGTCGGAAAACAGTCTGAGCAGGAGTATAAAAGGAAAAGGGAAAAACACGAAAGGGCTGTCATTATTGACCAGAGTGGATCGACGTGAACGAGTAGTGTAACTAGGTTAAGAGAAATCTAAATCCAAATAAAGTCAAAGTTATCTATCAGAAATGGTGGTTCTCCCTTGGACAACCTACCATAAGATGGTGAATTCCATCATCTTTTTATTTTCAACAAAGCCCATGAGGACACAGAGACATCGCAGCTGCGGAAGATCCTTGATCGACAGGTTTTGATTGAGAACGAGAATGCTTGCGTTGGGGTTTACACAGGTCTTTCTAATTAACTGTTCATTATAACCTGAACCCAACGCTGTCATCGAATATCCCGAAACTAAACCATCAAACAGAAAGTTATGATATTCATTCATAGAGCATTCTTGAATATTTGTTGGGCTTTTATCAAGCTCAATTTTAATACGACTTGGAACTGTAGCATTTAACATACCCATCCAACGAAGAGTTTTTCCTGCTTCCCTTTCATCGGATTGTGCAGCTTGAGGAGAAATAATATGAGACATAATTCCAATTTGTGGTTTGAGAGTAGACAAAGCCTCTCGAGCTGTGCTAGCCTCTTTAATTTCGCCGGCTCTACTAGGAATAACATCACAAGATTTTGCAATAATAGAATGCCGTAATGTATTAAATGAGCTCCGACTAGAATCATTACCTGACCAGATACCACATTTGTATATCATAAACATAAATCCACCAACTGCAAATAATTTATCATAATTATTCAAAATTTTAAGAATAGCAGGCATTTTGAGGAATTTATTCAAATTAATTTACAAATTTCATTGAATGGGACGATGGTGGCATTTTGAGATCTTCCAACTCCCAGAATTTCTGCAATTCAAAATTCATGCTGTTTCCGGACACGAAATACGTTTGAACGAAATTCGATTGGTGTGAAAACGAATTTCCATAACCGGTATTGCCGATACAGGTCCATCCTAACGGTGTAAGCCTTGCAATAGGCTCACCTTCCCCGCCTCTTATTTCTTTAATCGAATACTGGAGCTCTAAATAAACCACTCCAATTAAGACATCAACCGTCTTTCTTTTCAAATATGAAGGAAATTTCAATTCCGTTAAATAAGGCCATGATTTGCAGCTTCATTCCAGTCCATGACTCTCATTTCACCTGTCACAGACTTTAATGCCATTGCTTTAAAACATTTCTTAACTGACCTATCCAAACTCTTCAAAGTCATCTCTGTTCGATGTGCAACAACTTCCTGGGTCCTCCCTCCAACCACTTTTATAGGGACTCTGACCTTTTCTCCAATAAGGTGTAATTCAGTAGCCAGTTGCTCACTTATAAAACTAGCTGTAGTTGCATCATCGAGCACAGCATTACCCAACAATTGCCTGTTGACTTTCTCCAGTATTATTGGAATGGTTCGAAGACTGATCCACCTTTTATTAGCCGAAAACTGATGTGGCTCGACCCACATCATAACACAATCCTCTGAGGTTTTTGGCTCTAAAATTCGATGTAGCCAATAGTTGTGTTTTCCTTCACAATTTTCGAATCTGCACAATTTTTCTTTCAAACATTCCTTCACGAAGTCGCCCTTTGATAGACAGTTGAAACAGAGTTTAAGCTCTCTGACTTTTCTTGTTCTTTCCTCAACATTCATTTTTCGAAACACAAGACACTGATTCAAATAATGTTTCTCCTCACACATAGGGCATTTCTGATTTTTCAATTCCTCTTGTCTATTGCTTATGCTTTGATTCTTGTTACCGCTTCCTCGATATTTGAATTTTTCAATTTTATTAGATTTGTTCTTTGTGTTTTGGTTCACGGTGACGTGGGACATTATAGATTGGCCTCGATACTCCTTGTAATATATGCGGACCTCTCTTCATGATTCGTTCTACGGCATTCCATCGTTCCCTTTATTTCCATCGCCTGTTTTGTCCGCTGTAACTTGCTTTTTAACCAGCCCTACAAGATTTTAACTGCTTTGTCAGAACCATTTTTTGAATTGTCATAATTTGTCAACCACTCATCCAACACAGAGTGTGAAAACTTTCGCAACAACTTTTCAAAAATAAATCATTATCTCTTCCCATATCTTCCAAACGAACGACGAGAGTACCAATTAGAGATAAGAGATTCTCAAAATCGCTTATTTGACCTTCAATTATCGGCCTAAATCTCTCCAATTCTTGTAACAAATTCCTATATAATCTTTCTTCTCCTCAGTAATTGGTCTCTAGACGTTCCAAAGCCGAGTCATATGCCCCAGCAGAATAACCCAAAGTATCAATTAACTTTAGGGGTTCTCCTACCAGATATTCCCTGAGATGTTGTAGCTTCTCCTCTTTCGATCCGAGTGCCTTGTTGACTCGCACTTCAAAGGCTGCCTTCCAAGCTGGGAATTCTCTTATTTGTCCATTGAAAACTGGGATTGTTAATCTTTTTAACTTATCTAATGTTGATGTATATTCCTCCGATTTCGTCTTACTCGACTCTATTCCAAGCTTTTTATTAGTCATCACTTCGATCTGGTTATTCAAAGTTTCATCTCTTTCCATGATCTCGTTGATATTTTTTTCTATCTTTTTTACTTCTGCTACTTTCCCGATCTTGTTTCCTAGTAGCTTTAATTGAGTCAACCTATTAATCACTTCTTCCTGTTCCCCCATGTATTGTTCGTATACTTTAGATTTGTCCGATTGCTCTAGACTGAGCTTGACCCGATTTCTTGATCGGGTTAATTTATTCTTTGTCGACGATATTTTACTCATACCGTCACAAAATTCCTCTTCATCATTCCCTCCTTTTAATCGTAGAGCTAGATGAAGAGTAGATCCTTTTCTCACATTGAATTCTAACAATGTATGATTATCATTCAACTGTTTACCGGCCCAGATAAGTCTTTGTTGAACTGGAGGAACTTCTTCTTTGCGTTGAATCTTTACTTTTACACTTTCAATAGTCTCACTTGGTTCAACCTCAAGCGTAATAGTTTTGCCAGTCAAAGCTTTCACGAATATTTGCATACCACTTCTTAATCGTAAACCCAAATGGAGTGTAGATTCCTTTTGAGTATTATAATCAGACAAAGTACGTCCTTCTTCTAATTGTTTGCCAGCAAAAATGAGTCTTTGTTGATCGTGAGGAAATTTTTCTTTATCTTGAATCTTTGCTTTCAACTTTTCAATGGTGTCACCTGATGCAACCTCGAGTGTAATCGTTTTATCGTTCAAAGTTTTCACAAATATTTTGTTAGCGTAGATACGTGCAGCTTCCTAAGCTTCACTTGACAATTGTTCAATTTCATCTGATAATATGCAAATGCATGCTAGAAGTTCATCACAACTAGCCTTTTTTATACCTAAGTCGATAATTCTAATTTTAGGGTCTAGAACACCAAGACAAAATCCACTTTTAGGATTTGAATTATTTCAATAATATCTATAACAGCTAGCTGGTCTACGTCCCATTTTAAATTTTAATATTGAAATTAAATTCAGGTAAATATTTGTCATCAAAAGGAATTTTGGTAGTCTGAACCCCTTAGATCCCCATATATGTCTAATAAACAACAACAATAATTCTTGCCTGAGATTCATCAGCTGATTTCGGCTTGGCTGCTGTCCTTCCGATATCCTTGGCCGCGTTCTCGCTGGGCTTCCGTTTTATGAATCTGTGCGTGGCCCCCCGAAGCGAAACACGCTCTGCTACCAATTGTGAATTCCATCATCTTTTTATTTTCAACAAGGCCCACGAGGATACAGAGACATCGCAGCTGCGGAAGATCCTTGATCGACAGGTTTTGATTGAGAACGAGAATGCTTGCGTTGGGGTTTACACAGGTCTTTCCAATTAACTGTTCACTATAACCTGAACCCAACGCTGTCATCGAATATCCCGAAACTAGACCATCAAACAGAAAGTTATGATATTTATTCATAGAGCATTCTTGAATATTTGTTGGGCTTTTATCAAGCGCAATTTTAATACGACTTGGAACTGTAGCATTTAACATACCCATCCAACGAAGAGTTTTTCCTGCTTCACTTTCATCGGATTGTGCAGCTTGAGGAGAAATAATATGAGACATAATTCCAATTTGTGGTTTAAGAGTAGACAAAGCCTCTCGAGCTGTGCTAGCCTCTTTAATTTCGCCGGCTCTACTAGGAATAACATCACAAGATTTTGCAATAATAGAATGCCGTAATGTATTAAATGAGCTCCGACTAGAATCATTACCTGACCAGACACCACATTTGTATGTCATAAACATAAATCCACCAACTGCAAATAATTTATCATAATTATTCAAAATTTTAAGAATAACAGGCATTTTGAGGAATTTATTCAAATTAATTTACAAATTATAATTACCACTTAAAGAATTTCACTTTTAATCCATTCAAATTTCTACCATTTACATTAAAATTTTAAACAACCAAATTTTAAAAAACCCAAAAATTAAAAAAAATACAAATTCCAAAAAAACAATTAAAGTGTTTTCTAATCTTTTTCATCCACTTTAACCATAAATTCTGTTTTTTTTTGTTTTTCTGTCATTAATTTTGATTTTAATTTTAATTATTGTTTTTACTTGGAGAAAAGACTCAAATTTTGAATCCATTCTCCAAGTTACCAAACAACATGGGGCTAAGGGAACAGACTAACCAAATTCTCAACACTAAGATAATCAGAGTCATACGGTGGTTAAAAGGTGCAAATAAATTAGTGAAATTGTGATTACAAACGTTGAAATAAAACGGATTGAGTTGTAATTGTGATAAAGTGCAAATAAAATTATTCCGTGTTGGGTTTGCTTATTTGATTCAAAAAGGACACGAGGAGTCAGAGGGAACCGACTTTCAATAATAATAACCCAACAATATTTTTAAATTTATGAATTTCCATAAATATTTTAATGATTTTTAAAACATCTAAAGCACTTACTTTTATCTTTTTAAAAATAAAATCATATAAATAATTTTGGTTATATTCTATTTTCATATCAACATTTTTATTTTTTAATGTTTAATTGTATTCATTTTTCCAGTTTACACATATTAATATTCCTGAATAATAAAATGTTGTTTTAAATTCATTCGGGATATTAATATAAAATTTAATACCTTGTTCCAACTTATTCTACACCATCATCATCATCTATTTTTAAATACCTTTCATAAATCATTATACTAAAATATTTTTTCCATTTGGAATTATTTTTACTCCTTTATCTAAATTTATTTTTGAATTTTCAATTAAAAAACAATGATAGCCTAATACTTGTTTTATTTCTTTGGTATTTTAATATAGTTGAAAATGATTCATCTCGAATTATTTTCAATAAAACCATTTTTTAAATATCTCCATTTTTCCCCTAGTTGTATTTAATTCATCACCAGCATTTTTTATTTGTTTATTTATATTCTTAATTAATTTCAAATAATCATCATTATCAACTTTTATTTGATTTTTTATTTGATTTTTTAATATTTTTTTATAAAAACCAATTTCACCAATATTATCCCGAACTGTTGATTAACATTTTTTAATTAATTGTATTTTATTATTTTATTTATCTATTTCTATTTCTAAATTGATGACTTCATCAGATTTCATTAAATTAAAAATCTTATGTCCATTCATATCAATATCACCTCTCATTTGGTCACCTCATTAAGTCACCTCATTCAGTCACATCATTTACAAAATTAGCTTCTACTTTTTCTAAAATTTGAGATGCATTTACTGCTAATGTTCCACCAGCCATATTAACTAAAACCATTTATTAAACAAAGAATTTCTTCAAATGTGTATTTTTAATAATTATCTTTTAAATATTACGGTTTCCTCGAAATCTTTCTATTTATACAACAAACCCAATGAGTATATAATAAATCAAATATACAAAAGTTTAGAAGAGGAGCTGGAAATTAAAATACATAAATACAATTTTCCATAAATACTTGATTGAGGATCTAGAACTTGTTGTGTATTATATATATATTTTTCATCACCAAAATATTGTGACATTTCTCTTATTGGTATAATTTCATATGAATCGAAATATTGAATGTTCTTTAGAAAATAAAATCCATTTACTTCCTTTTTTATTGGTGGTTTCTAAATTAAAATATACTATTGGATTTGTTTAAGTAATTTTTAATTTCATCACGCTAATTAACTTATAATCTTTATTTAAATGATAATAATTAAGAATATCCTGTAAATAAAAATTTGTAGTTGTTTCATTTCCCCATTTATTTAAAAAATTATTTAGATTATTTTCAAACATTTTATACTTGTCGGAGATCGCTTTCGCTCAGACCTGACGGAGATGTAAACATAATGAAAGAGTTTCTTTATTAAAATCAAGATTATTATTATTTTGAATAACAATTCTGAAATTAATACTACTAATACTTTTGGTTTTTAGTATTGGTACATAAATAGGTAAAGATACATTTTGTATGCTTTTATATCCACGAGGAATTGTTTCATAAGGTAAAGAATATACACAATTATCTTGTTCAATATTTTGATATGTTCCTTCAATTAAATCACATAAAAGATTTATAGATGTAATATTTTAAATATTTATATTTTTTTCACTAGAAAAACTAATGGAATATTCCTTCCTTGTAAATCCAAGAAAATCATTTAATTTACCCATAAATATAAGAGAATAACCTTCTTTAATTTTCATTGAAACTTTAGCTGTAGGTAATTCAACTATGAATACAATTGGATATTTATCTTTATCTTTATTATTATCGATTTTAAATTCTTTATTAATTATTTTTATCATTTTTTTAAATATACCATCAATTTCATATGCACCAGAAGGAATTTTCATTAAAACAATAAATTTATCATGTTCTCTAATTCCAAATTCATTATTTTCTTATGTAATATTAAAAATAATATTTTAGACTAAAAACCATACTAATATCATTTTTTAATATTTCATTTCATAATATCATTTCCTTTTTTTAAATAAACCATCAAGTTCATATGCACCAGAAAGAATTTTCATTAAAACAATAAATTTATAAGGTCCTCTAATTCCAAATTCATTATTTTCTTATGCAATATTAAAAATAATATTATAGACTGAAAACCATACTAATATCATTTCATAATTATATTCTAAATTTAATTCAAGAGGAATAAAAAAAGAAGTTGTAAAATCAGAGATGGTGGAATTAAATCTTAAATATGTTGAATATTTTGTTGATAAAATGTTTGAACATTTTTCTAATTGTTGCTCCATTTTAATAATCAAGAAACATTAATCATTTTACCACTTTTCAAAATAATTTGGACTTGTTTTCAACTAAAATAACACAATACCATTTTCCTTTAAAATAATTATGTTTTTCCATATCTATTGTTATATTCACACCATTAAGTGCTAATTTCTCATCTTGATCAGAAACATCAAAACAAAATATTGAATAATAACTCTTAAAATCAAACATTCTTATTTGTGTATCAACACCAAAAGCTTTACATGCATTGATATATGCAGAATGAGGATATCTTTGATTATTATCTTTAATACTAAATGTCATTGGATCTAAAGGATAAAATGTTGTATTTAATTGAACACATAATGATTTAAGTTCCTTTCCATCATCTAAAGTTTAAATGAATTTTGATGATAAATTCAGTTTCTGCTTTCGCTTTTTCTTGATCTAATGTTTGTGCTTCTTTTGTATTTTTCACAACTGTTGAAATACCAACAGATGCACCAGCAGCAGCAGTTATTCCACCAAAAATTAATGGTAATAATGAAGCTAAAGGAAGAATACCACCTTGTTTAGATTCTAAATCTTTTATTTGTTTAATTTTATCTTTGTAATATATAATTTTTTATCTTTATATTTAACTGATTTTGGTTGATTTGAATCAATAATAGATTTTAATTTGGATTGAAATATTTTATCTTCATCAATATTGTTCATTTTTTATTTTATAAAATGATTATTGAATTTCGATTTTGTAAATAAAAAGAACAACAAAGAGATGGAAAATATTGGAAATGGAATTTTTCTTTATCCAAAAGGTGGGAAAATATATTATAATAGTGACTATTATGATACTAATTATGAATACCATGGTGGTGAATTAACTGATGCTTTATTAATTAATAATAATAATAATAATGAAAATGATGATAGAAATTTATTTCTGCTATTAATACAACCCCAGAAGAATTTAAAAACTAGTTTTCTGTAATTCTCTTTGATACATTCTTCCTAGAATTTTTTCTCCTTTTAAATCATATATTTTATAAGTAATATGTTTAGTATCATATAGTCTTTTTATTATAAAGATTTCTTTACTTCATGAATATGTTATTCCATTTTCAAACTTATTTTTCCATTTGAATATTCTTACTCAATCTTCAATATTGAATTTTTGTTTTTCATCATCCATAAATTCATTTGCATTATTATTTTCATTTGTAATTTCTTTTATTAAATCAAAACTCTCACTTGCTTCCATTGGACTTGTTTCTATTGCTCGATGGATTTTATTATTAAAAAAAGAAATTAAATCATCAATTAAATCAATCCAAATACGATTTCCTCTTTCTATAAATTTTTTATACAATAAAGATTTAAGTGTTCTATTAAATTATTCTATAATAAGATTATGTGATGAACCTTGTGTTTTTTCATCTGGTTGATTGAATGTGGAATAAAATTTTATATCATTTTCATCTAAAAACTAATTTATTAAAGAATTCATTATCAACATATGATTTATTTGGAAGTCTATTGATATATGATTCAAACATTGATTGAAATGCATCTTTAATTGTTTCAGCTTTTTTATTTAGTAATGGAATAGCCCAAGCATATCTAGTATATAAATCTATAATTGTTAAAATATATTTAAAGTTATTATTATTTTTAGAATCAACAGTTTCAATTAAATCTGCTGACCAAATATCATCCTTATTAAAAACTTTGATTTTTAAATATTCTTTATTATTATGATATTATTTATGTAATTCATTCGCTAAAGTAGTTTTTTTTTGATTGTCAATAGTTGATGGTCTTTCTTCTTTACCACCACCACCTAGAACAATTGGATTTTGTTCTCTGCCAAGGGCAACCTTAGCTTTCATTGCTCCTTTTGCTATAGCTCTTGAAAATCATTCTCCAAATGTTGGATTTTGAATTTCATTTGAATCTTGAATTAAATCAATGTCTGCTTTTTGTTTATCTCTTAGATTTTCATTGCGATATGCAATATCATGTTTTAATGTGGCTTCATCAACACGATTTATTGGTTCTTTTTCTGGTTTTGGATTATTATTTTCATCAAGTCTAATATCTAAATACGTCCCACTAGTCAATTTTAGTTTTTAATTTATATTCAAATATAATAATAAAATCAAATAAATACTTTAGATTTTCATATTTGCCGTCATTCTCTTTTGCTTTATTATGATTTCAGACAACATGCTCCATCCACAGTTGGGATCAATGCATGATGCGATTCGTGATTCAATTATCTAAATATTTATAATTTGAATTAAATCCTTATTAAATTAATATACTTCTATAAACCATGGAAAATAATTTTCAAAATCTAAGTCAGATTTGTCTAAAATATGTTTCATGTATATGAAACTTATAATAATTCGTTACCATTTAGTTTCATCATCAAATAATTTATAAAATACACCTATGAATGATTTTTCCTTTTGTTCTGTGGTTTTCAGCTTGAGAATGATGTTATATTCGATAGGAGTATCTTTGACTATTAATATTATTAATAACTTCATCCGTTTCTCTGTTTGAGATTAAACCATTTAAAAGGTTGATAAAATATTATGTTTGCGTCATTTATAAAATATATTGAAATGTACTGCTATCAATATTTTTACTGTTGAAAATATTTAAAATGAAAGAATATAATTGGTTAAAATAAAAATTCAATTTACAAACCACCATGCAAGCACCCTGTGGTGCAGGCTGGCTGGCGATCGGACTTCTACCGTTTTAGATTGGAGGGTGGCTGGCAGGCGGCTGTTTAATTCTGTATTGTGTGTAAATCGGAAACTTTGTAAATTGAAAAATAAATATTTTTTTGGTATTGATTACTGTGATTTTATTGATTGTAAACACGAGGAGTCATATTAAATTTCAATTATACCGACAAATTTTTTTTTAATTTAAATAGTTGCCCACTTGAAAAATGGTTTAGGTAAAGAAAGAATAAAGAAAAACTTTAAGAAAATTGTCTGAACATATTAGAAAAAAATTTAGATTACCAAAACTAAATTTTAATAATAATTATAATAACATTAATAATAATAATTTATCGGTTTTGAATTTTCAAAGTAAAAGATGCTATTAAATGTAGCTTGAACACACATATACCCGATAGATAGAAAAATGTTCTTTGTTTTAAAATTCATAAAATTTTTTGTTAGACTTAGAAAACATATTTGAAAAAATTTATAGAAAAATACATGTATTTTTAAAAATTTTCATGGTTTTTATTAAATGTCCCATGCACACACACAGTTGGGCACAAATTTTCAGGATCTTATTTAATGTCCACTGCACACACAGGAGTAGAAAACGATGAGTCATCGTTAGCTCACTACTACCTACTGTGATTATTGTTTTTGGTTACCCATAGCGGGCTATTCAATTTAATTTTATTTTTTCGCATATTTTTTCTAAGGTTAATCTGTTATTCGTAAGTCTGATTTTATTAGTGCTGACAATATTATTTTATCCCTCAAAAGACAATGAAAAAGCATGCCATCGTTAAATTCCTCATTTTTATTTATTGTTTTCAGCTTGAGTATTAAATTCTAAAGTAACTCTGAAAAACTTTCTAAATCCTCAGCTCATTTTTCTTTATCGGATAAAATCGCTGTACTTACTCTATCATAAGTGAGTAAGACCGATCGGTTCATCCATATTGGTGGTCTAAACACTTTATCGCAGCTTCAAAAGCCATTTCTCCACAGTGAATGCTTACGAATAATCTTATGGTCTTTCCTTCACACTACTGTCGTAGATACAAGTATTTGTTTTCACTAGCCTCATCAGTATCTTCGATTCAAGCTTTCACGAGTGCTTGACACCCGAATATTCAACTATCACACTAAAAAGTAATTGTAGCAACTTCAACCTCATCAACTAATTAGGTGGTTTTTGATGCTCTTCACTTCTAAATGATCTTTCTGAGTTCTTCTGATATTCATTTTTTATACTTTCTTTGTATTTTGTGATGTCCAGATCATTAATTTTGTTAAATTCAGCTTTTAATAAATTCAGATCCGTTTCGATTTCTTTTATTTCTCTTTCGCGTCCCAACTCTAAAGCGTACTGTTTTAACTGCTCAAATTTATATTTATATCCTCTTTATATTTGTTTTCATAAGTCTTTCTTCTTCTTAGTCCCTCAAGTCTTGACACCAAATGTATTGTTGACCTTTCTGAATGGCTCCTATTTATTCGCTATGTATTTTTTACTAAACGCTATGTATTTTATTAGTGCCTTTATGTATTTTTTTCTAAGTAAATATTTATAAAATGCTAAGTATTATATTAATTATATAAGTAAAAAAATAGAATTCATTAGGTATTTAATTATTTTATTATAGGTAATATTTTTAATTTTTATAAATAAAAAAATACAAAAACTAAGTAAAACAATGAAAAATTCATAAGAATAAACAAAAAGTGACACAATTATAAAAATATTTGAAATTATTGTTTTAATACGGCTTTTTTAGCTTAAGTTGGTCTTCCTCTTGGTAGTTTACTTCCAATAGAAGTATTCTTAGCTAATGCCGGTACTTTGCAATATTTAAGTCTGATTGAAATGCAGACAACATGCTTGCAAATCAATTTTTTAAAAAATGCTGGACAATTGCACTGACCGTCGGCCCAATTGGCTTTATCGTTTGGTAAATTAATGCGCCAGACAGTAAAAGCTCGCTTCGTAAATTGATCGAATATTGTCCAGTGCATTTTTTCAACTTTGTCAATGTCTTCTTGAGTTATAGTTGCGTCACTAGCTGAAACATAGTAGTTTGTCGACTGTTCTAATGTATTAAATTTTTTATCATTTATTTACTGCTTTCCCTCAAATATCTTTGTTGATTATATGGAATTCTTTCGTTATAAATTATTTTTGTTTTCACCTGTTCTATTGTTTTTCTAAATTCAACCTTAACATTAATTGTTTTCACAGTCAAGGTTTTTACAAATATTTAGTACCTTCTTTTCCCCTTTTAATCGAGTAAAAAAACATTTATTTCATTTATTCCTGTAAATAGAACCCCAAGAGAAAATTTTTCGCCTTTTAGATTGCTAATACTGGTAAAAATATACATAATTCGTAAAGAAATATACCTTGTTCAACAAGTCTTGTTGTGGTTAGATAGCCAGAGTCACGTTCTGCTACCTTGACATTTGCTCTAGTAAAATAACCAGAGCTTGTTTTATTAATTTGATATTTATAATTGCGACGAAACTGGTTTGATGTACAAACAAGCCAAAAAAAGAACGAATACATTAAATGAAGACTCGAGCAAACGTAAAATTTTCAAAAGAACGAATAACGATTTTATTTACCGTCAATAAGGAAGAGGATAAATTACAATCGCTTTTAATTGGTAAATCTACACTATGTTTTAAAAATGTCGATCTTAAGAAGTTGCCGGTGATTTATAAAAATAACAATAAGAGTTTGATGAACCTAGATATTTTCAATAATTGGGCAAAAGAGATTAACAACCAAATGATTAAAGCAAGAAGTAAGATTTTGTTTTTATTGGACAATGCATCTGTTAATCTTAAAGAGCACGAATTTTTAAATGTTGAATATTTTTCTTTCCATTTAATACGATTTCAAAAGTGCATTGAAAAAAGAGCATAGAAAACGTTGAATTTCAAGATGAAGATTTGCCAATACATTCAAATATAATTAGTAATGATGAAAAACTAATTGATAATCTACTCAAACATCATTTCAAATCTAAAAACACGGAAACAGAGTATATTGATGAAATAAATTACATGCAAGTATGCACCCAGTATGAAGCATTCAATTTTATTGAAAAATTAGAATATTCTTTTATAAACAAACCTTGAAACATAAACCATGTATGGAATTTAAAATCTGCTTTACAAAACGAAAAAACAAAAATACTCTTAAAGATCACAAATTATCTTTTCAACAAAAATAAAAATTTTTTATTTGTTTTTTTAGTTTGGTTTTTCGTGATTTTAAATTAGGAATAAAATTTTATCAGGACAGTTTATCTCATTTAAAGCATGGTTTTATATATAATTTGTTTTCCCTTATAATTAAGAAATCTTCATTATTTCTTAATATGACATCCTTAAATTTTGATTTTTAGTGTTTATAAGATGCAACACTGACTGCATAATAATTGATTCCCAAAGTAAAAATAAATTCCAATTTAAAAATATATATTATTTCAACACAAAGCAGATTATCAATGTAATTTACAAAACGTAAAGAAAATTTTAAATTCAACAAAGATGATTTCATATATCAAAAAAATCTATCACAATAAGCAAATCGATTCGACAAAACACAAAAACAGCAATTCAATAAATATATACAAATTTCACATATATCGATCAATTGCGAAGAAAACAAATGTCGCACACAGACGCGAGCAACTACTACAAACCACCAACGCACACACAGACACGAGGAATTATAATCAGGCCGAAACAACATGCATTACAATGTTCCAGGAACATTGTTTCTGGTATGTATAAATTTATTGGCTTGAATATATTCGGATTGATTTAGATAAATTTTTAAATTTTTAAATACTCTGACAAATGTTTGAAATTTTTGGATATTTTAAGTTAGGGTATTTATTCCATGGGAAAGTTGAAAAATTATAATATCCCAATATATATATCTAAATTTTATTTGTTGAAAAATTAAAATTCTCAATTAATAATATAAATTCAAAATATCAAAAATATCTAAATATCATTGCTGCCTTAAATAAATTTTTATATGTTATAAATTACTTGAAAAATTTTGATGACTTAATTAAATTTTTTATAAAAATTTGATGTTTTTAAAACAGAAAAGTTTTGAAATATTGGATTAACGTACCTAAATGTTTTCTATGTTTTCAAATACATGAAAATAATTTTGACAATTTGAGATATTTTTCCTATGGGAAAGTTGAAACATGGTAATATCCCTATATATATCCACGATTGCTTTGTTGTATTTGCTTGTTCAACGAAAGCAAAAAGCCTATCAAACGGAAATATACAGAAAATATACTGATGCTGGTCAGTATACTACGTATGAAAGCCTTTGTGAATTTAATTATATTGTGAGAGGATAAATATTTCGTGCATGGGCTATATATTTTTAGTGGTAACGGGTAAGTCTTTTTAAGTTGATATTAATTAACTATATAGCATTTTTTGTATTTATTAATGTTATATAATATGTGTTTGTTTGAATTATTTAATTATTCAATATTTTATCTATCTATCTATATATATATATATATGTGTGTGTGTGTGTGAACACATGTACCAGTTATTTAAATTTAAGAGACTTTTTATCAATTCCTCGTATCATATACTTGTTAAAACATGTACCTACTCGCAATAAATAATTACTTGTAATCTTTAATTCTAAACCAAAAGTTTCTAGAACTTCCATTTGCGGCAATACAGTCATGGGTGACCCAAACTGATTGAAAGTTTTACCTACAATTGTTTCAGTTTGCAAATTATGATCAAATTCTGTAATTTAACTTTGACCAATTTTGCATTACTTGAAATTTCCAAAACATGCAAAGTTTCTATGTGAACACAATAAATAGAAATTTGCGCTAAAGAATAAAATAAAATAATATTTAACCAAATCTATCAACAATTGTAAATTTATAAGAGTTTACCAAATAATAAAATATTTCAATGATAAATTTCAAAATAAAGCATAAATTAATCAAAAACGTCGGAATGTGTGAATTTTTATTTCTAAAAATGTTAAAAATTAATATTTCACCAAATGTTAATAGAGTTTCTTGGTACCGAAATGTGGTAAATTAAACTACAATTGAAATGTTTTATAGACACAAAAATACTTCACAGTAATTCCATCTGGGGTTATTTGTATCAGAATTGTAGCACCAAGCCTGAGGCCCCTCACGTTTATCTATACAATAGTTATGAGGTTTTCTGTAGTTAATGTGATTTTTATTCGGATAATCTTTCATCCAGTTTTGGCAGGGAACATTTCTAATATTTGTGGTTATAGTTCCGTTATAGTATTGATTTTTATCAAATTTGCAACGATATCCTGTATAATGAAGAAATACAATCATAATCATTGTATGAAAATTGTCAGTAAGTTAAAATATACCAAAATGTACTGAGATACACTTTTTATAATGGTAAAAAAATCAATACGCTTATAAAATAGATACATACAAACTCACTTTGTTGTTGATAAAGCGAAAAGAAAATTTAATAGTGCACACAAAATCAACACTAAATTAAAAATGCATTTAAACATGAAACTTGTAGTAATGGTACGTTGAGCTATACTTCTATACTTCTGAGCTAGCTTCATTATAAACATATCTAGAGAAAGAAATGGCGGAAAATTTTATTTTCTGAGGATTCTGGTCCGCGTTTTTGTGTAAATGAGGATTTATCATTGTAAGTTTACTTTAAAATTAAAATTAATTGAGAATTTCATAAGTAGTTAACACATTTCTGTCGAAATGTTTTCATTTCGTGTAGTTGAAGAGAGGATGTTGTAAGATTTAATCATAAGTTATAATCAATCTATTATTTATATATAATTTTAGATATCATTTCTGGACTCTCAAAAACACCTGATGCTCTAACGAGAAAGCATAAATTGTAAATTTTATTTATAAGTTTTAAAAATACAATTTTGTTTAAGAATTTCTGAAATTTAAAAAGTTTGAAATATAGATGCCATGGAAAATGGCAAAAATTATTTCAATTTTAGTAATTTATTGGGAATAACCAAAATTGCAATCAATTCAATTATTTTTAAATATAGAAAATGACTTTACGGTAATATAAGCGGTAGTACTTTACAAACTTCCGAGGAACAAGGCAACAAATTATTTTGTTGATGAAAATGTTTGTTTTCATTAGATGAAATAAAGAATTTTCTGCTTTCAGAAAACTGCAATGTATCGATGACGACCATTTAGTGAGTTTAAGAAATCATTTGATATTAATAAAACAAAAAAAGACTTGTCGCTGAAAGAAACTCAGATTATTTGATGGAACTGAGAATGCAATATGTAATTTGATTTTTAGAAGAAACATTTTGGCTAATTAAAGTTAAATTTATGTATACAAGGAAATTTACTCATGTAAATTTTATTTTAATTCAATCACCATTAATGCATATAAAATTATATTAAAAATTCATAGAAATAAATTTTTGAATTATTTTTAAAATAAAGCCTGAATCCGATCCGAACCCGAATGAAATAAGACAATATCGGCCCACCCAGAGCCCGTGCAGTAGTAACTATTGCATAATATCTGACATCTGTCACCACATTCCACACACATACCTTCGCCCAACACGTCTACGACTAAGTCGTACACTTAACAAAATCACTCACTAGTGTTTACTTCATATAAACGTAAGATTTTCGTTTACCTCATGTTACTTGCATGTGATATATTAAAAAATTATATTTACATGAAATTTTCAATTGTTAATTACATTATTACATTATAAAATAATCATTAAACATAATAAATTAACATCAAACGCGTCTTAAAATAAATGTTCAATCCTAAATTATTTAGCTTATTGACTATTTTGTTAGTAGTTTATTACATAACAATTTTATCAAAATAATCATAAAACTTTAATAATTTTCATGAAAATTTAAGTTTACAACCATTATAGTATATTGATAGTTTATTTAATTAAAGATAAGTCACTCAAAACTTAAATTTGAACACTGGATTTACAAAATTCAATATTTTAAGAAAATAATTCACAAAATTTCAAATTTCAAATTAACTAAATGTAAAAAAATCTAATTTTACAAGATTTACTTTACCACTTTCTATAACATTTGAAATTTACAGTAAATAAAATATACAGATTTATATTCTATTAAAAAATTTAATTTTGAAAATAAAAAATAATTCGCCTACGATAAGAATAGAACCCTTGACTCGACGGTTACAACTCTCATTTTATTACCCAAATTTCTAATAATAATAAAAATAATAATAATAATTACAAAACAATAGAATAAAAAGACAAACACATATACAAAACAACATTTATTTAAATAAAAGCTTCAATATCTTCAGTGGCATTGATACCTAAATAATCCCCGAATGCAAAACTTTTGTTTTTACCTACCCATTGACGTTTATCATCGTTGTTACTTAAAGCAATTTTACGATTTTTAAAAGTAAACAACTGATGATTTCTCGTCCCTATTCTCGTTTGAGGAACAGAAAGATTTTAATCGTTTCTATAACAATCAAGATAAGAAAGATGCTTTATTTCAGTTCCTTCCAAAGTAATTCCCTTTGCTTTATTACTTTCAGATTCACTTAAAAGACTATAGCATTTTAGTCGTAAGAAAACCAATTCCTTATATCCAAGTCCCTTACTCTCAATTTTGAATTTACCTATTACTGAGTCAAGCTTGCTTGAATATAAAGGATGACTAATTCGAAGTGTCCAAAAGATTATCCGAAACCATTGCAAGTAAAAGAGTACTTAATTTACAAATTCATTCAAGTTCATCATACTCTATAAATTATTAGCGATACCATCAACTAAATTCGATGTAACAACTATTTTAGATTTAATGATTTTATGAAAATAAAACACTGGGTATATGTATTGATAAAGAATAATCGATCCATGAGTTTTATATCAATATTTTTTAAAAATTCACGCATACTAGATTAATTAATGGTAACAATATTCACACAATTAATAATAATGCTATTGATAATAATAATTTAACTTTCACAATAAAAAGACAAACAATTTTTCACACGTAAATTTATTACAAACACGTATTTGGTAAACATTATCAATATCAGTCAAGTAGATACTAATGATATCTAAATAAACTTTTGTTTTTAATAAGAGCTTTGATCTAAATACTAATTAAATATTGATACCAAAACGTGTAAAATTAGATTAACATTCATTAACAACATACTAATTAACAGATAATTCCAGCTTTATGTAACCAAAAATTGATTAAATAACCATTAATAATTCATCATGTGATACCTATTAAATATTTCAATAATTTATGATTCAAATTTAGTATAATACTTTTCGATAAATATATGAATAAACTATTACATGATTTTTTATAAATTTATTTAAGAGGTTAAAATTTTAACCCTATGTGAAAAAATAGGTAATAACTAGCCCTGAAATTATTAATGAAAAAAGTTACAATTTTGACCCAAAGTAACGAAATATTTAATAATTTTAACTCTAAATAACGAAAGAGGTAATAACTTTAACCCTAAATAATGAAAGAAGACACAATTTTAACCCTAAATGATTAAAGAGGTAAATATTGTAACCCTATGTGATTAAAAGTCATAACCTTATGTATGCCAATAATTACTAAATACCAAGTAAACACATTTCTTTAATAAAGAGTAGTTGCTTAATTGGTAAAAACTTACATATATCTAAAAATCGTTGACAATTTTTAAGTACCGGTTAAAAATGGTTTGAAATTATGTATAAATATGAATAAATTTAAAAATAATAAATTGAAAATTTCTATTGAAATTAGATTAAAAAGTATATAAATTTGTTATTTGTCGATGTAAATAAACTCGTTAAATTATTGATTGATTAAATGCAATTGTTAATTGGAATATCATTGACTGAACCGAGCTTTACTGTTGAAATCTTTACTTGTATAATCGGTTCTTTGGGATCTGTTCCACCAGCATCTTATGATCTACTTGGTAAGATAGAAGTTCCTTTTGAAAAGTCGCTGGTCTTGTAAAAGCATGCGCAATGAGTAACATCGCAAATTCTTCAAGAAAATGGCATTATCATATAACTGGCGTTCTTAAAAGCCAATAAATTGATTTTTAATTTGATTAAAAATTATTTTGATAATATTCAATTAATGTTTTATTATGAATAATTTCAAATTCAAAATAAAACAATAGAAAAGTTTTACTTTGTTTTAAAAATATTATATTTAAAATAAAATGAAAAACAAAACTATTTCAAATGATGCTCTTTCAAGCCAATTAGATCCGCTGGAGAAACATTTCGATTTTCAGCAATCGAGTTGTAAAAGATTGATGGATCTTCTAAAATCCTAAATTGTCTCCTCTGAAGCAATTATGACTTTATTTCAAATATCTGTCAATCTGCTCTTTATGTCAAACCCTCGAATATGACTTATAGCGCAAAGCCGGATCAGATAACCGATGAAAATCAGTGAAGCCAGAGAAATTTAAAGGAGTTGAACTTTATTGAGACAAATCTTTTCTCAAAATTAAATTATAATAAACCGAAAATTTTATCTCGATCGTTCAGCCTCATCGATTGACTGATTCCAAGCAGAATCATTTCAATTCAAATGAATCAAGAACTTGTTGTATTAAAAATTTTTAAATAGTACTAGTGAGTGATTTTGTTAAGTTTACGACTTAGCCGCAGACTTAGTCGTAGAAGAAGTTGTAGGCGTGTTGGGCGTGATCATTGTTGATCGGTGCGCATGGGTGCTGATGGGTGCGGATCGGTGATCGTTGGTTAGTGTGTGTGTGTGTGAAATGTTTAAGAACGGAAGGTTCTAGAAGTTAGGTGTGTTGGTCCACAACTGCGTGACATAATAACAGTAAGGTAGGTGTGTGGAAGGTTCAAGAAGGTAAGTGTGTTGGTCCACAACTATGTGACATAATAAGGGTTAGGTAATAAGTGTGTCTCCGGGTACTGACCAGTGGTCAGGTAATCGTAAGGTCAGTGGACAAAGGTCAGTTACTAGGTAGCAACTAGTGGACAGAGGTCAATCTCCAGGTAGCAACAGCATGGACAGAGGTCAAATGTTATGTAATAATTACGTAAGCCAAGAGGGGTTGTATCTGACGGGCTCACATCCTACTACTGTGCAGGACTCTAATGGACCCATACATAATCAATTTATGAATGGGGTTTTAACAATTGGAAAAGTAACGAAAATGAGTAAAAGGGCATTGACTATACGCATCACAACCGGCAACCAGAAGTCAAAATATCTCTAGCAATTGGCATCTATTGGCTAATACATAAAAAATGAATAGTATTATCATATTAAACGGATACATATTAAATCTTATTAGACGAAGTTACGTCTAAATTGAATTAAACGATAATGTTTCTATTCATGGAAAGTAATATCTGAAAATAATTTCATTGAGTGTTTGCCACCAAAACGTCCGTACCTGACTCCGATTAAAAGAGTATTCAGTTTTATGATTTTTTAATGTGAAGCACTATAAAGGTAGCTGAGGAAAGAAGATTACAAGAATTTGATGAACTATGTTGTGCATATTCAAAGACATTTTCCAATCGTGTTTGAGAAAAATACATTTTTTGAGAATTATTTGTTTTTATTACTTCAAAATAAATGTAACTGACCTGACATTAAATTAATTCCAAAAATAAAATAGATCATTTCCTGAAAATTCATTAAAATAATAATATATATGATTATTCGAAGGTGAATAAATTTTAAGGACTAATAATCAAAATGAATATGACTGAAACTTTCAAAGAATAAATAAATCGTCACAATATTTCCAATATAAATTTGATTAGTACTTACTTTTGTCAACAGCGATTTTCATTTTGTGATTGTCAACAATATAACTTTTCATACTGTAATAAAGGCAGAGAATACATTCACTATTATGCATATAGTAAATATATTCTGTACAATCCGATTCGTACTCCAGACATCGTTTTGCACATAAGGCTTCTGAAACAGTGAATCTAGGATTAGTTTTATTTTCCAGATCACAGTACGTAAAGCTTGGTAAATTGGCATAGCGAAAGTTTTCAAAATCTAAATAAATGAATTCAAAGATAAAGAGTTTTAAATCAACGCTTTAAAATAATATTTCATTTAAAAAAGAACATTCACACATTGCGCTAAAAAATATATCTCATAATGAAAATTAAAGGATCAATTATTTATTTTTTGAAAATGCGATATAAAAGCATAATGCATCAGTCGTGTTATCATTTAGTCGACTCCGAATTTTCGAGCACATCAAACCAGCAGCTGAAAACAACCGTTCCGGCTCTTCACTTGTGGGTTTATTCGTCATTAAAATTTGTAAATTCTTTGGAGATAATCCCTCTTGTGCCACAACTTTCGAATAACAACATTTCTTTTTGTAGTTTTGATAGTGTATTTTCAACTCTTGTTGGGGTTTTCTAGATGATATAAAACCTTTTTCAAGGGCTTGATTCAAATTTTCACTAATAGACTTTTCATTATAAAGTATATCTTCATTGAATGATATTTACCTAATATCATCAGAGATAGTGGCTTCCTTAATAACGCCGGCTGTTATATCGGTTGCATTCAATCGTTGAAGAAGATCCAACATAAGTTTTTTGTTTTTAGAATTTGTGGATGGTGCAAAAACATCAGTCATTTTCATTGAATCATTATGACTGTTGTGCAAATATTGAGCTAAGCTGCTTAATTGAGTTCTTCTTTCCTTAATTCGAATAACAAAAGCTGAATAAATTTCGTTTCTGATGTTAGGATTTTGTTGTTCTAGCTTTTTAACATAAATTCCAATGCAATATCTCATAATGAAAATTAAAGGATCAATTATTTATTTTTTGAAAATGCGATATAAAAGCATAATGCATCAGTCGTGTTATCATTTGTTCTAGCTTTTCAACATAAATCCCAATGCAATATCTGCGGTTATTAACTTAGCATTGCGTCGTCAAATTGCATCGACCGGTAATTTAATTGGACTCAAAACATTAACTAAATCCAAAACAAATGTATACCCATATTCGTCCATTTTTAACGATTCGTCAATGTGGGAGTCAACCAGTGCCTTTTTTATACAATTTTTTAACATATGAAATCTTTCCAGCATATAGAGTAGGCTACTCCATCGTGTTTTACAATCGCTTTTCAAATGAATGACCTTCCAAAAATCAATTTTTACATATTTTTGTAAATAATTGTCGTATTTTGTTGGTGATCTTTTAAAAATATGAACAATTTTCTAAATTTTTTATGACAGTTCCAATCATTTCATGGGTTATTGTTACATCAGATGTTTCCTAATTAACTTTATTATCAACTGTAAAACAATATTCATCACAATCACTTTCGCTGTTGTGAAATTCCAAATAATTTGATTATTAAATTAAACTATATCATATTTTATTATTAAAATAAGATATTATATTAAAATATAATAAGATATTATATCCATTTTAATGATAAAAATTTAAATAACAATTACTTTTATACTAATTTAAACCAATGAGAAGTTAAACACACAAAAGTTTAGCTATAATCAATAACTATTAATTTATATAGATTTGAAAATGATTAAAGAAATTTTAATAATAATATTAGTTGTTAGTTATTTTAAAATGGCTAACTCAATTGTTGTAACCGTTCAAGGTAAAAATGAATTAAGAAAATCAATATTAGAATTGAATGAAAATCGTAAACTTAATAAAAAAATGATGAATCAAGTTCAATATAGTATAAAATTTTATTCTAATAAAACAACTGATCAGTTCAATTGTATAATGAAAGAATTTCAACATCCGGCTAGCAAATTGAAAGAAATTAATGTTAACAGTGGCAACAAATCATCATTGTCATTTCCATTATTTATTTTGACATATTTTCTTAAATAAAGACATTGCAACTTAAATGCAATGTCGATGCATGATTCTGATTGGTCCAAGTTAGTATAAATAAGCTTACACTTCTAAATATTTTTATAAAATGCCAGAAACTAAATTTTTTAGAACTTTGTTGAATGAATTGGTTGCTAATACTGGAGAAGAAGATGATATCATTAAAAACATAAATTTCATGGTAAACCGTACCGAGAAAATCGTAGAAGACATCCCATTTGATTATGAAAAAATTCTCAATTTGGCAACATTAGAAAGAAAAATTCGTTCCAATCGATATTTAGTTACATGTTTGATGAAAATAATAAATGGATGCGAATAATAGTAGGATTAATGTATCTGAAACACATGATATTAAAATCTGGATCCGACTATGAAAATTATTTTTATGGTCTATAGAGATATATTGCTTTCTATTGTTATTAATATATCATTATTTAGATGATAGAACAAAAATTGATTCATGGGTAGAAACAAACGGTGGATGGATAGCGATTATTTAAGTTGCCACAGAAGCCAAATGTTCAGATATTTATATTGCAAATTGCACATTTTTATTAAAGGTATTAACTGGCGCATCGGCTTTATATATATGTAATAAGGTTTATCATAAATTTTAATAAATATTTCTTTTTTATTATTAATAAAAAACAACATTTTTAAAGATTTATTGACTATTACATGTACATAATTCATCACCACAATATTCTATCATAATATTTTCTATAACATGGTCAACACAATTCTTAAATTCATGAGGCTCAACTTCATCTTCATCATTAATAATTTCTTCATCATTATTAATTTCAGTATCATTAATAATTTCAGTTTCATTAATAATTTCATTATTATTAATAATTTCTCCATCATCTTCATCACTCTGACATTTAGAATCACAACATGAATTTTCTTTACCCAGTGCTTCAACTAGAGTCAACATATCTCTCATTTTTACACCGGTTACTTCGAGTTTATCACACAAAAAGTTTATTAAATATTCTAAACGAAAATTAATTAATTATTTTATATTTTCTATTTTACCTTTTTCAGACATCATTTTTAAACAATTTTAAAACTAATTATAATTTTGTTTATAGAATATGTTGCAAAGGAAAAAAGATCTTTTTAAATACATTTATTAACATCCATATTAAACACTAAAATATACAATAAAATAATTGTTAAAGTCTAGTAGTAACAATTTTCCATATTGGAGAAGTCACATCATTTTGATCAGCTTTATATCCTTGTATTGCTATTGTTAAATACCAGTTTTCCTTTTCTTTTAAACCTATTTCTGTAAATGCATCATAATATCTGGTATATTGACTGGTGACGACTGCATTTTCATTACATTTTATATTCGAATTGATCTTTTTGAAAACCGTATCAATATCCTTGATATCTATCATTGAGAGTGTTCCAGCGAGAGATTGAAATTGAGTTCGATGGAGTTTGACAGGAATGTACAATTGCACATTGATAGGCTTCGTTAAGACATACATTTTATAATTGTGGAACATCTGAACTGGTCGGACATTGATAGCATTGATTTTCTTGGTCATGTTTGATTTATGATCTTTATAAGGTGGTAACAAGCTTTTATACCCTTGACATATACTGATTAACCAATCAGAATCATGCATGTACGTATTTAAATTATTATTATTATTATTATTATTATTATTATTAATTATTATTAATGCGTGACTGTATGTAATGTACAAAGAAAACATATGCATACTTTGTTTGTATGCGATTTACAAAGGACACATACATCATAATCTCTCACTTATATGTGCTTATTTTTAAACTTATTAATATGATTATTATTATAGTTATCAATATGATTATTATTATTAGTTGTTAGTTATTATAGTAATTATTATTATTATTATTTCGTTTATTATATAAAATATTATTAATACTAAAACAAAGTGAAACTAAAAAACAAATCAAAACAAAGCAAATCAAAATAATAAACATTTATTTTCTTAATAATTGAAATTTTTGTAAGTTTCTTACGGAGTTGATTATACTACATTCGACATACCTTTGGTAACGGAAATCACAGCAACTACAATCTAGAAAACACGGCAATTCTGTTGCCATTTCCGTTACTGTTTTATAAATTCTGTTTTCCAATAGAGCCTGATTAATCAGCTCTGAAATTATGATTCGGGCTTCTTCGAATATAAGTTGTTGAATCATTGAAGGCCTTTTGTTCCTCAAAATTTCTTTTATTTTGGATTAAAAATAATATTCTTTCTATTACCATTGGCGCATTTTTGTCTAAATAAAATAAATAATAATAGTAAAATAAAAGATAATAAATTTACTATATTCAGTGGTATTTTTCATTGTGTTTTCCATTTTAAAAATGAAATAAAACGAATAACCAAGTTGCTTTTAATCAATCATTAGCCAATCAGATATCGACCAATCCCGCGATTTCATTGTGTATGTCACTAACAATATTTTTATACTCTAGATTTCGCAACCCTAATATGACTATTTAGTCACTGGCAAACACGTTAACACACATTGGGTTATATTTTAAAAGCCTCAGTGCAAGAAATAATTCTGGCTCAAACATACAAAGACATTTTGTTGACATGTTGTATAGATTGTCCCGTATCCATGATAACCGTAATTGACTGAATTTTAATATCCTTTATTCTATATTGTAATTTATTGACATCTAAAAGTTTCTTGCATCCTATGATTCTGCATTTGCCAGATTTGAAAAATATTAGAAGGTATTTTCCACTTCTATCAACAATTTGCTGTTGATAGGAGTCTGAAACGTCATTTTTGACACCTCGAAAGTTCCTTTATAATTTATTTTTGATAACATTATTAAACAATAATGAAATATTAATCTATATATATGATTTTTAGAAAAAGTTCATTAAATTATATAATATAAACAAAAACCTATAATTATACAAATTAATAATGGAATTAAGAAATGATGCGGTATATCAAATCGTCGGCCCAAGTGGTAGTGGTAAAACTATGTTTGTGTGTAAATTACTGAAATCTAATTTATTCCAAACAAAATTTAACAATATTTATTGGCATAGGGGTGCAGATGAAGAACATGGATTAACTCAAGATAATTTCTGTAAATTGAAAAACATGAAAATAGTAAAGGGTTTTGATAAAAACTGGTCAAGTCGTTTAAGGAAAGGTGATGTCATCATTATCGATGATTTATATCAAGAAGCTAACAAATTGAATTTAGTAAAGATACAAAAATTCATTTGACATTGCATTTTCGTAAATTAGATGGTCAATAACGATATTATTAGTATGTATAGTGGTATTCAAAGTGGTGGCAAATTATCATATTTTATTGGTAAACAGTATGAATCAGGATAGTTGTGAACTATTGGTAGATTTGCACTTCCTATTCTTAAACGCCTTGGTAGTTTTAGCATGAAAACTGCTAAAGATGTGATAATGAATGACCTGAAAATATTACCATCTCTGAAATCAAATGCATTATCCGAGTTAGAGAAAGTTCTACCAAGTGTTGCTGGTATGTTTCAAAAACAGACACCGACACCAGCACCAGCACCGCCACCAGTTCAAAAACGTAAAAGACATCATAAACATATAAACAAACAAATGAAAGGACATGAAACTATATTTCAAAAATGATTTGTCGTAAATCTGAATTGTGTTTATTTGATAGACCATCTCCTTAGGCAGTAATTGAAATGGCGGCCTTTGAAGAAGTATTTCCGATGAATTCTATTATGGATATTAGAACTGATATTGAATTTTATATTAATGGTTCCCAAACTGAATATCTAGATTTGAACGATACATTGTTAACTGTTCAGATCAAAGTTGTAGATAAAGATAGAAAACCGTTGAGTGAACCTAGTGACGTAATACTAAATAATTTCTTGTTTTATATACTTTATAAAGATGCAGTACTCGGATTTAATAATATCAAGATTGAGGGTGGTAACAGTACATATATTCACAAAGCTCTAATAGAAACTATTATAAATTACAATAGCGATACTAAAAATACATGTTTAACTCTTATTGGTTATGGTAGTGATGACGAAAGAAAGAAGTGGATTAAAGGTTCGAAATTATTTACCATGTGCTACTCATTACAACTCGATTTTATGGATCAACCGAAATATTAACTCCCAGGTGTTAATGTTTACATTAGATTGAAAGGATCAGAGTCTGCATTATCACTAACAAGTGCTACCACAGCACCAATTATTCAATTAGTTGATTTAAAATTATTGGTGAGAAGAGTTCGTGTTGAGCCCTCTGTATTAGCCGGTCATCAACTGGGGCTTAATTCTAAGCATGCAATATATCCATTAAAAACAAAGGAAATTGTTCAATTTGTTATTGCTAAAGGTTCTGCTTCATTCTATAAGGAACATATATTTGGAGATAGAAGAATGCTCAACTTTATATTGGTAACATTTCAAAGTGAATCTCAATATAATGTATCACACTTAACATCGAGCTCAATTTTCAAAATATTTGGAGCAACATCGTTAACTTTGTCAAAAAATAGTGATTATAGAGAAACATATACTCAAGATTTTGATAATGATAATTTATGTGCTACATATATGCAGAGTATAGTGAGAAATATGGGTTATTTGGATAAATACCTTAATTGTGGTATAACTCTTCATGATTTTAAAAACAAATATCCATTCTTTACATTTGTTTTGGCACCCGATTTTGATTTAAATCAGAGTGAATTACCTCAAAATGGAAATTTACATTAGATTTAAAGTTTGCTAAAGCTACGATTGAACCGGTGCATGTTGTAATATATGGAGTATTTGAAAATGAGGTTCAAATAACTGCAAACAGATCAGTGTTGGTTTGAACGAACATTGTTGGTTTAAATGGTATAAATGTATAGATAATTTATGATAATTTGTCACGGAGTAAGTTTTTCCATGTATTATTAATATTATTAATGTAGTTCTGTTCAGGTCTATCGAATTGGAAAACAAATACTAGGACATGAATTTTTAGGGGTATTTCATCTTGATAAAATTCCATATTTACGTAATAATCAAGCCATAATCGTCAATACTCAATCGTCTCATCTCGGTAGAGAAAATTGGTTAGCAATATATATATATATGAAATCTATCAAGATATTTGTATTTGATCCTATGGGTTTCTATTATACGGCTTTAATGGTTTCGAAACTGCAAACAATCGGTAAACCTATTGTGTATAATAAAACTATGTATCAAAAACCATAGACCTTAACATGTTGTCAAAATTGTTTAGCTTGGTTATTATCCAAGCAATTTGATGTATAATAAATGTATTAATGTTTGTGTTATTGTTGTGTTTTATTATTATTATTATTTATTATTATTATTATTATTATTATTATTATTAATTAATTAATTAATAAATTATAACAAAGCCAGTGGTAATGAATCATCATCACATGATTCACATGATTTTCACTGCATGCATACAAAAAACTGTATGTAATGTACAAAGAAAACACATACATACTTTTGTTTGTATGTGATTTACCAACATCAAAATCTCTTACATACCTAAATCTATAAACATTGACAATTTTGTTACAAATAATTCAAAATGGAAGGTCGAAATAATATTTTAAGAAGTCTTCTGACTTCCGAAACTGGTATGGATTTTTAATTTTATTTTTCTTTTATTTTTTATTACTTTAGATTGGTTTTCAACAATGCAGAATCAGATCAACGGAGTTAATGAATTTGAAAGAGGTAAATTTTAATTTTATTTCGGCTTATTTAGGTTTATTTTAGAAAATGAAGTTATTGTTATCGATGTTAGCGAAGATGATATTATTATCCATGATGGTAAATTTTAATTTTATTGTCTCTTTGAAAACATTTTAGTATATTTGGATCATGAAGATTTTTCAGGGAATAATGATTTTTCTGTGGATGATAACTTTTCGGGGAAGAATGCCCACTTTGACTTGGATGATGATGATAAATGTTAGTTTTATATTATTTTTATAATATATTAAATATATTATTTTAATATTATTATTAACCTTTATTATTTTAGTATTAACATTTATTATTTTAATATTATTATTAACATTTATTATTATTTAATCCATTTGGATTAAATAAAAACAAATATTAATAATTTATTGAAATTTATATTGATTGAAAAATGTATTTAAATTTGTTATCGAAAATCTATATTTATATATTAAGTCAATTATATCCGAAATATTGCATCGCTTCATCATGTCGTTCGGCAAAATGTCATGGTAAAATGAAGCGATACTACGGCCATAAATTCTTTGGCATCAATTTTTTCATATGCTTCAAATGCGAGACTGCCCAAGATATAAAATATTTAGAATTTTATAAGGGGCACTTTACCCACTTAAATCAATTTACTTTAAATAAAAAATCTGTTTTCGAAAAATAAATAAATGAAATAATAATAATAATAATGAACGAAATAATACATCGAGACACAATTATTATAATAATAACAATAGTAATAATAATAATAATAATAATAATGAACGAAATAATACATCGAGACACAATAATTATAATAATAACAATAGTAATAATAATAATAATAATAATAATAATAATAATAATAATAATAATAATAATAATAATAATAATAATAAACGAAATAATACAACGAGACGTAATAATAATAATAACAATAAACGACCTGCTGCAATTAATTAAGTGTTCCCTCTAAAATTAAAAGGGTTGAAATCGTCATTAGCGATGATGATGATGATAATAATCAAATAGGGGTTTCAATTAATATTGAACCTAAAATAAAGTTAGATTTAAATGGAACCCATAAAAGTATTAGATTCGATGTTGAACACGAAAATCTAATTCAAATCTCCCTAACAAATAAAATAATTAATAAATTAAAATCTGAAATAAACAAAATGGGGTCAGTTAAAATACAATTCACCATTCTTATACAATTCGAAAAAGATGGTGAAAATAAAGATACCTTTTATAGTAATAAGGCAGAACTTTTTTCTGATAATTTTCTGCTTGATGGGATTACTAAATTAAATAATAAAATAGAACGTTTCACATATTTAGGGAGTGGATATGTTCTTGACTCGACGACTTAAATGTCTCTTATTTGGGGTTCTGTATCTGCTTATGAATACGCTACAGCCCAACAAATTTGGACTTAGCAAAATTGCGAGGCAATGTTAGATTATATGTTAAACTACTTAAAATTAGACGTATTCCTTCTTGCGGATTATTTTCAGCAATTTCACGCAAAAGCAATTGCTTATAATAGTCTAGAACCTCTTAATTTTTATGGACGGGGTGGGTTAACATTTGTTAACAAGCATTATGTCGCAAGTTCTGAGGATACAGAACTCTTATATATATATATATATATAAATAATTTGTATGGTTGGGCTCTTAGCCAATATCTTCCGTATGCAGATTTTGTTTGGGTGTATGATGGTTTGGATGATTTATTGAATGAGTGCATGAATGTTGAGGATATTAAAAACCTTCCATATGGTTATAAAATGGAGGTTGATATCGAGATTTCTCATTGTGTGCATGATTTTTTGAATGATTTTCCGATTGTCCGGAAAAGATGTATCTAAATTCTAAAGTTGAGAAGTTGATGCTCACGCATTGGCCTAAGAAGAACCATTTTCTTCATTGGAGGCTTCTCAAGCTTTATCTTTCTCTCGGTGTGAAGGTGGTTAAAGTTAATCGCGCAATTAAATTTAAGCAAGCACTTATATTTCATGCATACATTGACAAAAACACAAAATTAAGAGCTCAAAGTATTAGCGAGCTATATAGGAACTTGTTTAAACTTTATAATAATAGTTTGTATGGAAAGTCTGTCAAAAATCTTAAAAAACGGATTAATTTGAGGCTATGCATTTCTGATGAAAAGATGATTGTATATGTCTCAAAGCCAACTTTCAGAAAATCTATCTTAATTGATGATAATCTGATTGCTGCTCATCTGAATAAGGATTCGATATGTTTAGACAGGCCTAGTTACATCGGAAAATCAGTTCTAGATCTGTCTAAACTTAAAATGTACGAACTACAATATAAGGAATTAGCTAAATACCGTAATGAATTTAATTGCGAAATAAATATCGTTGCCGGCGACACGGATTCAATTTTTCTTGAGCTTAAGTACTGTAGGCTAGACACTTTTGCCGGCAATGATAACAGACAACCTTTTAAATACCTCAAATTACAACCCGGCACATCCATTGTACTCGAGAAAACTAAATTCAGTGATAGTAAAATTTAAAGACAAAAGTAAAGGTGTTGGGTATAAGGAGTGGGTTTTCTTAAGAACCAAGTTCTATAGTATTTTATGTACTAAAAATACAGTTAGGGCTAAAGGGTGAAGTTTTTGGGGACAGAGATTGAGCACCACTAATATTTAGATTGTTTTAATAATGACAAAATATTCGCGGTACCTCAAACTAGGATAGAGACACGGAACCACCAATTGTTTACATTTCGGAACAATAAAATTGTGCTTACCAATAAAGATGATAAGCCTAATTGGGTGGGTAGAAATTCCAGTCTCGTATTTGGTCATTATTTAGGAATCGATGCCATTGATGATGACCAAGTATCGCACAGCCCCAGCTATCAAAGTACTCACAGCCTAAGCTATGACAGCTCCTACAGAGGTTTCAGTCGTGACATTGACGATGTAATTTTGTCAGAGTAATGTATTTATGTGAATATATTTTTATTTATTTATTTTATGGTTGTGATTTTTTATTAATGTGATTTTTATTATTAAAATAGCACATATAAAACTTTTCTCATATTTTGAGCCATAACATGAATATTATATTTATTCAAATATATTGTATATCGATTTAAATATTACATTGTAAAAAAATGTTTCTATTGAAATAGTTTTATAACTTTTATATAATACTAATAATAATGATAATAATAATGGTAAAAAAATAATAACAATATTAACTATAATATTAATAATAATAATAATAATAATAATAATATTAATAATAATAATAATAGAATAAAAATTAAAAAACATTAAAACACTACTTATAAAAAGAAGTGGTAAATTTAAATAAAAAATGTTTAAAAATACTATGATCTTGAAAATTGTTATGACTCTTCGAATGACCTTGCGAAATTTAAATGACATTGAAAAAATACTATGACTCATCATATGACCTTGACGTACTTTTAAGTGACCTTGAAAAATTTGAATAAGTCATAGTCTTTGTTTAAATGACTTTGAAAAATATATTGAGTCATCCAATTACCTTGAAAATTTTTACATGACCTTAAAAATATGACGAGTCATCCAATAACCTTGACTTACTTTTAAATGACCTTTCTTGAGTCATGATCTTTGTTCAAATAAATTTGAATGAGTCATTGTTTTTGTCTTAAAAACTTTTAGACTTAGAAAAATTTAGCTGGTTAGGTCTCGCTTTGACATAACCATCTACTGATATCCCATGATGAAAAGTCATCATGAATTTCTAATGGTTATTTTTTTTTAAATATTTTGTTACATACAGCTTCCGTGTCTGATAGCAAATTGTTGATGAATGTTAATCAAGATTTTACATGTGTTAGTAGCTGTTTTCCATAGCATCATAAAATCGGACGAGTCATTGCTAAAAGCAAAAGTTTTGTATTAAACGACATACATAAATTATGTCCTCAAGATATGGGATTAGGAGATTAAAAATATAAATTAAATGATAATATTTTAGATATAAATAAAAATACTTATATTTTTATATATCTATATACCTAATATAAATTGCAACAATGGTTTTTGAGAAGAGATTTGAGCACCTTAAAAGATTAATTGATGAGGGAAATAAAAACATTCCACTAATTTTAACCCAAATATTACTGTATTTTGAACCAAATTTATTTGTCACTTAAATATCTTTATTCTTTGCTAAATTATCCAAGAGTTTGTTAAATTTTACTTCAAACAAACATGTATTACTTAAGACTTTGTAAATAATATTCAAATCTCGCTATTAGTGATCGCATAGATGCTTTTATTCGCAAGATACTATAATTCAGCCAATCAGAAGCCACTGTGCATGATGGAACAAAACTCCTAAATTACCACTAAATCAGCAATCAAATATGACAAAACAGATTTGAGAACAATACGTTTATACATGATTGGAAAAATCAAACTAAAACAAATAAATATTCAAAAAAATATTATTTTATTAAAATAATAATCATTTAAAGATAAATTAATATTTATTTAAAGTAATTTTAATTTTTTTACTAATTATTGTAATTGAAAAACCGTTTTGTTTTAATTTACGCACAATATTTATATCATTTTGATAGGACATAGAGCAGCGATTTCAACCTTTGGGTCGCGACCCAAAAAGGAGTCACGTGACAATTGGCCAGAGGCCGCCTGAGATCTGAAAATATTTTTTTATGCTAGTCAGTGATTTCTTACTATAATTTTAAATTTAAACGATATTCCTACTCTGAATTTATAATATAAAGTCAAAAACATAATAGTTAGCTGTAAAAATGCAGTGACTGATAAGAAACAAATTTATTATCGTATAATATTGTTAAAAATAATATCTTATTGACATTATTATTGTGATTAAAAGCAAAGAAATCATTTCTTTCCGATTTTCGATGAAAACAAAAATAACATATATTTCTGCTCAATATGAATAGTTATATAATAAATTACCTGGAAGGATATATCTATCCAAATTTAAAGATTTCGTGTCTACTATTTCTTCGCCATATTTCAAACAGAGAATGCACAAATCTATGTCTTCATTAAAAAGATATTCAATACATTCAAGTCCCTTTTTGTAACATTCCATGTCGCAGTTATACCGTACTAAAGACGGAATATAATTTGCAGAATTTTCTATTTTACAAAATGTCTTTGAAGCTGTGGATAAAATGAAATTATACGTTAGAATCTCTCCTATTGACAACAAATTAATTAAAAGTAAAGTGAAAAGATTTTTTGAAATATAATTCATTGTTAATACAAAAATGAATTTCAATAATAATGATTATTTTCCAATTATACAGAAAAACGTATTGATTTTGTCACAAAATATGCAAATCAAATTTAGGAGCACATTTAAATAATTTAAAATTATTATTTCAAATGAAATTCCACCTATTTGAACGTAATTTCTAACTTCACCGGATTAAAATAAAAAAAAAATTTTTCTTTCTCATATCTTCTTTTCCGATTTTTACAACCAGATAATTTTTTCTTTTTATTTTCTTCCAACTCCAAAATAATAATTTTATTTTTTAAAAATTATATAAAATTTAACTGCCGAAGAAAACTTACTTCATTCACAAATAACTATTTCACTGAAAAAAATTAATTTTTCAATTTAATATTTGGTACACCAATGAACTTTTTTTATAAAATACATTAATGAAACTTCAAAATAAATACATATTTAAATTGCTGAATAAAATCAAGTGACATTCAAAAAACACAAAATATTATTTTGGTGATCATGGGGATTTCTTTTATTAATTTCTTATCTAACAGCAAATTGTCGGGCTAAATGTCTTTGTGCAAATATCCCAATTTGTGCACCACATCAAATTACATGGCGACCTCCACGATATATAATTTTGTTATTTCTTCTGGAAAACGATCATTGAATTTTCACAACAAAAATCTTGTATAATGGGCGACACTAATAATATTATAAATGATAATTATTGACATTAATCAGTATGTCTGATTATATTCAAAGAATATACAATACATTAAGTGTCAAGTTAACACTGTTATTCACTTATCTTGATGCTTTGGACATCAAATAAGTTTGCAAAGTTTGGTTTTAAGGCAAAAAAATAAGACGAATCTTTATCTTGAATCTCTTTTAACTTGAAATCATGATAGACACAATCTTAGAGATTCGACTTATTTTCTTGACTTAAAACCAAACTTTGCAAACTTATTTGATGTCCAGTGCATCAGGATAAGTGTATAACAGTGTTAATTTGACACGGTTTTTACACTTACCTGGCGCGAATAGAAATCTGAGCGCCTCCCGCATAGTACTGGCGAGAGCCATTAGCTCGAAACTAGTATACTATTTAGAAATGTAATGGATAATTGCTGAGCCTAAATTTTATTTGTATTAGATTTATAAAACTAAGTATTGTTATAAAATACTAAAAAAAGCACGTAAACTGATTTTATTTTAAATCTTAAACCAATTGAAATTTAAGTTATGATAGACGGAATAATATTTAAATAATTATCCCGGAAGGCAACCTAATTTTCTCCCAAAATTTGATTTGCATAATTAGGAACCAAAATCAGTACTTTCATAAATAACATAAATTCATAATAAACAAATGTTGAATTTCATATTATGATTCACAATCAAACAATTAAAATATGAAGGAAAGATAATATTCATAAAATAGTTACATTTAGATAGACGTCATGTATAATGGGCTTACTGTGGTTAAAAAATGTATAATCAAACATCTGTTGAAAGTCCCTATTGTTGGGCTTAGAGCCACCATTTAAACAAAAAAAAAAAAAAATATAAAAATCTAAGGTTAAAGAGCGAGATTAATGAAAGGAATCACGGAACATAAACATGCACCGCACCAAGATATTAAAAATCAATAAATAACAGAATAATTAAAACAAAATAAAAACACAACAAAAATTAAATAAAACAAATAATTAATTAAAATTCGAAAATGCCTACAGAAGCAGAAAAGAAAACATAAAGAAATAAAATAAACTGCCAAAACCTTGCAAAATAAGGTTTAGAAAAAACATAGGCAGAAGAGGCGACCAGAAAATAAAATATTAGGGCGTAAAAACAATATTATAAGAAAATAATAATAAAAATGAAATCTAACAATAAAATATTAATAAATCAAAAAATAAAGAAAAATATATAAAAAATTAGAAAAATATTTTAAAATAAATAAAATAATTAAAAAGCCCTAAAAATGGCGAAAAATCGCCCATTGGTCGCACACAAGCACAAAAACACTATAAATATAGTGATGAATTTCATTAATTTTAATCTTATGCTTTACTAACCATTGCAATTTTTGAAATTGAAATCGAAACTGAGTAAGGAATTGTTATTTTATTTATAATGTAGTTAGTTTATGTAACCATTTTTATAAATTAAATGTTCTAACGTTTCACTTCATTTTAATGATATATATATTATTGTATTTACAACGTTCGGACCCTCTAAAATATTATATTTATGTATAGTAATAAATTGGTTCATGGGACCGACCGTGTGCCGGCTAGTGGGTGAAAACCCTTAGTTGTGCTCGTGGGTCATGCCTCGTGAACCCCTTGGCAGTTCGTAGTCGGTTCCGGCTTTACGCACGGGACCGCTACGCAGGGCGCCATTGTATATTCGAGGCGGCTGCTGAAAATGTGGCCGGAGCGAATAGTCAAAAATTTTTGGGAAGAGCGGAAAGTCTGAGTTAGAGGGAATTTAGGTCAGACCGCGTACTGGTCAAAATGATTTTCATATTCCGAACATGATAATGAAAAATTGAGTACCACTGGGTAGTACGGATAGGAATTAAGAGCGGAAACTGGTAATCGTTAATATAAGTGGATTCCAAATTTAAATGATAACGAAAAATAAAATATTTTCTCTGTAAATGAATTACCTTACCAAAATGCTCCACGGGCGAGTCACACGAGTAATCGCGTTTTGATTTTCATATTCCCTTCTGAAAGTACAAATTTAGAGAACGCCAAGAGCTCGGAATGACGCTGAACCAACCAGTTCTTTTTCCTTGTAACATTATAAGCCCGTTAGAAACTGGAATTAGTTGACGACCCGAATGACAATTAATAAATCCATAATACGTGGCATAAGCGATTTGAAACTATGGGTTGCAACGAGAAATCAAATGTACGAAAGTGCAATGCTTCAGTCATAAATCGATATACAATAGGTTGACAAAATATTTGATCACACATAACGGCACATAACTACAGTAGGCGGTGTAAAAATTTGATAAAGTTGACACTGTGAATCTAAATTATAATATGATTATTTTTGTATCATTAGTGAGAGCCACTGATCCGTGATGATAAAATGGTTCACTGAAGGTGAGAGAAGGTGTCACTACCGCGATCATACTCATAACACGGTTCACGACCTAAAATGAAAACTACTCACCAAAATACTTACCCGAGTCGACACTTAAATATCAGGGTAATAACGACCGGGGACGCGCACATTTCCGTGCAAAGATTTTTTTTGGGGTAATAATTCCGAATTTAATAATGAGTACCTCACCCAATGAATCGCACGTATACAGAACCGGAGGGTACACGAGGGAAAGACGTCCAAATCATCGCCGATGTTCCAGTTTCCTTAAGTCGCGTAGATTTTTCCTTCAATATTTCCCCCCTTGAAACTTCATTTTGTTTTTATTTTGATCTCCTTTTTATTTCCTCACCTTGTCAATTAAATATATTACTTCCCTTTTCTAATAGAATGCCAAGTGCCGAGAATACGAGCCCTGCGATGAGGATTCCTCGCCTGCCTCCGTCAATTGTGGCAATCCGCCACAAATACGAAGACTTGAAAACGCAACATAGAGACCTGCAAATGAAATATGAGAGAGTGAAAGGAACCTGGGCTCCACCAGAAGTCGTTAGGGAGCTCAGGCAGAAGATCGCCCGTATTACTCAAGCGCGCGACGAACTCATCGTCGAGTCGCGCGCTCAGAGATTGCTAATCCGTGAACAATCTACCGCCCTTCACCAAGCTTACACTGAAACAGAGCTCCGCGTAAAGGTCCCGGGGAGTGTTCGGGCTGAACAAATCGATATCTTCCCTGCTCATCACCTCCCCAGTACCGAGGACCAAGCCCCTGCGGCAGTGAACACTCTGATCTCGAGTACGGGAGTTCCCCGATCATCACCCAGGGGGACCACAGAAAGCGGGGCAAATCTTCATGCCCCTACGGCCCGTCGTCGGCCGAATCGAAACAAGCGACGCCGAGATCGTCGTAGACAAGAAGAGGCCCGTCTCCGGAGGACTCAAGCGACGGGAGGGGTAGACAATTTAGATGATCTGCCACCCCCTTACCAGGAGTTCGAAAACTCGGGAATGGACCCCGATATTCGATATGCTCCACGAATCCTATTTTCCTCGCCCCCGGCTTCTATACATATCAACCTGGTGGACGAAGAAAATGAAGCTCACCCGTTACTGCAGGCATTAAGCGATCTTGAATTAGATTTCGACGAGATCGCTATTCTCACGGGAACGGTCCCCAACATCGGCCCCGGAGGCGAAATGGCTGGACCATCCTCGCGGAGGGATGAGGATCCTCGAGGCCATCCTCCATCGTACCGGCCGCCTAAACGGAGACGCCTCCCGACGGATATGGATGCGGAAGAAGACTGAACCGCCAAAGTCTTAAGTCTATTTGTAGTTACTCGTATACTGACAAATGCGCGAACTGTTCATTTTTCGCTTGCTTCATTTTTCTTTTTAATAAATGTTGTTGAATTCATGTTTCTTCTTATTAGGCGAAAGCGGAATTATCGGGGATGAAGGTTACGGGCGCACGGGGTTGCGGGGACGATGTTCCTTTTTATGGTTTCCACTTCGGAAGAGAATGTAACATCGCGAAATAAAGGGTTTTTACTGTGCTTTAAAGAAGAGCGTAAGACCTCCTATCGGCAGCTATGAACCGGGAAAGACGAAGGTCCTTCGAGGAGTAGTGCTAGTAGTAGCGCTCACCTGCTCGAATGGCATTCGGCTATTATGCACAATTCCAACGTGAGCAAACTCACGGGTGTGTAATAGTAATTAAAATTATGTGGCGTAAAGTGGAGTTTCCCCTAGTAAATAAGAGGGCGGGTAGCTAAGGCGCCTCGAGAAATTCATGATTAGCACTCCCTTACGACCAACACTATTTTCAAAATAAGTTATAATCAAAGTACTTATTGTCGTTTTACAATGACAATATATAGCAATGAGAAAGCATGGAGAAACGTCTTATTATATAAGTCATGGAATTTTCAATCATATTTTAAACAACACATTATTAAAACAACTTATTATTAGTTAAAATGTAACATTTTAATATTCATCACTGTCCCACTTTTCAGTTATCTCCAAACCCTTTAGCCATTCGACTCTTCTAGGCTTCACTGCATTTGGAAAGTTTAGATCAACGGGAAGTAAATCGTTGAATTTCATGCTTTCTCTCATATTGTATCACATGTTTTACGTTTATGTGGCTCTGATTTCACCAAAATTTTCATTCACACATCGAAAACTATTGTTTCTTTTCTATTCTGATCTCTTTCTTTCATTAGGTTGGCTGCTTTCTCTGTATTTACTTTGACTGATATTAAAAGTTTATCTTTTAGTTCCTGAACATACCCTGAATTAAAAATTAATTTTATTTAGCAGCCATAAACAATCTCAACAGGTGGAAATCTGGTAAAGCTCTGTATTCAATTATGTAATTTAGATTATTTACTAATTATGTAATTTAATTCGTCGCCATGGGGAGAGAGGTACTGTGAGAGAGGGATACTGCGTCAGTGTGCTACAAATTACATACTTGCAACGAAAAGAGGAGAAAAGAAAAGAAATACGAATGAAAGACGAGAAGAAAAGCGACTCATTGAAATTGAAAGAACTTAAAGGAATAAAGCAATGGCCAGTATAATATTTTATTTGTCCTTGAATTGTGAATTTACACATAAATTTACATGACGTAGCACAAAGCTAAAATAATTTGGATTCTTGGTCTGTTTGGTGGTCGGGTGCAAATTTCAACCTTTGGTGGCAATTTTTCCCATAAAAATGTTATCTAACGAGAATGTTGTCAATTAAGAAAAGATTTTGTAACTGGATCCTGTTATGTTAATGGTATGTAAAGAAAATTTAGAACTACTAATCGCACAAAACAAATTTAATATTTTAGACAATTAAAATATATAAAAATCAGACGCACCAGTGTATTTGAACAAATGAATATTTAGTTCAATATATAATAATAATTTTCATTCTGTAGTCGGCTTGATCTTGGATATTTCAGGATACTTCGCTTAATGGTCCTTTTACTATACCATCCCCATCCTCTGCTTTTTCATTTGATATCGGATCGAACATCACTAATTCAGTTTCAATCGATGGTTTAACATCGGACTTCCCACAACATCCACTCTTTTCCGGTTTAACTGAGCTCCGTTTAACCGTCGACGCATGTCTTACACTTTCATCTTCAAAGGTTTCTATATTGCTAAGACATTGGTTTTTCGAACTAATGTCTCGTGCTGGTTTTTCTGTTTTTGATTTATTGGGATTTTTGGTTTTATTTTTGACAGTTTTCTACGGCTTCGCAATTTTTTATTCCTCGATTTCACGTTTTTTAATTGGTTGATTTTTTATGAATTTTGGTTCAGTTTGTAAATTTTATTTAATGGTTTTTCTCAATTGACTTTTAGTCTGGAATCTTTCCTTGATTTATTTGAGATTTTGATTTGCTTAGATTTTCCTTATTGGTATTCTTGTTTTTTGGTGTTATTTGAATAGGTTGTTTATTGTTTAGTATCTTATTTAAGTCTTGATTTATAGGTTGGCTTTGTAGCTGGTTCCATGTATTTTTGGTTGGCAGTCTGTATAGGCTTCTACAAAATACATTTTTCTTAGAACTAGATCGATTCCTTACAGTTTATTTAGTTTAATTATTGCTTCAATGTATATTTTGGCATTAATTAATTCTTTCTGTTTGTGTTCTGAATATTTGTCATCTTTTTTCTTTATTCGTTTAAGTTCATTCAGCCTTTCAATTTCAATGAGTCGCTTTTCTTATCGTCTTTCATTCGTATTTCTTTTCTTTTCTCCTCTTTTCGTTGCAAGTATGTAATTTGTAGCACACTGACGCAGTATCCCTCTGGCACATTACCCCTCTCTCCGTGGCGACGGATTAAATTACATAATTAGTAAATAATCTAAATTACATATTTGAGTTTTGTGTATTATGCAATTTATTTTTCGAAAATTATTTTTTAATTTCGGACACAATTTTTTGGCCTCAATTTATTTTGGATTTAAATTTATCAAATATTTATTTTGAATTAAATATTTTAAATATTCATTTTCGCAATTAAATTGTTATTACATTTAAAGTAAATTAATAAGAAATAATTTCAAGTAAATTAAAAAGAATTTATTTAAAGTAAATAATATTCAATGTATAATTTTAAAAGACCTATATTAAAGTAAAGTTAAATGTAAAAATAAATAATATGTACAATTATATAAAAGTAAATAAAATTAAAATACCTAGAATTAATTAAAGTAAGCATTAATTTAAAAAAGTAATTCAAGTTAAGATTACATAAAGCAAAATTTTAAATATATGCTATATTTATTTTGACCCAATATTTAACAGTGCTATATGATGGGTACACTTACCATATGTATCCTTTAATTTCACGAAAATTTCTTTGTCGGTTTTCTTTTTAAAAACTAAAAATTTTTGTACTTCTGTATTCAACAGCTTTTATGAATATTTTCCAAAAAATTGCTGAAAATAATTACAAATTAATAAATACATGAAAACAATATATTTATTATTTACCTTTTGGTGGGTTACTGGGTTTTTGCCATTTGTTTAAACCATCTTATTGTTGCCCCGGTAACGCCATATAAATATTCCTTCGACTACCACTCGGTACCCGTTGCTAGGCAACGTTGGAAATGTGTTCGAGTGGGTGGGTTGCCCGCACAAAGTGAGCATTATTACTAATACTGTAATTGCTCGGACAACCCTCGGGTTCAACGAGCTGTCGTTGGAAGACCTATGCTCGCTTTACTCTGTCCCCTGTGTGAGAAAATTCAAAATCAGATTCATGCTGACCAGTAGGAATAGAACACTATTTCGACGACACGGTGAGAGTATTCACGACTTTCAGACGACCATTCAATTTTAATCATATCTGGTGACATACTATTTTAGATTTAATCATAATTACGATTCTATTTATTAAAAAAAGAGAAATAATCAATATGTCATGTCGGTAATTTAATTCGCTTTGTTTAGCAGACGTGCGGCTCTGCGGCGGGCACGTTCCTTGCGTCCCGGCCGGTGACTGCTTGATTGGACTGTTGAAGAATGTGCGGCCGGTGCGGATTCGTTGATCGGATTCTGGTAGGACAACTGGGATGGGGCGAAGATGAGCGGGTAAGTTACCGCTTCCCCCTCCCGACTAGCAGCCAGGGCGACTTCCAGCCCTCTGATTTGTGTCCGGAGACTCTGGTTCAATTGACGTTCCTCTGCCCAAACCTTTTGAGCCGCTGTTCGGCGATGGTAGATGGATCTGAGTCTGGCCGGATCCACCCAGGTAGATCTCACCTGCTGCACTTCCTTGGTGAGTTGAATTATTTTTTCATAGAGGGATTTGTTGGCTTGCTAAACTCGGGCTAATTCCTTTTGCAATAGTTGAGTGGGTTCCATGACTAATAAAAAAAATAGGATTAAGTAAGGTGATTTAAGATAAGGGTGTAATCGCACCATATTAGAGTTACTTCAAACCAATTCATATAACAATTGAACAATGACAAGATTTTTAATCAGGCCGAAAAACAAAATAAAGACAATTCACTAATTTTAGCTTTAAATATCAATAAACAAATAAGCAAAAATATTAAAGGAATACAACTAGAGTTAAATCGTCACCAATCGAAAGGTAGATTTCTTCAGGGGAATCGACTCGCTACCCACTCTTCGGGTGTGTAGCCTGAGATCGACATCGTCGGTCTCTTTGTGTTGCGGGCTCGGGTCGCATTGGTTGTTGGGATCTGGTCCAGGGAGATCTGGTGGGGGTGTCAGTAGGAGTCAGCGATCCGACCCGCCAGCAAATCCTCTTCTACATTCGCCAGGTACTGGCGAGCTCGGGTCACCTGCAAATCCGTGTCGCGTTGTTGTGCCACCAGATTCTCAATTGCTGCCGGGCCTGTCGATAAATCTCCTCTGTCGGGCTCCATTGGGTGGACGTCCCCATCCCTAGATTGTTCCGGTCGAGAAATTTCGACGGAGGGAAATCGGGACATTTTTCCTGCCGGTATTGGGCCCAAGCCCATCTCCAGCGATCTGCGAGGGAAATGGAGATTTGATTTGTGGAATTGATGGCTGAAAGTAAATATCATTAGCGGGAGTATCCGACCATGAGAACACATTTATAAATCATTATGTTTATTATCCAGTTATTTCGCTCTGGTGCATGATATTAATGTTAGCCTGCATATTATTAATTCCATTAGATAGTTTATTCGTCAAAGAAAAGAAAAAATCACTACACTAGTATGCTATATTTCTAGCTCGGCTTTTACCGTCTCTTGTCTAAGTAGCAAACTATGGTATATTCCATGGGTACCTCAAAATTATGCGTGGGACTCCTTCACGAGCTTTGCGGGGTCTGCTGGTCAGAAAAATTCCATTTCCCTCCGTGTCGTTGCTTTCATAATTTCAAAATCTTGGGATATTATGAGGGTATGAAATCGAATGGATTTGAATTCTTAATTCAAAACATGAGGGCCGGTTGTTCCTAACAATCTACTTTTCTAATAAACAATAAGAAAATTATTTTGCGGGACAAGGATTAATTATTTCGTTATTTATTAGCTAAGGTGCGGATGATTAAATTAATTATACTAAATAAACCAATTATTATGAACTATAGATAAATCCATTTAATGAAAATAAAATTAAACAAAATATAAATAAAATAAACAAATCAATTTCTAAAACAAATTACCAGCGGTTGCGGGGACCAATTCACCTGATGCTTCTCCTTCCGAGGACATTCCAGATTTCGTCGTTATTTCGTTCGAATTTAAATAAGAATCCATAATTTCAAAACAAAATTCCAAGGTAAGTATAATGATGATTGATTTATTCTGCTGAAGCTCGATACACTGAAATGTCTATGTTGTGAGTTACGAATTGATTTTCGTATGGAAAATGATTTATATTAGCATCACCGTTCGTACACGGTTTGTTTATTATGCCGGAAACGACTAAAATGTCGAAATTCTACTTGTTGATCGGTCAACTTACGAATGGTTATGGTGAAATTTTAAATGATCAACGTCCAATTAATTGAAATTTCATAAAGGTCGATTTTTTGACGATCACCGATAATTTGGATTTTATTTCGTTACGCGATCTGGTAAGTTCCTTTATACTATTATTTTCTTATATTAGCAAATTTTCTTTAGTCAATGTTGAATGTCTCTATCAAATGTGCTGGGAGTGAGTGTGGGGAAATATTCCTATTGTGTGTTATCAATTCGATTTGGTTTATTGGATGGCTTTTTTTGGCGGAGTTAACACGGAAATATCTCGCAAGTGGGTTTAATAATTTAATTAATTTAGTTAACCGGATTTTTTAGAGGTTTTATGGATATCGTATGGGTTTTGTCAATGCAGGCTGTTTGCACATCAAAATAAATTTTATCTTGAATAAAATTGTCGGCTTGTTGGAATTTTCAAGAATGATTTACTTAAATGGTTTCAAGAATGGTTTTCTGGTTTGAAAAACGGTTTTTTGGTACAATTTTTATGTGAAAATGCATCGGTATTTATACCTATTTTCTGTCCCTAACCTCGCATGTTAATTTTGATGTAGTAAAACAAAATTCGACCTTGTTATTTTCTAGTGTATTTTAATCTTTATTTTTATTATCTTTTAATTTATTTTGATAATTTTTTATTTAGAATTTTTATTGAATTATTTCTAATTCAAATTCTTTGATTTAAATTTCATTTTCATGAACTTTTATTAATTTATCAAATTTCGGTCGAATTTGTTGGGTTTTCATGTTATGTTTGTGCTTGTATCGTGCGGATCTTGTTGCATTTTGTTATTATTTTAATTTATTTTTATGTTTATTATTTTATATGTAATTCTCTTTTTCTCATATTTGATAGGGTTTTATTGATGTTTTAATAGGTCTATTTTAAATTTGCATGTTATGTTTGCATGTGTGTTACCGATCCATTTAAACATTTTCCAAGGCCGTATGTGTTCTGGCCCAACACTTTTCTTATATAGCTACATTTAGTCAAAACTTTGTCAGTTTAAGACTACTTTCCCTATATATTTATTGAACCAACCACGTAATTTTGTTAAAATTTATTTTAAGTATTTTAGAGCGCAAATTGTGTATCTGCATAAGAAAACAACAATAAAAAACACAATAAAAGATATATCAATTTTACACACACACCATATAGTTTAATTTATATTTACTATATAGTTTAATTAAAATCAACTTTATAAATAGAAGCCCGCTGGCTCAAAGTAAATCATTATATTTTTTGTTGAGTATTTTTAGATTCCGGTGAAATTAAGTATTACTAATTATCAATATCACTTCTAGCGTGTCTTAAAATAACAATAACAACATTGAATCATCGATATATCTCGATATTTGAATGACTTTGAAAAATATAATAAGTCATGGTCTTTGTTTCAATTACCATGAAAAATATGATGAGTCATTCAATAAACTTGAGAAATTTTGAATGACATTAAAAAATATGATGAGTCATGGTCTTTTTTTCAATGACCTTGATAAAAGATGATGATTCATCTAATGACCTCGAAAATTTTTAAATAACTATGAGAAATTTTTTTAAGCTTGAAAAAATATGATAAATCATGTTTTTTGTTTCAGTGACCATTTAAAATATGGTGTGTCATCCAAAAAATTTGAAAAAATTTGAATGAAATTGAAAAAACATGATGATTCATCCAATGACTTTGAAAAATTTTGAATGACCTTGAGAATATGTTAATGAGTCATGGTCTTTGTTTAAATGACTTTGAATAAAAATGATAAGTCATCCAATGACCTTAAACATTTTTGAATGACCTTGAAAAAATATGACAAGTCATGGTCTTTGTTTCAGTGACCATTTAAAATATGGTGAGTTATCCAAGTAATTGACAAAATTTCAATGAAATTGTAAAAACATATTGAGTAATCCAATTACCTTGAAAATTTTTGAATGACCTTGAAAAAACATGATAAGTAATCCAATGACCCTGAGAAATTTTAAATGACCTTGAGAAATTTTGAAAGACCCTGAAAGATTTTGAATGACCTTGAGAATATGTTATTGAGTCATGGTCTTTGTTTAAATGACTTTGAATAAAAATGATAAGTCATCCAATGACCTTTAAAATTTTTGAAAGACCATAAAAATCAGGATGAGTATTGGTCTTTGTATCAATGACCATGAAAAATACGATAAGTAATCCAATAAACTTGAAAATTTCTGAATGACCTTGAAAAAAGATGATGAGTCGTGGTCTTTATTTCAATGACCATGAAAAATATGAAGAGTCATACAAAAAAAATTTTAAAATTTGAATGACATTAAGAAATTTTGAATGACTTTGAGAATTTCTTGATGAGTCATGATCTTTTTTTCTGTGACCTTGAAAAATATGATGATTTATCCAATAAATTTGAATGACCTTGACAAATTTTGAAAGACCTTTATAAAATATGATGAGTCATGGTCTTTGTTCCAATGACACTGAGAAATTTTTAATGACCATGAAAAATATGGTGAGTCATCCAATAAACTTTAAAATTTTTGAATGACCATGAAAAAAGATGATGAGTCGTGGTCTTTATTTCAATGACCATGAAAAATTTGACGAGTCATCTAAAAAATTTTTAAAAATTTGAATGACCTTGAGAAATTTTATGACCTTGAAAAAAGATGATGAATCATGGTCTTTGTTCCAATGACCTTGAGAAATTTTGAATGACCCTGAGAAATTTTAAATGACCAAGAAAATACTATGAAGTATCCAACGACCCTAAAAAAAGTTTAAATGACCTTGATAAATTTTTTGATGATTCATGGTCTTTGTTTGAATGATTTTGAAAAAATATAATGAGTCATCCAATGATCTTGAAAATTTTTGAATGACCTTGAGATATTTTTAATGAGCCATGGTCTTAGTCTAATGACTTTAAATGTTAATTGTCTTTGTCTTAAATTTTTTTGTACTTTTCGAATTAGGAAAAAAACGTTTTACACCCTGGAAGCTGATCGTTCGGTGACATCTCTGGCGGTGACACATCCCACTACTTTTACCTAATGTTTTAATACTATTTATTGAATCATCAATTATATGCTACTATTTATTTTCTTTTGTTGCATCTTGTTTAAATACAGGTTCATCGGGTACAGGATATTTAATATATAACAAGTTTTCTTCATTAATTTCAGAATAATCAGATCTAGAAAAACCCCTTCCATTAGTTTCTGAAGCCGTCATGAATTCTTTTATTTTTATACCTAATCTTTCCATTTTTTCTAATTTTTCAATTAAAAAAATTATTTATGCTAAATAAAATACATTTAATTACATTAGAATACATTTAAGTAAATTAAGGTTCCTAAAGTAAATTAAGGTACATTAAACTAAATTAAAGTACATTATAGTAATTTGAAGTACGTTAGAATAAATTGAATTAAATTAAGGTTCCTAAAGTAAAAAAAATTAAACTATGGTAAAAGTTAGGTAACAATCTTTTAAAATTAAATAGAGGTTAAGTTACATAAGGGTAATTTTTAAAGCTGAATATTTAAAAGTAGTTATTGTTGGCAAATTACATAAAGTAATAATTTTAAAATGTAAATAAAGGGTAAAAAGGTAAGTTACATAAGGTAATGATTTTTAGGGGGGTTAGGGTTAGGGTGACATGATCTGGCGGTGACACATCCCACTACTGATGAAAATCAATGTAACAATTTCCCGACTTGTGTTGATTATATTGTTACAAATATAATGAATGAAAATTGAAAAGATGAAAATTGTACTTGTGATGACTAATAAAACTTTAATTTATTACAAATTCACAACAACATTACTTAAACATTTATTAGAGGTTTTGATAAACCTTTATAGAAATAATTGAAACTCGTAATCCAGTCAATTGTTTCAATAAATTCTTTAGATTTTCATATTTGGCATCATTCTCTTTTGCTTAATTATGATTTCAGACAACATGCTCCATCCGCCATTGGGATCAATCCATGATGCGATTCATGATGAATATAAAATAAATTAAAATATATATAATAATTTTGTTTAATTTATGAAATAATAATTTATCTTCTAAATAAAAATTATAATTTGAAATATAATATTGAGTAATAATAAAAAAATAATTATACTTACTAAATTATTTTAAAAAATATAAAAACCCTAACCCCTAACCCAATGGCCCTTAATTAGCGGCCTGGCTGAATTTGACTGTTTTACTACTACTTATAGTTATAAATTCCGTGTAAATTTGGTAAAAAGCTTATTTTGGTTTTATTTCCATAATCTATTTATAGCAACAAAGATATAATCTATTTATAGTAACAAAGACGTTGCCATAGAAACATACACGCACACATACATACAAACAGGAAATTCTGTTAAAAGTGTATAAAATGATGATTTTGAGTGATTTTAATGGATTCATGCATTATTTAAAGTACAAGCTTTTAAAGAAAATGAATTAATAAATGGAAACTAAGAAAATTCAAGAAATTCAAGAAAATAATGATTTTGATGAAATTAATGATTTAAATAAAAATTGGAATAATAAGGATTTCGATCCAAATTAAAATTTTTAAAAAAACATAAAAAAATAAAAACATTACAAAATCTAAAATTAAAAAAATGGAAAAGAGTCAAGAAAATAGAGGTACCCTAAATTATTTTTGCTTACCTTGTAATCAATCATTTAAAAGAGAAACAGCTTTAAAATCTCATCAGAAAAGTAAAAAACATTTACAAATTACAAATCAATCAGATAATAAAATGTCAAAAATGTGAAAAATGTGATAGGAGATTTTTTAACTTCTGGTTTTAGATCTCATTATAAATCATGTAGAAGTATAAATCATCGTTTATTTAAAGAAGAAGAGAAAGAAAAATATTTAAAAAAACAACAAGAATTAAGAGAGATGGAGGAGAAACAATATAAACAGCATCAACGAGAAATAGAACAAACTGGTTTAGATGCTGTTCGTTTAATTGAACAAGTTGGTTTTCCACAATCAGAAAGAGAGGGAGTTAAAGAATATGTTTTAATAAAGTTAAAATAATTGAATATATGAATAAAGGATTAAATAAATTTAAACACATTAAATTCCGTTTTGATTTACACGTGGTTTATGACCCTGTAGAGAAACACGATTATCTTTTAAATATTACGGTTTCCTCGAAATATTTCTATTTATACAATAAACCCAATGAGTATATAATAAATCAAATATACAAAAGTTTAGAAGAGAAACTGGAAATTAGGAAAAATTATATTCCGGGTAGTGACATGACTTTAGTTGCATTTGAAAAAATAGATTTATATTTTTGGAAAGCAATTCCGTTCTCACCAAAATCATATATTCCAACTATTAGAAGTATAAGAAGTAAATATATTAATTATTAAAATTTTTTAAAATTTACATCCACAAAAAGATCATTCATATTTGGTATCAAAATATGAAACATTTAAAAATGAATTGATATGGCCTGATAATAATGATGATTTAAATTAAGATATATTTTCAATTAATCAAATAGGAAAATTTGAAAAATTAAATAATTTAATAATAAATGTTTGGGTACAAGAAGATTCTAGATCAAGAAAGATTTGTCCATTATATATTTCACCAATGGATCATATTAAAAAATCTATTCATCTATTAATAATTAATAATTTAAATATATTTCATTATGTTTGGATAAAAAATTTCCAAGGATTTTCAAGACAACAATTTTCTAAAAATTCAAGAAATATTCATACATGCGAAAGATGTTTTGTCATACTTCATCATTAGAAATAAAATTAAAACATAATCGACTTTGTAAAGAAAATAAACCTTCATTAATAAAAATGCCGGCATATAAGAATTATAAAACATGTTTTAAAAAATACCCAAAATTATTAAAACCATTAGCAATTATTTATGGTGATTTTGAAACTATAAATAAAGAATCTAATTGAATTGAACAAATAGAAATATTTTAGAAAAAGAAAATTATTCAAAATGTAGTAATATATTTAATGAAAACAATTAATGATTTAGAACATGAAATGTTTGAAATAATTAATATTAATAATAATGAATTAAATCTGAGTCCAAAACAAGAAACAAAATTTTAAGAAACAAATAAATGTTGGATGTGTAAAGAATTATTTGATCAAAACAATCAAGATGAATATCAAAATGAACAAAATCAAAATAATAAAGTTCGTGATTATGATCATTATATTTCTCAAAATAATTATCATAGTGTAGCGCATAAAATTTGTAATATTAATTGTGTAAAACCAGAAAAAATACCAATAGTTTTTCATAATCTTAGTAATTATGATATTCATATGTTTTTAAAAGCTTTACAATCTTCCGCTAAAAATAAATTTAATATAATTGATAAAACAAATGAAACATATATTAGTATTGATTATGGTTGTTTTAGATGTTAAAACCAAACATTTTTTTTTACTCCAGTAAAAAGAATAGTAAAATATGAATATGGCAAAAATTAAAATATCCAGAAAAAGATGATGCTTCAGAAAAGTTAATTTGTGATCAATATGATAAAAAAAATTCTATTTGCTTCATTGTAGAATGTTACAATTTTATATTTGTCATGGTATGAAGATTAAAAAAGTACATAATATAATTTTATTTAATCAAAAGCCATGGATGTAACCTTATATTAATGGGAATACAAAAAATAGAGCTTTAGCAAAAAGGAATAAACAAGCTTTCCTAAATACAATATTTAAATTATTGAATAATACAGTATTTGGAAAGACTATAGAGAATCAAGACAAGTATAGGAATAAAAAATTATTTTAAATATAAAATATGATGTTGATGATTATTTGAAAAACAATTTCAAGACCTACATTTAAAAGTGAACAAGTTTTCTCATCTAATTTAGCAGCAGTTGAAATTAGTAATTATGAAAAAATTTATAATAAACCTATTTATTTAAGATTTAGTGTTTTGGAATTATCTAAACTTCAAATGTATGAAGCATATTATGATATTCTTCAACCTCATTGTCAAGAAAGAATTAGTTTGCATCAAATGGATACTGATTCATTCATTTTAAAATTTGAATCATATGATGTAGATACAGAAATAATCCACGTTTAAATAAATATTTTAATAATAGCGGGGAATTATTTTCATATAAAGATGAACGCCCTAATAATATTATAAATGAAGCTATATTTATTAGACCGAAACAATATACTTTAAATACTCAAATTCCTTGTGGTGATAATATAAAAAATAGAGATATCCAAAAAACCATGATGAAATTAATGAATCATTAAATGTATGATGATTGTATTATAAAAAATAAATCAAGATTTGAAATTGTACATGCAATTAGAAGTATATTACATGATGTATATTTATTAGAACAGAATAAAATCTCTTTAAATATTTATGATGATAAGAGATTTATTCTAGAAGATGGTTAACAAGTCTTCTGTATGGTCATTATTCTATATTAAATCATTAAAAATAAAAATGCAAGAAATTGAAGAAATAAAATAATTAATTAATAATAATATTATTAAAATCTTATTGTAATTATTATATCATTTTTATTTTGAAATATATATTCCTCTTATGCTTAAAACTATAAAAGAAAATGTAAAAGAAGCATTAGAATTTAACGGTTATAAAGTTATCAATGAAATCAAGGAAAATAATAAAGGAATAAATAAAATAAATAATATTTTATAATTTATGGTTCAACAGAAAAAGGTAAAACAACTTTTATTAAGAAATATTTTAAATTAAATAATTATAAATTAAATAACATTATATTAATGTTTCTTAAAGATTCTTATAGCCCATTATCTCCCTATTTGCCAAAGATTCTTATAGAAAAACGCCAAATGGGGGTATACTAATCATTAAATCTTCAGAATCATAAACTCGTTCATATGAAAATAATGATCCCTGAAAATTTATATTTTTTTAAATAATTTTAGTAAGTATAATTATTTTTTTTGTATTATTCAATATTATATTTCAAATTATAATTTTTATTTAGAAGATAAATTAATTTTTGATAAATTAAACAAAATTATTATATATTTTTGAATTTATTTTATATTCTTCTTTTAATTCTATTTTTCATTTCTTTTATTTCTTTTTTCATTTATTTTTTTATTTCTTTTTCATTTCTCATGTCTTTAATTTTATTAAATCCATTATTTATTTCATTAATTATTTCATTTGATTCTTTAATTTTATTTGTACTTAAAATTCCATCAGATAATGCTTTTTGTTGATATAAATATAATGTATTTATACCTAATGATAATTATTCACATATTTCACTATAAATATTTTTCTTTTTGATGTTAAACCAATTGAAATACTTTCTGATAAAAATAAATATAAAGCATTTGTACCACCAAATATTGATGCAATAATTATTGATATAAAAGGAGCTATTTCAACTGTTCAAATACCACTTAATACTGCTGTTGAAATACTTAGAATACCAGTTATTGAAATACATGTTAATTTTATTGCTGAATCTGGTTTTGTCCAACTATCTTTAATTTTTTGATAATGTATTAATCTTTCGTCTAATTTTTTCTATTCTAATAAAAATGCATTTATATGATTATTTATTTTTATTTCTTTTGATGATTTTCTACCACCTTTTACTTCAATTATTTCTTTATTAGATACAATACCTTCATCATCATCATCATCAAAATATTAGTAATTGTTGGATATTTCTTCTCTATAAAAACGGGATAAATTTTATCTTCTATAATTTCATCCTTCATTTTTTATTTCTTTTTTTAAATTTATTTCATCTATTTTACAAAGATATTTTATATATCTTAATAATTTATGTTTAATATTGTTGGGTTTATACGGAAAAGCACAGTAAAATCAATAAAACACCAAAATGATAAAAGTGAAATGTTAATTAAAAAAATTTATAAAAATTCGAAAGTAGTATTGATCAAGGGAAATTAGTATGGTTGAGCGCCAAATTGAGAGACGAGTCCAGAAATAATAATAAAAATTTAGTGAAGGGTCCTTAGAAAATAATATAAGATAAAAAAAGAAATTAATTAAGAAAAATTAATTACTAATAAAAAGCCAGAGTCAGTGGGAAGCCCGAGGCAATGGGAAACCCAAGAGATGTGGAAAATCCGAGAGATGAGGAAAACCCGAGAGATGAGGAAAACCCGGCGAGTAAACGGAATAATATAACAGGGTAAATTGGCCTAAACAATATTAAATGAGCGCCACTGAGTTACGAAGAGGTAATTATTTCGTAATTGGTAATTTAGTAATGGACCAAACGTTGTTGACAAATGTCGGCTAAGGTGGTCTGTGGAAAGTAATTATTGTTAATAATTTAATAATGTAGAAAATGTTGTTGACAATCGTCGGAAAACAGTCTGAGCAGGAGTATAAAAGGAAAAGGGAAAAACACGAAAGGGCTGTCATTATTGACCAGAGTGGATCGACGTGAACGAGTAGTGTAACTAGGTTAAGAGAAATCTAAATCCAAATAAAGTCAAAGTTATCCATCAGAAAGGGTGGTTCTCCCTTGGACAACCTACCCTAAGATGGTGAATTCCATCATCTTTATATTTTCAACAAGGCCCATGAGGATACAGAGACATCGCAGCTGCGGAAGATCCTTGATCGACAGGTTTTGATTGAGAACGAGAATGCTTGCGTTGGGGTTTACACAGGTCTTTCTAATTAACTGTTCATTATAACCTGAACCCAACGCTGTCATCGAATATCCCGAAACTAGATCATCAAACAGAAAGTTATGATATTCATTCATAGAGCATTCTTGAATATTTGTTGGGCTTTTATCAAGCGCAATTTTAATACGACTTGGAACTGTAGCATTTAACATACCCATCCAACGAAGAGTTTTTCCTGCTTCACTTTCATCGGATTGTGCAGCTTGAGGAGAAATAATATGAGACAATTCCAATTTGTGGTTTGAGAGTAGACAAAGCCTCTCGAGCTGTGCTAGCCTCTTTAATTTCGCCGGCTCTATTAGGAATAACGTCACAAGAGTTTGCAATAATAGAATGCCGTAATGTATTAAATGAGCTCCGACTAGAATCATTACCTGACCATACACCACATTTGTGTATGTCATAAACATAAATCCACCAACTGCAAATAATTTATCATAATTATTCAAAATTTTAAGAATAGCAGGCATTTTGAGGAATTTATTCAAATTAATTTACAAATTATAATTACCACTTAAAGGATTTCACTTTTAATCCATTCAAATTTCTACCATTTACATTAAAATTTTAAACAACCAAATTTTAAAAAACCCAAAAATTAAAAAAAATACAAATTCCAAAAAAACAATTAAAGTGTTTTCTAATCTTTTTCATCCACTTTAACCATAAATTCTGTTTTTTTGTTTTTCTGTCATTAATTTTGATTTTAATTTTAACTATTGTTGTTACTTGGAGAAAAGACTCAAATTTTGAATCCATTCTCCAAGTTACCAAACAACATGGGGCTAAGGGAACAGACTAACCAAATTCTCAACATCCTCCCCCCTTGACCACGTCAACACCAAAAACTTTATCTTCGAGCGGGAATATCTTCGAGATGGGTCTACATTTTACTTTTCCATCTACTCGAATCTTAACAACTCTGACTCTAACATCTTGACCAGGGACAACCTCACATATCCGTGCAAGTGGCCATTTTCCATCATAAGTGGACTTTTCCAACAGCCATACTATATCTCCAACTGCGATATTATTCTTTTCATTCTACCACTTACGCCTAGTGCTCCATAATGGGACTGTCTCTCTCTTCCAACGTTCCTAAAAGTGATCAGTTACTTCCAAAATCCTTCTCCATCTCCTTCTATAAGACGCACCAGTTTTTGGGTTTAGTATTTCATCTTCGTTCTGTGGCTGCTTGAGCAACAGGAAATGATTTGATGTCAAGACCAGATCTTCTTTGCTATCTGAGCATTGAGTTGTTAACGGCCGAGCGTTCAATAGGCTTTCTACCTTGATAAAAACGCTATTCAATTCCTCATCAGAGAGATCAGCGCTCCCGACAATAACTTGTAAAGCTTTCTTTGCTGACTTTATCAAGGCCTCAAAAACTCCTGCAAAATGTGGTGCAAGCGGAGGGTTAAAAATCCATCTAATATCATTTCCCGACACGAATTTATCGAACCTGTAGCTATCCACTTTAATTTCTTGAACTTCGTTTGTAGCGCCAACAAATTTCGTACCGTTATCCGACAGGATCATCAAAGGTTTTCCTCTCCTTCCCATGAAACGGATGAACGCACGAATGAATGCATCTGTGTCTAATGCATACGCTACTTCCAAATGAACCGCTTTAGTTTGGAGACACGTAAATAAACACATATATCTCTTTTGTCTCGTTTTCCCCTTTCCGTGAATGGTTTCAAACGGACCGGCAAAATCTACCGCTATTCTTGCAAATGCCTGTAAAGGCTCCTGAAACCTGAATGATGGCAATGGGGTCATAATCTGCTCCATTCCCTTTGCCTTTCGCCTTCTGCATTCGAAACATCCTTTCATGCATTTCTTGAGTAACTTTCTCGCACAAACCACCCAGTATTCCTGGTTCAATTCTCCTAGAGTGTGATTGACACCTGCATAATGCTTGTTCTTTACGTGTAGTTCCTTTATTATAAGCCTCGCTATCCAACTCTCATCGCTCAGAATAATGGGGTATCTTGTTTTATTTTCCAAAAATTCCGCATTTATTATCCTGCTGTCACTTCTAATGATTCCATCATCATCTAGAACCGGATTCAATTCAATCAACTTACTTTTCTCGTCGACCCTCTTTCCCTCGATTAACTTTTTTACTTCCGTTGCAAATATCTCTCTTGATCAATTTTAATGATTCGTCTTTCAGCCTCTTCAATTTCATTTGATTTTAAGTCTCCAGAATTTCTAATTTTTTTGATTTCATTTTACAATTATTGATAAACCGGAGCATCCATGCATAGTCTCTTCTCAATCGAGTCCAATCAGAATAAGTTTCGTGAGCAAAACAATCTACATGTTTATGACCTAATTCTTCTGGCCCCAACGTCATCATCACGACCTTCTTCTCTTCTCTATTGTCTACTTTAATACCCTTCAGTTCAGTCTTTGGCCATTCGCCTTCACTTGAACTCAAAAACTTTGGTCCTCCCAGCCACTCTTCTCTATCTTGTAACTCTTTTATTGTTGCCCCTCTCGATATCATATCAGCGGGATTCATCTTTGTTGGCACATACCTCCATTGACCCGCAGTAGTTTCTTCTTGAATGGTGCCGACCCTGTTTGCAACAAACTGCTTGAACGTCTTAGATCGTTGCTTTATCCAATACAAAACATTGTGACTATCAGTCCAAAAACACACATCATTGATATTACATCCGATGGGCTTTACTATTTTCTTCACCAGTTTCAAACCAAGAAAAGCTCCCAACATCTCCAATCTCGGTATATTCACCGTTTTCACCGGGCTACTTTTGACTTTGCCGCTATGAATTTACATTGGATTTCTCCACTGGATTGCCTTCTCAAATAAGCCACCGAGCCATAAGCCTTTTCGGAAGCTTCTGAAAACACATGGATCGTCCAATCATCTGACTCACTCTCAAGCAAATTCCTTGGAAGCCTCATTGACACAATCTCTCTTGCTTCATTGACCCACAATCTAGATTCTTGATCGATATTCAGCGGCAGACACTCATCCCAATCAGCTCCTGTGATCCAAATTGACTGCATTATCATTTTCCCACTTGTTACAAATGCGGCGAGGAATCCTAATGGATAATAAATCCTTGCTATCAAGCTTAATAACAACCTTTTCGTCAACGTCTCGGATTCAAACGCCTTTACGCTAAATTCGAAGACGTCTAATTTGGCGACCCACCTTAGGCCCAGAGTTTTCATTGTCATACTTCTTTCTTCTTCGATATCTAATTTAATAGCTCTCTTCTCTATTGGAACATTCTCTAAAACTTTCGTTGAATTAAACATCCATTTCTGCGTCCTCATTCCCGCCTTGTTCTAAATTTCTTCTAATTGTGCTTTCAGCAGCGAAGCTTCCTTCTCTGTTCCGACTGAATCCAAACTGTCATCCATGTAAGTCGATTCAATGATAGTCTCCACCGCTCTTGGATATTTCTCTTTGAACTTTCTTGCATTTTCTTGTGCGACAAGCTGAGCTAGATAAGGAGCCGCGTTCAGTCCAAACACCAACCGATTGAATTCATAAAACTTCAACAGATTGTCTCTCTTCCATAAAAACCGTAAATATTTTCTGTCCTTTTTAATTATTCCTATTTGTAGGAACATCTCAGCAATATCACACACAATGGCGACTTTGTTCTTTCTGAAGCGGATTAGGACATCAAAAAAATCATTATACAACATGGACCCAGTCTCGATATAATCATTCAAGCATCTCCCTTCAACCTTCGCTCCCGCATCAAAGACAATCCTTATTTTAATATTTTCTCTATCCTTTTCATAACAGGGAAGTGAGGCAATATCCATCCTTCATTTGCCATCTGTTTTTCATCGATTTCTTCGATATAACTTTTTCTCTCATGATCGTCAATTAATTTGGTATATTCTCTTTCCAATTCCTTGTCTCTTTCAAATCTACCAAATAAATTCATTAACCTCTTTGCTTCCAATTCCCAGAATTTCTGCAATTCAAAATTCATGCTGTTTCCGGACACGAAATACATTTGAACGAAATTCGATTGGTGTGAAAACGGATTTCCATAACCCGTATTACCGATAACGGTCCATCCTAACGGTGTAAGCTTTGCGATAGGCTCACCTTCCCCGCCTCTTATTTCTTTAATCGAATACTGGAGCTCTAAATAATCCGCTCCAATTAAGACATCAACCGTCTTTCTTTTCAAATATGAAGGAAATTTCAATTCCGTTAAATAAGGCCATGATTTGCAGCTTCATTCCAGTCCATGACTCTCATTTCACCTGTCACAGACTTTAATGCCATTGCCTTAAAACATTTCTCAACCGAATCATCCAAACTCTTCAATGTCATATCTGTTCGATGTGCAACAACTTCCTGGGTCCTCCCTCCAACCACTTTTATAGGGATTCTGACCTTTTCTCCACTAAGGTTTAATTCAGTAGCCACTTGCTCACTTATAAAACTAGCTGTACTTGCATCATCGAGCAAAGCCTTAACAACCAATTGCCAGTTACCTTTCTCCAGTATTATTGGAATGGTTCGAAGACTGATCCACCTTTTATTAGCCGAAAACTGATGTGGCTCGACCCCCATCATAACACTCTCCTCTGAGGTTTTTGGCTCTAAAATTCGATGTAGCCAATAGTTGTGTTTTCCTTCACAATTTTCGAATCTGCACAATTTTTCTTTCAAACATTCCTTCACGAAGTCGCCCTTTGATAAACAGTTGAAACAGAGTTTAAGCTCTCTGACTTTTCTTGTTCTTTCCTCAACATTCATTTTTCAAAACACAAGACACTGATTCAAATAATGTTTCTCCTCACACATAGGGCATTTCTGATTTTTCAATTCCTCTTGTCTATTGCTTATACCTTGATTCTTGTTACCGCTTACTCGATATTTGAATTTTTGAATTTTATTAGATTTGTTCTTTGTGTTTTGGTTCACGGTGACGTGGGACATTACAGGTTGGCCTCGATACTCCTTGTAATATATGCGGACCTCTCTTCATGATTCGTTCTACGGCATTCCATCGTTCCCTTTATTTCCATCGCCTGTTTTGTCCGCTGTAACTTGCTTCCTAACCAGCCCTACAAGATTTTAACTGCTTTGTCAGAACCATTTTTTGAATTGTCATAATTTGTCAACCACTCATCCAACACAGAGTGTGAAAACTTTTGCAACAACTTTTCAAAAATAAATCATTATCTCTTCCCATATCTTCCAAACGAACGACGAGAGTACCAATTAGAGATAAGAGATTCTCAAAATCTCTTATTTGACCTTCCCTTATCGGCCTAAATCTCTCCAATTCTTGTAACAAATTCCTATATAATCTTTCTTCTCCTCCGTAATTGGTCTCTAGACGTTCCAAAGCCGCGTCATACGCCCCAGCAGAATAACCCAAAGTATCAATTAACTTTAGGGGTTCTCCAACCAGATATTCCCTGAGATGTTGTAGCTTCTCCTCTTTCGATCCGAGTGCCTTGTTGACTCGCACTTCAAAGGCTGCCTTCCAAGCTGGGAATTCTCTTATTTGTCCATTGAAAACTGGGACTGTTAATCTTTTTAACTTATCTAATGTTGATGTATATTCCTCAGATTTCGTCTTACTCGACTCTATTCCAAGCTTTTTATTAGTCATCACTTCGATCTGGTTATTCAAAGTTTCATCTCTTTCCATGATCTCGTTGATATTTTTTTCTATCTTTTTTACTTCTGCTAGTTTCCCGATCTTGTTTCCTAGTAGCTTTAATTGAGTCAACCTATTAATCACTTCTTCCTGTTCCCCCAGGTATTGTTCGTATACTTTAGATCCGTCGGATTGCTCTAGACTGAGCTTGACCCGATTCCTTGATCGGGTTAATTTATTCTTTGTCGACGATATTTTACTCATACCGTCACAAAATTCCTCTTCATCATTCCCTCCTTTTAATCGTAGAGCTAGATGAAGAGTAGATCCTTTTCTCACATTGAATTCTAACAATGTATGATTATCATTCAACTGTTTACCGGCCCAGATAAGTCTTTGTTGAACTGGAGGAACTCCTTCTTTGCGTTGAATCTTTACTTTTACACTTTCAATAGTCTCACTTGGTTCAACCTCAAGCGTAATGGTTTTGCCAGTCAAAGCTTTCACGAATATTTGCATACCACTTCTTAATCGTAAACCCAAATGGAGTGTAGATTCCTTTTGAGTATTATAATCAGACAAAGTACGTCCTTCTTCTAATTGTTTGCCAGCAAAAATGAGTCTTTGTGTATCGGGAGGAAATTCTTCTTTATCTTGAATCTTTGCTTTCACCTTTTCAATGGTGTCACCTGATACAACCTCGAGTGTAATCGTTTCACCGTTCAATGTTTTCACAAATATTTTGTTAGTGCAGATACGTGCAGCTTCCAAAGCTTCACTTGAAAATTGTTCAATTTCATCTGATAATATGCAAACGCATGCGGGAAGTTCATCACAACCAGCCTTTTTTATACCTAAGTCGATAATTCTAATTTTAGGGTCTGGAACACCACGACAAAATCGACTTTTAGGAAATGGATTATTTATATAATATTTATAACAGCTAGCTGGTCTACGCCCCATTTTAAATTTTAATATTGAAATTAAATTCAGGTAAATATTTGTCATCAAAAGGAATTTTGGTAGTCTGAACCCCTTAGATCCCCATATATGTTTAATAAAAAACAACAATAATTCTTGCCTGGGTGCTCTGGGATTCATCAGCTGATTTCGGCTTGGCTGCTGTTCTTCCGATATCCTTGGTCCGCGTTCTCGCTGGGCTTCCGTTTTCCGAATCTGTGCATGGCCCCCTGAAGGGAACCACGCTTTGCTACCAATAAATAAATACTTAACGGGGACCTGTCGTGAACACCAAAAATGTCGCCGCCATCTATAAAATGAAAATTTAAAAGTTTGAATGCATGGAAATTATATTTAGTACAAATAATAACACCACTTATGATAATTTAAAATTCAAAAATTTGCATAAAATTCAGAGTTCAAAAGTGTTTGAAGATTTTGTAAAAGTTAAAAATTATGAAAATTACTGTTGCTAATTTTTGTTTTCATGCTTAGGTGCCACCAATCAGCAATTTTTAAAGATTTTTCGACACTTTTTTCGGGGTTTTTTATTGTTTTTATTTTTTATAATATTTTTATCTTTTACTATTTATTTTTGTCTATTTTTTAATATTATTTTCTTTTGCGAGGTTTTGGCGGTTTTATGTTTTACATTATGTTTCTGTGTGCAGCTGTGAGCTTAGTAGGAAATTTAATTATATTGGTTTTAATTAATTGTGTTATATTATAATTTGTTTTAATTAATGTTTTATTTTATTTTTGATTTCTGCTTGCGATGCTTGTATATATTTTCAACAGCCATTTTCATAATTCGAAAGATTTTATTAAAATTTATTTTTTGTTTTAATTGTGGCTTCTAGTCCAACATTGGAAAATATAAAATCAATTAAAATTAATCAAGGTTTTGAAAACGTAAAATCTGATATTTTCTTGGAAAAGTGGTATCTAGTGGCAAATCTGGTTTTAAGGACGAATCAAAAAATATTAAATTGATCAGAAAAAAAATTAATAAAATTATTAAATTATTTTCAGTCGAATCCATTAATATAAGGGTCATCAAGGAAATTTCAGGATAATGAGTTTCTGGGAATTAAATAAATTGACAATAAATTGCCACCCGGCTTAGAAATATTTTGTTTTTTAGTAGTTAATTATGGGCAAGAAATTGCTATAAAAGCTCTGGAAATAAAAGGAAATCGCCAGTTGGTTGAAATAAATTATTTTATTAAATTGAAATTTGCCCTGAGAAGCGACAGGATATTATAAAAGGTATTAGTACTTTGTGTTTTGATTTTACGATAGAAGGTGATATCTTTTGAGTAAGTAGTATTATATGGCAACGCTAACTCAGACACCCCTGGAAAATATCTAGGATGAATCCAAATACTACGTAGGGCACGAAAATATATATATATAAAATTTTTAACACACATACTTTTTCATAGACATCCAATCAAAATTAAGTAGGTCACTAAAAATTTTCCAAGTATTTAAAAACAGTCAAATTTTTGAAAATTTATGTAGGGTGATTCATATTTATTATAAGAACATACATACAGGAAATTATTAAATTTATATAATATTTTAGAGTTTTAATTATTTTTGAGGATTTTTAAGAAACTTTAAGCAAACAACTTTACATTGACAATTGGATATTATTATTTTTCAACATTACCAAAAGGAAAAACATCCCAACTTAAATATACCTAAAATTTAAAATTCCTAAAAAATTTCCTGAATTCAAAAATATTCCAAAATTTATTTTCCCTATAAAATATTTCAAAACTCAAAAACTTACACAAACCTTCAAAATATTTTCAGAGAATTTAAAAACTTAGAAAAATTATTACAAATCATACAAGGCTCTAAATCTATATATTCGATGGATACAAGATTTGTCTAGTTTATATTTGATTGAGGATTTTACGTCAACAAATAAACGTTGATTTTTACATTGGAATGTTATCATAAATTAACTTTCCCAAGGGAAAAATATCCCAAATTTCAAAATATTTTTATTATGTTTCATATCATGTAAATTCTATGAAAATTAATCAAAACTCTTTTACATGATTTGATAATGAATATAACAATTCACATTAGTTTAATATTCTTGAAAATTCTAGTTTTAATATTTCAATTTTGTAATCATCAAAAATAAAATTTATCAAGTTGAAATAAATTCTTCATCCGCCCCGCCGCCCGCCAATCCACCATACTTCAGAATATGCAGGTCATACCGCTTCAAATTGTGATTGACAATGGGTAACTGCTTTTGAATTCGTATAGAAACATGACAATTTCCGATAGCAGTCCCAAGATACTTACCTGAGAAGTGACAATGAAATCTATCTTTTATAAACTTTTTATAAAAATAACAGATCCTACAATTTTTGAACTTCTGTTCCTCAAAGAAAGACATGGTAACTATTGTTTTTTTTAACCATGTACATCATCAATATGACAGGACAATTGTGATAGCAATTTCCTCCACATTTTTTAAAAAAGCCAAAACACAATTTTCAACAATAAAATTAAAATATGATTTTGTATTGTTATAATTATTGATTAATAATAGACCTGCTGTTATCGGCATGTGCATTTGGTAATGTTTTATGTCACAAGACAAAATTGACTCAAGGTCTGCATATATTACGAATGGCAGGGTAAATTTTTATTTGTAGGAAGCGTGTATAGGGTAGAACCTTTTTGATTTTTAGCACACAATGCTACATGTGCATTATAAGTTACATAAAGTTAAAACCGTTTAGACAATGAGGACAACGGTTTTCACATATTTGAACATTGTATATACTGTTCGAATGACAGTTCATTAATTTATTTAAATTAAAAACTGCGGCATAATGATAATTACCACCGTTTTGCAAAAGTAAAAGATAAATAGTTTTACCATTAGTAACCTTGGATCGGTGTATTATATCCAATTGCGGATGGTGGGGCACATAGTAAATGTCTTCATTTATAATATTTCGTGTTATTATTGATTTATATTCTAAAACATTTACAGCATGTTTTAAATGTTCATTTTTCCGTTCAAATTTTAGAATGTTACATAACCTCATCTGACAGTCGGTAATTGGGTCTTAATTTAATTCATTAAAGTATGTTTTATATGATGATACACGCTCCCTATTGTTAATAATTACATAACGTTTTAATAATGATAATGCGCTATAAATAAAACATGATTGATTCATGTTTTGTACATTTACAAATGCTTTTTTTACTAATTAAGTAAAAGGTGTGTTAGTCCACAACTATGCTTTTTTTTACTAATTAACGATGCTAATGTTGGTATAAAACAATGGCCAGCTAATCTTTTTATGTTGTAAATAAAATTAATTTCTTTATTTTTTTCATTTAATTTATTTACATCAGTAGTAGGATGTGAGCCCGTCAGATACAACCCAACTTGACTTACGTAAAATTTGGTTTTTCTTATGTTTTTTTTCAATAGAACCATTCAAGAAGCTTGTGTGTTATATTTTAGTGAAATTTCATCATATAATTATGTAAATATTTTATTTGTAAATGAGATTTAATTATTTACAAAGATTTAAATATTGCTGTTAAATAAAGTTAAAAGTTTGCCTCAAAAGTAAAAAAACAAAATAAATTATCAAAATGATCCATCAAAATGATTACTTTCAACTATATTATTTCAAATAAATAAAAGCTGATCTAGGTTGATAATAATAATTGATAAGAATTGTACAGATTTTAAATAATTTTATGGAAACATACGCAAATGATACTTATTTAGAAATTTGTGTAATTATTTAGAGGGAAAATATTGAGTAAGAAAATTAAATGAAACAAAATTTTTTATGCATAAAACTATAAAGAAATTATATTTCAGAATTAATTAATTTTAGTATTCAATTCGAAAATACTACGTCTTTGGTTATTTAAGAGTTAGTTATCAACTTTTTATATTCGATTAAATATTTTTATTGCATACATCGTTAAAGGGCTCTATTTATTTGTCTTTTATCAATATGGAAATTGTGTTTAATTAGACTATGACTTGTAATAAGGTATTGAATAATAGCTAGTATATTAATTTATCATGTATGTCCACTTAGTATAATATAGAGCCTGTTAAATATTTTAGTTTAAATTTAGGATTATCGATATATAGTTTTCATGAATTTTATATCTAATCGAATGTCAATTGATATTACTAAAGAATTTATTGAGAATTTGATGTAAACTTTTAAGAGAACTGTATCAATTTTAGAGAGAGTATTCCAACATAAGAATATTTCAGAGTGTTAGATATAATGGAAAGGTTAGATTTATCACTATGGATTGGGATTTTAATCAATTCTAGTATGCTTTAAAAGTTGGAATATATCAATTTTAAAAGAGATATTTTCGATAATTATTGAAACAAAATTATACAGTGTTAAATGAAATTAATCAAAGGTAAATATTGAGTAGAAATAATCATTTAATGTTAAATTTTACATGAAAATGATCAGTAAAATATCAATTTTAAGGGATAAATTATGGCTAAATATTGAGTATGTACAGATAAATGTAGAGTTTTACACGAAATGATCAATAATATATCAATTTTAAGGAGCATATTATGGTTAAATATCAAGTATGTACAGATAAATGTAGAGTTTTACACGAAATGATCAATAATATATCAATTTTAAGAAGGATATTATGGTTAAATATCAAGTATGTACAGATAAATGTAGATTTTTACGTGAAATGGTCAGTAATTTACCAAATAAAGGTGAAAAGTTTAATAATTGGTTATAATTGAGGAGTCTTAATCAAATATTTGTTGGGATATCAGCCCTCATTAATCAGGGTATTACTTTTGTGTGTAAGAGAAATTCATTAAAGATTCTTACTGCATTTTAATAAATCTTGCTATTGCAGGATTTATGTAAACAAATTTCAATGTGGTAATTCATTAAATTACAGTCACTTCAGGGGTTAAATCCAATGTAAAGTATGTGTAGAGAAATCAATAATTTAGCTTTATATGTGGAATTATTGTCAGTAAATTGTAGCTTATTAATGCAATCTTTGCTGGTAACATGATAGTAATTATAGTCTTTAGGTGAATCAAAGATGAATTCAAGGATTGAGTAGATTTATCCTTTTTTTCAGTGATTTGTGATATTTTGATGTTTATTGATACTATGATAGAAATTCATTAAAATTTTTTCGAAGATTTTAGGGTGGTTGGATTTCCATTTGGACATTAAAGTATATTAAAATGCTAACAAATATTGTTTTTCTTATTCTGTTAAATTCATTTTGTATTGAAGAAATGTATGTGTAGTTCAATAAATTGTTAAACTTTTAATAGGGATAATTAGTATATTTTTATAGAAGCAAATTCTTATTGTACGGTAACCATAAATTACGACATTTGATAGTCAATTTAACCAATATTTGTTGTACATGAAAATTTTCTAGTTGATCTATTTGATTTGGCTTGAATCGTTATAATTACAACTTTTATATGTAAAGATTTGGAAACATTGTTGAAGTATTCTTTATAAGGAAACTTTAGAGTAATGAATTGTGGTAATTGTAGCGTTTTACAATGCATGTAATTAGATTCGGATAAGATTTAAATAAAATAAGTCGGTGATTAGCAACAAGTTCAACATTATAATAATTTTAAATGACTTTTGTTGATTTATTTAAAAAGATTAATGAAATTATGTTCGATTGAATAGTATGATTTCCTATCAACTGATAAATGTGGTACCAATAATATTTAGAAAATAATTTGAACATTAAAATTTGAATTGATTTGAGTCGTTGTCATTGTTAATAAATAAAATTAACCAATTAAAATCAAGTATTCTATAGTTTCATTTTCAAATTATTATTTTCATGAAAACTGTAATTATTTTAATTGAAAAATTTATTAGTATTTTCAACAACCGGTATTAGTTAAATAATAAGTTTATTGAAAAATAGTTTGTACGTTTTCAAACTATTTTCAAGAAAAATTACAATAAATATATCGATAAATCTATTCAACTTTTCATCTATTTTTAGTTTAATAATAGTTTTATTGAAAAATAGTTTGTACGTTTTCAAATTATTTTCAAGAAAACTGTAATAATTTTAATATATTGATAAATTTATTGGTATTTTGAGTTTAGCGATTAAATTTATCGAAAAATAGTGTCGTTGCCAATAGCAATAGTAACAGCCAATCAAAATCAAGTATGTGGTTTCTACTTTTTCAAAATTAATTTCAAGAAAAGTTATTGAAATATTATTTTTATGTTGTTTCAAGAATAACTTTCTATTGAAAAATAAGTTCAGTCAATAATATTCCAATTTCTAATTAACAATTGCATTTAATCAATCAATAATTTTACGAGTTTATTTAAATTGACGATTAACAAATTTATATACTTTTAATCTAATTTCAATGGAGATTTTCAATTTAATATTATTAAATTAAAATATTTATTCATATTGTCAACGATATTTAAATATATGTATGTTTTTTAACAATTAAGCAACTACTCTTTATTAAAGACATGTGTTTACTTGGTATTTAGTAATTATTGGTTTACATAAGGTTATAACTTTTAATCACATAAGGTTAAAAGTTATCTTTCATCTTTTAGGGTTAAAATTGTGTCTTCTTTCATTATTTAGGGTTAAAGTTATTACCTATTTTTTCACATAGGGTTAAAATTCTTAACCTTTTAAATATCTTTATAATAAATCATGTAATAGTTTATTCATAAATTTATCGCCTTGTGTTCAATATGTGACTACCGTGTTAGGATGATAATAAGCATCTTATTTTATACCTACTTGATATATAACCTTTTGTAATGTCCTTGTAAGTTTCTGAAAATTCTGAAATTTGTAGTCATAGGATTTGTGTGTACAATTTGTAGATATACTTTTTAAACACCTTTCAAGAAAATTTGTGACTGAAAATCTATCAATGATCAAAGCATGGACTAAAAAAGCACTCGAAATAATGTAAAAATTAGGTAAATAAATAAGTAATTAAGTTGCTAACGTTTGTAAGAATGACGAGCTATTTTGTTTGAGTGCATGACACATATTTAACGTTAACACTCAAGTCAGTAGTGTTGGCACCTAAGTATTCCAAATAACTAGGGTCTTAAAGCATTAATGCCCAACAAAGACTATTGTGACCCACTATCTCTAACCCTACCAAACCAAAATATTATGATCGTTGAAAATATGTTTAGTTTTGTGTATGCGTGTAGTATGAGAAATGGAAGAAACCAGCCGATTCACTAGTAAAAGAGTATCGGGACAGTTTGGGGTGTCTGTTTGCATTAAAAATGTTATAGTACAACAAAATGATAATAATAAATAAAATATATTCGAAAACTAAATATGTTAATTATAATAATTGCCACTTGATATATACTTTTGTCTCTTATGTCTTCAATAAATTTTTGATAGATCTGACCAAATTATAATTATATAAGTTATTCAGAGTTCTTGATTAGTTTCTTTGACAATGCGAATATTCAAAATATCATTAATTTTCCTACTGAGTTGAATATTCTGGATTTTGTATGGAATATTTTGATACTAATTTCAATCAATATTTTAATTTTCGATTTTTTTTCTTTCAATTATTATTTTGATTGCTTTTAAATTTTCTTCCCTGTAGTAATTTAAAATTCATTATTGTTGGACCAAGACAGAATTTTGTTTAAATGAATCAGAAACAACGTGCAAACATAGCAAGGCATTTCAAAATTAAATCTATACTCAACAACTATATACCCTAAAACATGACAAAAATTATAATTAAATATAAAAACAAAGAACATAAAAGTAAAGTAAAATATAAACAAATATGCACCAAGATCCGCGCGAAATTAACATAGAAATAGCACGATAACATGGAAATTTGACCGAAAAGGGACAATTTATATAAAATAAAGAATTATTGAATAAGATAGGGAAAATGGAAAATGTTTAGTAGAAAATATTTAATTAAGAAATTAAAAAAATATATTGTCTATTTAATTGAAGAAAAATAATAAAATTAGCTTTAGATAATACAAATAAATCCAAGGTCAAATTATGTTTTAACGCATCAAAAAGAACACGCAAGATTAGTGTCACAAAATAGATATATATACCGATTTATTTTTACAGAATTTTAATCACTTTTTCTTAGCAAAATAACTTTTGTGAACAATCACAGAAATTAAAAGATAAAATAAAAAATTGATAAGAATAATTATTTGAAATTAAAAGATGTTTCACCTATTTAGTCGACATCATTAGCTTTCTAACTTTTTTCGGTAATTTCAACGACTTTTCCGCACTTAATATACTTTCCCACTAATATTATATCTTCACTAAACATTTGCTTCGTTGAATATATTCTTTATTAATTAAAATTCCATTTGTTGACTTGTTATTTTCAATGAAAATTTAATTAAATAAATTAAATCTTTCAATAGATTAGGTTGTACTCGACAAAAATAAAATAATTTTAGGCTATGTTAATCAATTACAGCTTTTAGGGAAATTTTATGATAATTTAAGTGATAAAAATATCTAGTTTTACGAGGAATTTAGTTTAGTAAATTTTAATCATCTTTGTGAATTTTATGGTTTTCTGTTGAATTTTAATGGATTTAGCTTTGATTATGTTTTCAATGAAATTATTGAAGAAATTAGATTAATTAAACGATAACGCCAATAAAAAACCTTTCGTACGATATATTTCGATAGCACAGCTATCATCTTCAGGTACTCAAAACCAACTAAAAATATTATGAATTAACATTTAATTGAAACAAATTATTTTTTATTAATTTAATTTTTTAAAAATAAATATTTTTAAAAATATATTCAATTCACTTTTAATTAATTTAAAATTTTTAAAATTTTCACTTATATTCTAATTTTTAAAAATTAATGTAATTTAAAATTTTCAATTATTTTAATAATATTAAAAAAACAAACATGATTTAACATACGTAAACTATTTAAAAACATTCAAAACATTCGTAGTCACAGCACTTTGCACATTAATCTTTGGATCCAATGACCTTATCAGCAATGCTACACATATCACGCGTTCCCAATAATTATTAAAACTTCTCAACAAAATTCTAAAATCAGACATTCCTATATCACTTTTACAGCCTCTATACACAATAGAAGCTGTAAAAGTGATATAGGAATGTCTGATTTTAGAATTTTGTTAAGAAGTTTTAATAATTATTGGGAACGCGTGATATGTGAAGCTATGAATGTTAACTATTATGAATGAAAATAGTAGAGCTCAGCAGAGTCTTAGTTAGAAATACCTGTCTTGGAACAGCTGAAGTGAATGGTATGTAAATAAAATTTAGAACTACTAATCGAACAAAATAAATTTGATATTTTCAACCATTAAAATATACAATAAATGTCAGGCCACCCGTATGTTTGAACAAATGAATATTTAGTCCAATATATAATAATTAAATGTGAAAAATTTTTATTTATAAAATTAATATAAATAAAAATTTTCTAATGTATATTTTGGAACTGCAAAGTGCATTTTAGCTCAAAATTTCTAAATTCTTTATAACAATGTTTTCTATTAAGGCAGACATTAAAATTAACATACTATTGAATCATAAACCTTATATTAATTTTTCTTTTCCATTTAATAAATTAATTCACAACGAAATAAAATTTTGAAAAAAACACTATAATTGCATAAATCCGTGCTGAATTATAATAGTCAAGTGCATAAAAACAAAAAAACGGAAATATCGACAATCGGAATGTCACAAAAATGATTTGTATCTCAATTTCAATTTTTATTATTTATTATTTCAATGTATTTACTATTTTAACAAATGCGCAAGAAAAATTCATGCTTGCTCAAAAAAAAAATACATCTTGTAAAGTTAGTAACATAAGATATCACATCCGAACTGATGATTTATATAAATGTGAAATCGAAAGTCGCAAACAAGACGTAGCTTGCAATGAAATTTTATTCAGTGCAAACAGATCTTTGTGCATTTTCTGCCTTGAATATGAAACAAACTTTGATAACATGAATACATTAGAGTTAGACAGATATGTACTTCCAAGTAAGTTATTATTATTATTATTATTATTATTATTATTATAATTATTATTGTTATTATTATTGTTATTATTATTAAACATGTAAATAACTGACAAGTGCTTGCAGTAAATAATCTATTAAATGAGATGAAAAAATATTTCGATAATCATAATATTTTAGGGGTGAGTAATAATTATTAATAAATTAGTAATAATTATTATTAATTTCCGTTATATTTTTGAACTTGTGAGTAATAATGAAAGTTCATCAAACAATAGGAAATGACAAATAAGAAGCGGTTAATCCAATTATTTTACGAAAATATCTGAAAAAAAGGCTAGGTGTAATGAATGTGAACATGAAATATTTATAAATGGTCAAACTAATGGTATATTATACCTTTTAAGTTATGAACATAAAAATAATTTAGACAATCGTATTGATGATAAATTTTCTAATGAGAATACCGAGAAGTGTATATATCAACTGGCTGTAGAAGATAGTCTGCATTTGTCAATATTAGAATCCAAGAATTTCTGAAATTTCATAAAGAAGCTCAGTCCTTCTTTTACTGTTCCATGTAGATGCAATTTTACCTCAACTGTGTTACAGACAATGTTCACTAATTTCAAGCTGAATATGATTGATAGTTTTAAAAATGCAAACTATAGCGGTTGCTCAATTGACACGTGGGCTTTGGCCACAAGCAAATCTTATGTGACAATTATTGACCATTTTGTTGATTATCAATACAAAATGCAAAATTTTTTAATTTCATTTTTTGGTTTAAAGAGCAGCCGCACCGATAAATCAATTAGAAAATTAATTTAAAACTTGATTACCCCTTTATCATTAATAATTCATTCAATACAGCATTAATTTAAATACCTAATTAAAAAATTTTAAATACTATAAATTAGAAATTTCCTGATAGGAAAATCTTATTTAATAAGGTTTTTCGATTCTACTTTCTTCAATTATCAAAATTTAAGGTTAAATCCCCTGAATTACTACGAAAAGGTATAATAATATTATCAAATTAGAACTTTGTTTAAATTTGTAAATTTTGTATTTTAACTAACACGCGATAATTTGAAAATTCATTGAAATTATTTAATTCGCTGTTAGATCAGCTGTTTTTAAATTTATAAAATTTTTCTTTTTAATTTAAGGAAAAATAAGGTTGACTTAAGGTTTATATCTTGTCCTTCACTGAAAATTACCCTTTTACTTTCAAAAAACCTCACACAAGTGCTTCAAATTAATTTAACGAGAACTTTAATTCTTCCTAATTTAACTCCCTTAGTTGAATAAACCTTTTTAACAATATTATTTGTAGGAATTAGGCTCACACTATCCTCATATCATACTCAGAAATGATTATTAACGTTAATTAAGTATTTATTTATAAAGAAAAACCCAAAAGTTCAAGAAAAATAAGAATAACTACAAAAATTTAATTTTGATAAAATTTACAACATTTAAGAAATCAAAATATAAATTACACATAAATCTATTATTAGTCTAGCAAGGTACATTGATCGACGACGAAATCCCGATTTTCTCCATCGATATCGACGGGGAATTTCTTCTATCGATGAAAGTTGGTTTTGATATCCACGACGGGAAGAATTAATTGAGGCCGTTCGTCGCCGAAGTTGTCGGTCGAATATCTTAGTGAAGTTGACGAATTTTTAGCTTCTTCGACTTCTAGTGGAGTTGTTACTGCCGAGGACACGTCCATACAGATTTTCATCTCGTCCTCCTTGTCGGCACAAATTTGAGGCGCTGATTCCACTGGTTTCGCTGATTCGGTCAATTTTTCATCCGGCTTCACGAATTCCGGGAATTGCTCGGAGACCCAAATGGTGGCTTCTTTGAGCACTTTGGCCGCATTTGCCAATATGATGGCTCCCTCAGCTCGACGACGTTCATGGCGTCGCCGGTTTTAGCTGGTGTTGTGCTTAATACTTGTTTTGAGGGTTTTTGCCGGACCAACTTCGTTCTTTTCTGGGATGTGTGTTGGTGGGATTAAATTTAATTGCACGGGCAGATCGTGGCCGGCTATACGCTTAGTTAATTCGGCCTCCATAAATGAGGCAATTAACACGGCGCCGTGATCATTAATGATGATCCTCTGAGCCCGGTTCTAAGAAATAAGATCATCGCGACATCTGGTCAAGAGATGGATCTGTTGATGTAGGGCTTTCACGACTTCTGGAGAGAACCATGTACACAACATACGTTCATGCTCCTCGAATAATTTGTCGTATTTCTGTTGGCAGGTTATGTGGGAGATGCTGTCATTCTGGGTATTGGATTTGACAGAGTGGGATGATTTGGGCGGCGATATTTTAAGAATTTTATAGCCGGATTGCATTTCGATAATTTTGAAAAAACTTTGAGAACTATTTCGAATTTTCTGGTAAAAAGTATTTTATAACGTTTGCCTGAAGAGAGAAGAGACTAAAAGAGGGAGAATTTCTCAATATGAAATTTTTTAAAATTATATTAATTATAATAAAGATAATAATTTTTAAATTAATTAATTTTTTAAGGGGTGTGATTTATTGTCCGTGTGTTACATACAGACACGAATGCACACACATACACACATACTTTTGTAAAATTTTAGTTTTTCTGACCCGAGTTAGTTGCCGTGCCTGTGGGGTATCTTACCAGTGACTCGGGTAAAAATTAAAAATTTAGAGTTGGTCAAGTCTGCAAATGCTCGGCACACTAACTTAAAAATAAAAAAATGCACGATTGTCATAGAATTGGTCAAATTCCAATTTGGCATTCTGTGCAGTGGTGCGCGTAATTTTATGCTAAAATAACCGGTCTAATTTCTAGCGGAATTTTTCTGTGAATTTAGTCAGGATTTAAAATCGTTCCTAATCCGGGATTTCCTTATAGCCTGAGTCCCTCTTCTCAGTCTCCATCCGTATTGGCGTTGCGTATTGGGTTAATAAATATGGCGGTCAATCTATCGTAATTAAAAATAATTTCTTATTAATAATAAAGTTGTTATTAAATAATATGGCATCTTTTCTTATTTAAAGTACTATAATATAATGGTCGTTGGCGAATATTGATAATAATTTAAAAAACTGATGCTCCCGACTATATTCAATTCATTAAAATTATTTTCAAATCTAATATTACATTTTTATTCTTTAAAGGATAAGATCCAAATTACTATATATAGAAATAAATTCTGTTGTCTATCTTTTGTTATTATTCCAAACCCTAGTCGGTCCCCTCAATACATCTATTTGTGACAGAAATTTTAAATAATAATAAAAAAAAATATTCTCCTACTTAAACATTTACATAAATGTTGTGATCGTGTAACTATATCGCTTTAATTATATCGCTATTCCCGTAATTTAACCTTTTACCGTCTACTATGCATGGACACCACGATGAATCCCAAAGGTGTCCTACTATGTGATCGATTTGAAGCCGACCAGTCTAAGCAGACTCCGAGGGGTGGAAAATGATAAAACGACACATCAACGTCCTGCAAATTTAACTGCCGGAATTGAATATCGTTTCACCACTTATCCACAGACTATTATATACATAAAACTGATTTTAGAGGGACCTGTCACGAATACTAAAAAGTATGGCGGCCATCCATGATAAAAATTAAATTTAAGAATTAAGAATTATAAAAATGTATTGGTCATATAACATAATACAAATAACTACTTACGATTCAAAAGTTCGAAAAATTCCTAAAGTGCAAGGGTCTGTTTTTTGTAAAATTTTTTAATGTTAAAATATTATGAAAATGGCTGCTGTATATATAGTGTTTTCATGCATGGGTGCGACCAATCAGCGAATTTAAAACCTTTTTTGACCATTTTTTTGGGTTTTTTAATGGCTTTTATTTATTTTAATATTTTTTCTTTTTCTATTTCTTTTTCTTAATTTTTTAATATTAATTTCGTTAAATTTACATTTTTTATTTTCGCTGATTGTTACTTTTGTTCTTGTCGACACTTCCGCCCGTGTATTTTCTAAACCTTATTTTGCAAGGTTAAAGGCGGTTTTGTGTTCTAATTTATTTTTCTGTTTACAATTGAAAGCGAAATTTATTAATTATTTGTTTTTAATTAATTATGTTATTTTTTAATTTGTTTTAATTGGTGTTTTTATTTTATTTTATTTTCTGCTTGTGGTGTGTGCTCATGTTATAGCAGCCATTTTGATAATTTCTAAAATGACATTAAATAGTCATTATATTTTGTTTAAATTATGGCTTATAGCCCAACAATATATATATATATATATATATATATATGTGCGTGTGTGTGTTATATAAAGTATACAGTTAGCGTTTTTCAATTATGAATTAAAAACATAAATTAAAATCTTGCTTATCATATTTTGGTTTCGGTTTATACTTAGATTTTGAATACTTGAGCCAAGCTAAATTGCCAACAAGCACAAATTGTGATTTGGAAAACTCAGACAATCCTTCTTTTTATTCACAAGAAAATTTCTGTGCTCAGCGATGTTTGGCGCATCATCCGAATTGTACTGAATATGTTTACAATAATTCGATAGGAAAATGCACTGTCTGTCTGTACTTCAGCGAGAAGGAAAATGTTATAAATACTGGCATAACCAAAATTGTAGTTGATAAAAGTAAGTAAAACATTTATTTATAGTGAGAATGTGTGACAAGATTTAAGTATCAAATTTTGTGAGAAGCGCAAAATGTGTTGAGGTTACCAGAAGCTTAACTTGATGTGCTATATAAATAAGAACAAAACCTGGTTTGAAAAGGTTATTATTTAATAAATAAAATTTATAAACACAAAAATGAAAAGTTTACTATTAATATATTTATTTAAAGATTTTGTGTTTCTTTTCTGTGTTAAATTATTTAATTTATATGCTCCAGCTTGATTTCCATATCAGCTAATGAATTTGCAAATTTTCTTAGATTATTGTTTATGGGTTTTTTGACTTAGGAAAGCTTTGGCCTCCATAGTTGATTTTCGTTACTCTTAATTACGCACACAATTGCACCAAAACCTTACTACGAGGGCCATTAGAAATACACAGAATAATCTGAAATATTCAGTTGGAATTTATAATTCAAACAAACCCGGGGATTTTTAAATGGTTAAAAGTGAGTCATGTAAAGGATTTGAAAATAAATACATTTGTCACTAAAACTTATTGACAAATGCATATATAAAGTAATTCAACAAAAGTTGAATCAAATAAAGATTTTCGGCATCAAAAATGGGGCACAACGTTCGGATAAAAAGCATAAAACCGCAGCATATGGTCAAGAAAGGTAAACGGAAGATATATAATATAGGTCAACACGAAAATATATAATCTGAAGGACGAGAAACCATAATCCAGAAATAATGCTAGATTGAAGGAAGGGAGGGATCTGAAATATATAATTAAGATATTTTATAATTTTAATATTGATTAAAATAATATTGAAATCAGATTATTTTAATATTGTAATAAAATAAACATTATTTCTATAAACTTGTTCTATATATATTTTATTATTTTATATATCATAATATGTATGGCAATATCTATAGAAATGACATATTAATTAATACACATTACTCTAGAAGCAATTTGAAAAAGAAGTATGAGTTGCTGGCTGAACCAGTACCGGTTCAACAGTTGTGGCGTCATGTGCACATAATTTTTTCCAGCCCATATTATTTCTTAAACCAGTTATTTATAAAAATACTGGCAAAAATGTATGAATATATTTAGAATTTAAGAGTTATTTGTATTTTTATTCGAGCCTTTATAGTAGCATAATCTGTTAATATTACCATTTTCATTAGTTACGACCGAGTCCATACTCGGGCAAATAGAAGATATTCTTGATGTTTCGGCAATGCTTAAAAATTTTCTTAAACTGACTTTTTGGTTTCACATAGACAGCTCCTTTTGAACTTTTCGCTTACAATATTCAGCACCAGATAGTTTTTATTCTCTTGTCAATAATTAAAAAGCTTTTTACTTTCTACATTAAAAATAAATTTGTGCCTACATAACGCAAATTTTGAAATGATAGCAATTATGTAAAATTAAATATATTGCTATTGGAAATGCTTCAAAAATACTCACAACACAAACAAAAATGGCAAATTGATAATTAATTTTCTTTTTATTTGAATTAAATCAAGTTTCAAAAAATATTTGAATAATTACAATTTTAGCTCAAACTCAAACCATATGGAAGAAAAATCTTGTAAACACCTAAAGATATGCCAAATATTTATAATTATTATAGATATATATTTTTTATACAAATTCTGAAAGTCATTAAAATAAGCTAAATATTTAATATAAATTAGAACATTTTATAATTTTAATATTTTTTAAAATTATTTAAAATTTTAAAAACGTAAAATAATCAGTCAATTTGCCGCCCTATGCATTTGCTGTATATGCATCGCTTCTAAGCCGGCCCTGGTCTGAATACCCTTATTTTGACTAGATTTGCTATATAAATAAAGACTTTACATTCTTTGTTTTATAATTAATACTGTAAGATTGACATTTTCTTATTCTTTTAAATGTCGTGGTTGTGCTTGTGCATTTATTATATCACCTTCACTAGTTTTCCGCCTTGATGCTCAGTTAAATGTTTGGACATTTTGTTTTCCATACATTACTTGTAATGTACATGTTGAAATTATTTTGAATGTTTAGTTATTTTGATGTTACATAAACATTCTTTGCAATAAATTTTTTTAACAAGTTAAGATATTTTTCTTAGAGATTTCTTTTTAGTTAATTTCTGCGTGATAATTTGACATGCAATCGAAAGTAATTTAATTAATTTATCAATAGATTTACAACTATTTGATGGCAATGTCCAGGAATGATAAACAATTAACTAAAAGCTATGTGTTCATTTATCATTTTGATGTATGCAGCTAAAGCCGGGTGTATTTTTTATTTGTCCAGTGGTTTTGACAGTATGTTATTGATAAATATATGTGTGAGCATCAAACAATTTGTAAATATATATATATATATATATATGTGTGTGTGTTTATAGCAAGTTCAATATGGAAATGGTGTATTGAAATACGAATGATAAAATATTTCGAAATAAAGAGCACTGAAGGCCTGTCTTCAGTAATCAATATATAATCATGATTTTTTTTATGTTCTGATTTCAAATATCGCTGTACTTGTAATTCACATAATGTTATATATACAAATACGACTTCAAATTTCTATAAACTTGGTTGACAAAATGCCCGATTAAGCGGAAACAGTAACACTATTGAACATAATAAGTCCTGTAAGTATATTCTTTGAATTATAAAGTGTTCTTAAAGATTCGTTGGAACATATTGTTCGGAATGCTTTGAGAATAAAATCTATTTTGAATATTTTTGTGTAATCACCGATGACCCACATATAATAAATTTTACTGAATTTATTTAATGTCTGTCGATGACAACCGAACAGTTTAAAAAAATTGAAAAATGTATTTTTTAAAATGATATTCTTATATTTAATAAAAATAATTTTAATAATTATACTATATGAAAAGTGTTATCCTCACATTATTAAGCATAATATAAATCAGAGCTTCTTAAACTTTTATAATTCACGACCCCATTTATGATTGCGAGTTTCTTGACGACCCCATACAAATATAAAAGAAAAATAAATTTATATTTTTTTAAAATTCCTATAACATCTTCTAATTCATAGTAAATGTTATTCAAGTTATTACAATACTCTTAATAGAAATGCAGGTACAAACAATCTTTCCGAACTAGAAGATTTTATGATATATTTATCTACGATAATTGTTATTTTATCTTTATAACAATAATTTTACAAGTTAAAAAACATTTTCTGTTAAATTGTATTTTTATCTCTCGCGACCCAAGAATTTTGCTACGCGACCCAAAATGGGGTCGCGACCCATCGTTTAAGAAGCCCTGATATAAATTCAAAGATAAAAATTTTATGTAATATTTTGTGTTTAATAATCTTAATTTTGTCTTAATATTTATTATTGTACTAACCTATTATGTATTATAATTAAAATGTCTGTTTATATTTGTTTGTTAAGGTAACAATTGTTGAGCACTGTAGAGTCTCCGATAAAAAAACTGTGTTGGGACAGATCGGATGATTATCATGCATGTACTTCTTCTCTTAGAAATAAAATAGATTTAAATGCTCCGAAATTAACGACAAATATATTAATGACAATTAAATAATTAAATACCCAATTACTAATTTTCCAAAATAAAATTCATAAATTAATATTATTTGTTACAAATTTGTTCATTTCGTTCAAATTATTTCTATATAGGATATAGATGCAAAGGAACGAGTGATAACCATGGAAATCTGCCAACAAATATTAAAAACGTTCCTTGTGCAAATTGGGAAGAAATGGGCTACGTAGCCAAAAATAATTATTGTATTCATGGAACAGTTAATCGTCCATGGTGTTTCAATTCTAGCACGGCAGATGATCCATATAATGACTGTGAAGTTTTTGATTGCAGACCACATTTTTGAATAAAGTTCTAACATTCAATAATAAATTCTCTTTTAGATGTTACTCAACGAGGAACTTTATAATGGACATCGATTATTATAACTTGTAATAAGAATTATAATTAACTTTAACAAACAAAGTACTTGTTGCAGGTCTTTTCCATTTTTTTAAACAATATTTTAAGAATTTTTTTAATAGGTTTATTTGTTTAATTTTATTTGTCAACGTAATTTATTACAAATGAAATGTTTGCGCATATTCCTTTGTTTTCGGTGACATGATAATACTGAAATTGAGAAAACTTTAAAATTTAACTCATTAGATTTTTCTTGAGAACTTTGTTTTCATTTCATGCTCTATTGAGCAATTTTTGTGAATTTGCCTTTACCATTACTAAGCTATTCGAAACTCTGGAAAGAACTAATTCATTTAAACAAAATATAATGCGGTTGTTAGGCAAAAACTAAGGTTTTAAATTTTTGTTTATCTGGTACGATAAACTTCAAGCACGCAAAATTCAAATAGATGAAAAAACAATCAAATATAGTCTATTTAGCATTAAATAATACAAAAAGTATAAAAAAGGGTGGAAAATACAAAAATTTATATAAAAAGTAAATAAAAGCATTTACAAAAAATTGAAGAACATTAAAAACTAGCAAAATTATCCAATTTCATCAAGTTAGCTCCAAATTCATCGAAAACGCTTATATTCTATAAAATAACTATGAGAATTAAGCCTAAATGTAATTAGAAACATTAATTAAAAAGAATTACGAAAATCTGCAAACCAGGAGCAAAAATATGAAATATTGTAAAAAGGGTTAGGCGTTTAGTTTTACCTTATCAAGAAAAATGCATCTAAAACCCCCTTATGCAACATGCTTACAAGAAATTAAAATTATTTTTTACCAACTAGTCTAGAACTTGTACTTTGGTGTGTGAGGTACCCATTGTGAATGGTAGTTCGCCAGGTCCGTTCTCCTCTCCAAGAACCTCAACGTTACACCATCAATAAAGAGCGAATGATAATGAGAAAGATCTAAATAGTATTCAAAAAAAGGAAAAATACATGACTTAAAAAAAGAAGAAAAGCATAAATAATAGTGCATAAAGTAATAATGAGTAACAAAAACAGAAAGAAAAATTATTGTTACAAGAAGTATGCCAAGAAAGAAAAGTCCACCATTGCAATCAATGTATTGCCAAACTATTTTCATGAAATTAGTAACCGAACAAATAATCAGGTATTTCTCTAAAATACTCAAACAAAATTAGAATTTAAGAAAAAGGATTTTGTTGTTATTTTATTTAAAAATTTTGTTTTTTATTTTTCATCTTTAAAATTTTTGTCAGCTGAGTCAGGTTCACGATGGCCAACGGTCATGCTTAACTATTGTGAATATCAGAAAAAACAGTCACAAGAAAGTTATTTTGGAACGGTGTTGAGAATATCGATCTGAATTGACACTTGCAACTAAATGCAAAAATTGAATGCCGATCGATTTTATAATTTTGCTGAAGATTTTACTAAAATTCATTTATAAACTATCTATCGATTTTCATTATTAATATTAATGTTCTTAGTTTTAAATTCTTTTATTTATATTTGCCAGCATTTTTATCATAAATCCATAATGTCATCACCATAAGTACTGGTTTTCCTTGCAATGGTCGATTTTGATTTTTCTACTTTAGTTACAAATTTTTATTTATGTTGGGGTTTATAAATTGAATTTGAATAGGAATTATTGTCGATCTGACTCCAAGCGTGCTTTTAAACAACCGCAACGAACTCCAAACGATATAAACTTTATTGATTAATACACTTTATCTCAACTTTAAAATGACACAACGAATTAGTGCTTATTGCAACCCTTCGGGAAGAATAGCACTTTTCGGATCAATTGGCTTTACAATCACCTGACTACTGCGGTGGATTTCTGAGATCGGTAACTCTGATTTAGTTGCTTTGCTTTGCTTTGACCTGTCTTAATTTCTGTTTCAAATTTCTGTTTAATTCCTTTTTGTCTTTCTTTGTCTTCTGTAATTCTTTGTCTCCTGCAAATTTCTTGTCTCTCGCAATTTTTGTCTTTCGTAGTTTTTGTCTTTCGCAAGTATTTTCTTATTTTTGTGTGTCACAATTTCAAATTGCGCTTCCTTTTTATACTCCATCATTCAATAACACTTACTGATGTCGAATAGAATTTCTGATATATTTTAACGCTAATTCCTTTTGGGCTTCCATTATCACTGACATCTGTCCAGATAACTAATTTTTTGGAGATGCCCTTTCCCGGATTTTCAAACAATATTTCTTCCCTTATCTTGAAAGAGCTTTCGAGATAATGTGCGAATTTTGCTTTTGTTTTTGTTTTCCAAAATTTGCACTTGTTAATTATAAATGACCTTCTTTGATTTATTTGTCTGTTTTTATTGATTTTCTCTTATTCCTTTCTCGGTATTCAACATTTTTTTTCATTCTCTTTTTATTAAGCTCCAGAACCACATCTTACTCACTTCTCATTGTTTCCCCCAATCTTTTTACATGTTTATTAATTATTTTATTTCATTATTTAGGTATCCTCAACATATCTCCCCTCTTTAAAAGAAATTCGTCCTCGAATTAAAATTTGACACTCAATTCCATGTTGATCCTGCTGTACAACTCTTTATAACTTTACATTATTTCAATTATCAATAAAAATAACAATTGCTTTTAAAACATTTCATACAACTAATTGTTTAAAAATTTAACATGCAAATGTTTAATGTGATTTTTTTATGTTATTTATAAATTTCATGAAATTTGCGCCTATGCAAATGAAATAAATTGAACGATCAACACTGATTTACAAAAATATTTACACTTCACTTTCAAAATTCTTAATGTCTTCACAATTTTCTGAAATCTAGAGTATTCGAAGGTTTTGAACCATTGTAACTTTTTATCGAAAAATCACACGATTATAGTTCTATAGTAATTTTTGATGGTCTTATTATTATACACAACATATCAAAAATTAAAAGTTTTGGCCAACGTTGTGACCCTTTATAACTTTTTATCTAAAGCTTTGATGACTAAAGTTCTATTGGCAATTTTGCTTGTTTTGTCGATCTCTACAACATATCAAAAATTAAAAATGTTGACCAAGGTTTTGACCTTTTATATCTTTTGACCCAGAAATCAGACTGCCATACTTCTATAGTAAATATTGCTCAGCTTCTCAAGCTCTACAAAATATCAAAAATTAAATTTTTTTGAAGGTTTGACCCTTTATAACGTCTTATCCAAAGGTTGAAAAATCATAATTTTATCGTCAGTTTTGCCATATTATCGTTCTCTACATAATATCAAAAATAAATTTTTGGCCAGTTTGACCCTTTGTAACTTCGAACCTTTAGAAAATAAAACCATAGTTCAATTGGCATTTTTACTCAGTTCATTGTTCTCTACATAATATCAAAAATAAAATTTTTGGTCAAGATTTGACCCTTTTAGACTTTTGAAGCTTGAATACATCTCATTACACAAATTTACAAAATATTTGATCATAACAGTTTAACTCAGAACAGTTCCCAATTACAATTATAATTCAATATTTTTCTGAAACATTTAAATATTGTCAATCATTCACGACTCAAACCTTTTAATCATTTGAAAGTGATAAGTAATAAAATTTTCATCTATATACAAGTACCTCAAATTCAAATTTAGCGTAAAAATAATAATTTTTAATTATTTGGTTTACGTAGTCCATAAGAATAATTGAAAGTAAATAGAACCTGATTAAAATAACTTTGGATTGAGGTTTATAAATTTCATAATTTTCTCAAATATTTTCATTATATTTTATTAAAACTCGATCATCAGTCTATTTACAAGTGAGGCATAAGTTTTAATATTTAATTATCCATCAGATCCAATACGATTTCCACATTTTAAATATATAACATTGATATAACAAATCATAGGAAGACAAATACGATCTTTCATACGCGAGTTGAAGTACTCAAAATGATATCTAATAATCTCTTCGATATGTTTATTTTCATAAAATTTTAAATGAGTCCAGATTAGTTTGATAATGATATATATAATATTAAATGTTTTACTTGTAATATTATTCTTTATAAAATACTTTTTGAGTACTTTACATTCATTTTGGATCATTATAGCTTCAGATAAAGATTCAGAATAAATTATAACTTCATCAGGTTTTTAAATTAGTGGAATATCACGTTTAGGTAACAGTAAATTCAAATTAATAATATTTTCTGTAATGACTATAGATTCATACCTTATAACGTTGCTCCGAACAAACGATAAATGAACATTAAACGTCGTAAAATTCGATAAAATTGAAATAAATTTACTGTGATCATCAAATACAATTTTCTTTCCTTTCAATAAAACTAGTTGGTTGGAAACACAATAATTATTAACTGAGTAAACAACTTCAATTTTTTCAAAACAACACATTTTATAGTGGGTACATTCAATTTGGTTAATAATTTCCAAAGAACTATCATTACATTTGAATTCAACTGCAATATCTTCCAACCAAAGTTCATTTTCAATAGTTTCATAATTTAAATTACATTTATTAGTTATTGAATAACTCCTTTGGTCATATACATCATAATCATAATTTAATAATAGTTTCTTTTCAAAGTTCAAAAATTTAAAAGATCTTAAAGTGTTGCAAATAGTTTTATTAATTTCATTGATCTCAAGATCTTCACTTTTAAATTTATCTTGAAAACTACATTTTCTAATATTTTGTTTGGAGCATAAGTTATTGAACTTTACAACTTTATTACAATCAGCCATCTTTAATTCAATGTATGAAATCTTTCGAATTAAATCAAATATGTCATCATATTCCACGATAGAAGATACCATGTTTAAATTACTGCTAAGTCCACTTAAAAATTGATCAACAATAAGATTTTGAATATTAATATCATCGACTGAATTGACTGAAAATGCTTTTTTAGCTAATGAAATTAATCCATATCCAAATTCAAGAACAGATTCTTCTGGATTTTGTTTTCTTTCATGAAAGACTTGTTCAAAATATCTTCTAATTTCTTTTCAAACAATATTTCTTCCCTTATCTTGAAAGGGATTTCGAGATAAAGTGCGAATTTTGCTTTTGTTTTCCAAAATTTGCACTTGTTAATTATAAATGACCTTCTTTGATTTATTTGTCTGTTTTTATTGATTTTCTCTTATTCCTTTCTCGGTATTCAACATTTTTTTTCATTCTCTTTTTATTAAGCTCCAGAACCACATCTTACTCACTTCTCATTGTTTCCCCCAATCTTTTTACATGTTTATTAATTATTTTATTTCATTATTTAGGTATCCTCAACATATCTCCCCTCTTTAAAAGAAATTCGTCCTCGAATTAAAATTTGACACTCAATTCCATGTTGATCCTGCTGTACAACTCTTTATAACTTTACATTATTTCAATTATCAATAAAAATAACAATTGCTTTTAAAACATTTCATACAACTAATTGTTTAAAAATTTAACATGCAAATGTTTAATGTGATTTTTTTATGTTATTTATAAATTTCATGAAATTTGCGCCTATGCAAATGAAATAAATTGAACGATCAACACTGATTTACAAAAATATTTACACTTCACTTTCAAAATTCTTAATGTCTTCACAATTTTCTGAAATCTAGAGTATTCGAAGGTTTTGAACCATTGTAACTTTTTATCGAAAAATCACACGATTATAGTTCTATAGTAATTTTTGATGGTCTTATTATTATACACAACATATCAAAAATTAAAAGTTTTGGCCAACGTTGTGACCCTTTATAACTTTTTATCTAAAGCTTTGATGACTAAAGTTCTATTGGCAATTTTGCTTGTTTTGTCGATCTCTACAACATATCAAAAATTAAAAATGTTGACCAAGGTTTTGACCTTTTATATCTTTTGACCCAGAAATCAGACTGCCATACTTCTATAGTAAATATTGCTCAGCTTCTCAAGCTCTACAAAATATCAAAAATTAAATTTTTTTGAAGGTTTGACCCTTTATAACGTCTTATCCAAAGGTTGAAAAATCATAATTTTATCGTCAGTTTTGCCATATTATCGTTCTCTACATAATATCAAAAATAAATTTTTGGCCAGTTTGACCCTTTGTAACTTCGAACCTTTAGAAAATAAAACCATAGTTCAATTGGCATTTTTACTCAGTTCATTGTTCTCTACATAATATCAAAAATAAAATTTTTGGTCAAGATTTGACCCTTTTAGACTTTTGAAGCTTGAATACATCTCATTACACAAACTTACAAAATATTTGATCATAACAGTTTAACTCAGAACAGTTCCCAATTACAATTATAATTCAATATTTTTCTGAAACATTTAAATATTGTCAATCATTCACGACTCAAACCTTTTAATCATTTGAAAGTGATAAGTAATAAAATTTTCATCTATATACAAGTACCTCAAATTCAAATTTAGCGTAAAAATAATAATTTTTAATTATTTGGTTTACGTAGTCCATAAGAATAATTGAAAGTAAATAGAACCTGATTAAAATAACTTTGGATTGAGGTTTATAAATTTCATAATTTTCTCAAATATTTTCATTATATTTTATTAAAACTCGATCATCAGTCTATTTACAAGTGAGGCATAAGTTTTAATATTTAATTATCCATCAGATCCAATACGATTTCCACATTTTAAATATATAACATTGATATAACAAATCATAGGAAGACAAATACGATCTTTCATACGCGAGTTGAAGTACTCAAAATGATATCTAATAATCTCTTCGATATGTTTATTTTCATAAAATTTTAAATGAGTCCAGATTAGTTTGATAATGATATATATAATATTAAATGTTTTACTTGTAATATTATTCTTTATAAAATACTTTTTGAGTACTTTACATTCATTTTGGATCATTATAGCTTCAGATAAAGATTCAGAATAAATTATAACTTCATCAGGTTTTTAAATTAGTGGAATATCACGTTTAGGTAACAGTAAATTCAAATTAATAATATTTTCTGTAATGACTATAGATTCATACCTTATAACGTTGCTCCGAACAAACGATAAATGAACATTAAACGTCGTAAAATTCGATAAAATTGAAATAAATTTACTGTGATCATCAAATACAATTTTCTTTCCTTTCAATAAAACTAGTTGGTTGGAAACACAATAATTATTAACTGAGTAAACAACTTCAATTTTTTCAAAACAACACATTTTATAGTGGGTACATTCAATTTGGTTAATAATTTCCAAAGAACTATCATTACATTTGAATTCAACTGCAATATCTTCCAACCAAAGTTCATTTTCAATAGTTTCATAATTTAAATTACATTTATTAGTTATTGAATAACTCCTTTGGTCATATACATCATAATCATAATTTAATAATAGTTTCTTTTCAAAGTTCAAAAATTTAAAAGATCTTAAAGTGTTGCAAATAGTTTTATTAATTTCATTGATCTCAAGATCTTCACTTTTAAATTTATCTTGAAAAC